>JAKSZT010053767.1:11087124-11166283 GCA_026826555.1 Tolypeutes matacus | reverse complement strand
AGATAGATAGATAGATAGATAGATAGATAGATAGATAGATAGATAGACAGACATATATAGCTATGAATGTATTTACTAAAAGTCATGTACTAGAACATTCATTGCAATACTATTCATAAGAGTCTTAAACTGGAATATACACAAAGGTTCATCAGCAATCAGATGAATATATGAAGTGTAATACATTAATATAGTGGAATATTACATAGCATTGGGAATAAGCAAACTACAACTATACTAAACAACATGAATAAATCTCAAAAACATATTGTTAAGTGAAAATAAAGCCAGTTACAAATGAGTATATAATGCAGGATTCCATTTATATTAAATTAATAAAAAAGCAAAACTAATCTATGGTATTCAAATTATGATAACATTTAACTTGTAGAAGAATGGTGACCTGAAGGAGGCACAAAGAGGGGTTCCTGGTCACATGGGTATGTTCATTTTTGTGAGAATTCATCAAGCTTTATTATTTGTGTATATTTTTTATGTGTGTTTAAATTTTTTTAAAATTACTTTGAAAAAAGTGATAGGAATGAAAAGTTTACTTTCATATTCTATCAGTGAAAGTACTTTCATTCATTAATAGAAATGTGAATTATTGCAACCTTCTGGAAAGCAATCTGGCGACTTTCATTAAAATTAAAAATATTCTTAAAATAGTCTGGTTTTTGCCTGGAGATGTAAAGAGCTGGAAGAAGCATCAATCTCAACCTGACTATACACACACACACACAAACTGGACAAACTGCAAATTTATGATTTTTACTGAAACCTTCAGATAGCTGAGGTTGCAGTACGACCAACTAACCTAAAAGCAATGGTATCTGAGGAAGAGTCAGGAGCAAGACTTGCTTACGTGGGACAGAAGCAGCCCGAGTCCGTTAAGAAGACTTCAGCTACAACAGTTATAATGAATTGGTCAAGGCTATGTGCAGGCTGATGAGAGTGAGTTGCCGTTTGGGGTGGCACAGAAATAGGGGAATTCTTGCAGGTTTTATCGACATAGATCCCATTTAGCGAGACCCCTGAGAAATCTTCCCTCATGGGTAAGTTCAGCGGAGAGATAGAATCTATGGAAAAGAATCAAATGGAAATGATAGAAATAAAAAACGCAGTACCAAAGATAAAGAAGGCTTTCACAGACTTTTCAGTAACTACAACAGCCAAGGAAAGAATCAGTAAATATGTAGGTAGCTCAATAGAAATTACGCAACCTGAAATGCAAAAAAAAAAGTGCACAAATATGAACAGAGTGTCCAAGATGTGTGGGACAATATCAAACCGTCTAACAGACACATAATTGAATCCAACAAGAGAAGAATGGTACAGAAGAAATATTTAAAGAAATAATGGATAAGAATATTGTAAATCAATGAAAGACACTGAACCACAGATCCAAGAAGCTCAGAAATCACCAAGCAGAATAAATATCAAAGCACACTACTGGAAAACTACTGAAAAACAAACAAACAAACAAACAAACCAAGCAAACAAAAACTTAAAATACACTTACTCTTTGATTCAGTAGCTGGAAATTTTTACCATAGAAATGAAAGAGAACTAGTATATTTAAATATAGTTAAAGACTGTTTACATAGGCACTGTTTGTTGTTAGGGAGGGGAGCTGAGTGGGGAGAGGGTGATTAGAAACCAAGTGAGTGCTCAGCAATAGGAGAAAAGTTGAATAAATTGTCCCTGAGCCATTCCATGAAACTGTCTACAGTCATTAAAAATGAATGAGCTGATGAAAAGAAGATGTTTTATTTCAAATCTTTGGTCCTTATTTTTGTAGCTTAATGTACAGTCAACTTATATACATTTTTCATGAGTTCTTTAAAATATGTCCAATTTTCTTTTTTTAAAAAATATGTATTTATTAAATCTACTTTATTATTTTATGCTTATTTGTTCTTCTATGTATTTTTATTCTCTTCATGGGTTCAGGCAACTTAAAGTTTGATATAACAATTGTGTTTCTGTGGATTTCTGCCTTGTATTCCATTCAGTTTTTGTCTTTTAAAATTTGAAGCTATGTTATTAATTGAATGAACATTCAGCAAAATTTTCATAGTTTATGTTTTATCATTACAAGGAACATTTGTGGGATACTTTTATCTTCAATTTCACCTTGTGTGTGGGGTTTATGTTCTGAACCAGAAAATGTGTAATTTAGAGTCTAAGTTCCTTCAGTGTTTCCCTTTAAAACTCTGGCTAATATACTTTTCTAGCTATCTATTTACTTATAAAATATAGTTCTTTTGAATGCTTGCCCTGAAAGAAAATGGATTGATAGTACTTATGCTTTTTCCTAATCCTCTCCCACTCAAAAGTCCAATTTTTCATTAATCATTCTTTTCACATCTTAAGGTTCATAATAGTCTGTTCTGTAACCATTTTTCCTACAAATTTTGGCTGAATTCAATATTTAAGCAATATCAATGCTTTTTAACATTTCCATTTATATCATGGCTTCACCATTCTATAGTTTTTTTCTTTTGATGTGACTCTTGATTAAATGGATTTTGCCATCAAGTAATTTTTATTGTCAATAATCATCCAAGTGATGTAAATTTCTCATGTCATTTTATGTTTCATAATGTTTGTTGTTATATATTTGAAAAACATCTGTCTAGTTATAAAATTATTTGATTATCATTTCTAGACATTTTGGGTTTCTAGACTTTGTGCAACCATAATGACTGTCGGGCTTTTTTTTTTTTTTTTTTTTCCTGTAGAAATCTCTCAGTATTTCTTTCTTTGCAATTCTGCAACATTATCAAGTTATTTCTAGGGGTTGGTTTTTCTGCATCATTTTTCTTGTGATGCAATTTGTCTTATTTTAGGAAGTGTTTCTTTTATTCTATCTTTGAATATTTTGTTTCACTTGTTTTGTTTCATTTGTTTCTTTATTGGAGAAGTTGTAGGTTTGCAGAAAAGTCACGCATAAATTTGAGTTCCCATATATCACCCTATTATTAACATCTTCTATTAGTGTGATACATTTGTTACAATTTATGAAAGAATATTTTTATGATTTTACTATTAACTACAGCCCAGTGTTTACAAAAGAGTTTACTGTTTGTATTGTATAGCTCTATGATTTTTTAAAATTTTTATTCTAGTAACATATATACAACCTAAAATTTCACTTTTAACCAATTCAAAAATATAATATAATTAGATATTATATGTAATTATATATATATTAATATGTAATATATATAATATATAATATAATTCGGTGCTGTTATATTTACATTCACAATGATTGTTGTTCACAATCCACTACCAAAAACTTTCCATCAACCCAAATAGAGTTTAAGCCTTAACGCTCCATTTCCTCTCCCCATTCTAGCCCTTGGTAAGCTATATAATAGTTCCTAACTCTATGTATTTATTTATTCTAATCATTTCATATCTGTGAGATCAAACAATATTTGTCCTTATGTGTCTGGCTTATTTCATTAACATGATGTCCCCCAGGTTCCTCCATGCTGTTGCATGTATCAGATCTTCATTCCTTTTTACTGCTGAATAATATAGTTCATTGTATGTATATACCACATTTTATTAATCAGTTAATCACATTTTATTGATCAGCCCAACAGTTAAGGGACACTTGGGTTGCTTTCATCTTTTGACAATTGTGAATAATGCTACTATGAACTTTGGTGTGAAACTACTGTTTGATTTCCTGCTTGCAATTCTTTTAGATATATACCTAGAAGAGGGATTGCTGGGTCATATGATTATTCTATATTTAACTTTCGGGAACCTGCCAAATTGTCTTCCATAAATGACCACACCATTTTACATTGCTGCCAACAATGAAGGAGTGCTCCTGTATATCCACATCCTTCCAACACTGGTACTTTTCTGTTTTTTGTTTGTTTGTTTGTTTGTTTTTTTCCAAAAATAGCAGTCATTTTAGTGGGTGTGAAATGGTATCTCATTGAGGTTTTGATTTGCATTTCCCTAAGAGCTAATGATGTGGAGTATCTTTTCATATGCTTTTTGGTCATTTGTATCTCTTCTTTGGAGAAATGTCTATTCAAGCCAATTGCCCATTATTTAATTGGGTTGTATGTCTTTTTAATGTTGAATTGTAGGATTTCTTTATATATTCTAGATATTATACCCTTACCAGATATGTAATTTCCAAATATCTTTTCCCATTGAGTAGGTGTGTTCCAGTTGCCTTTTTAGGAATAACTAGAAAGTATAAATTGGGTATCTTTTGTCTTTTTCATATATTTCAATTCCTCTCTAGTTACTTTCATTTCTTTATTTACATATGTTTTTGTGATTTTCCCCAAATTTCTTCCAATTCTTTAACTATTTTCGGTAAGTTTCATTCTATTTGTCTGCCTTTAAGATGATTTTTATATTTTGTAACGTATTTCTTTTAACTTTTATTTCCCAATATCTGTTAACTTATTTTTCAACATTTTCTTTAAAAAAAAAAAAAAAAGATATATTTATTTATTTATTCCCCCTCCCTCCAGTTGTTTTGCACTCACTATCTGCTCTCTGTGTGTTCTTCTGTGTCTGTTTGTTTTCTCTTTAGGAGGAACCCATCCCTGGACCTTCCAAAGTGGAGAGAGGCGCTCAATCTCTTGCGCCACCTCAGCTCCCTAGTCTGCTACATCTCTCTTATTGTCTCGCTTCTGTGTCTCTTTTTGTTGCATCATCTTGCTGCACCAGCTCTCTGCATGAGCCAACACTCTGTGTGAGCCAGCTCTCTGCTCAGGCCAGATTGCTGCACAGGCCAGCTTGTCTTTCACCAGGAAACCCTGGGAATCGAACCCTGGACCTCCCATATGGTAGACTGGAGCCCAGTCACTTGAGCCACATCGGCTTCCCATGATCTATTCTTTCATCCAATCTTTTTGTATCTTCTTGGAATATTATATCTTTATTAGGGGTCTTTTGGTTTTCGGAAAGTGTGTTCTCATTGGTTTCTTCATCTGCTATGTTTTGTTCATTGCCTGTTGCTTGTTTTCCTTTCCTCAGTTATTGTTTTGTAGTATCTTTTGTAGACCTTGTGTTGATTTCTTAATTCATCTTTCAAATAAATTTGTTTGTTCAAGGCTCTTTACTTACATAAGAATATTTTCAGATGAGGCCAAAGGAGGCAACTAGCAACTTCAATTTGCTTTTATCTGCCCCAAATTCAGTTTTATTAATAACTTTTGTTCTATAATTCTTTGGGCAGATCTACTATAACATGGCATTTGTTACAGAGGGGCTCTCTAGAAATGTCATTTCTTCTATTTGAATCTTGGTTCTCCAGTTGCTAGCTTGTGATCTGGAGCAAGTCTTTTAGTTCCTCTGTGCGTCAGGTTCCTTGTTCCTAAAATGGTAATAATAATAATTATTATTGTGAGTGCTTAAAAGAGTGTGATTGCACATGATAAGTACTTAATAAATATCAGTTATTATCTCTTCTCTGTTTTCAATGTTGCCCCTTTTGGGTCAGGGGAAAGTATGTAGTTTTGCCTGTAATTTTGTATGTCTTAGTTTTGCTCTTCATGTTTTTTATATCTCTGCTAAGCTAACTCTGTTTAGAAAGTGTATGTGTACTTCTTTCTTCTCTTTGCTCTGAAGAAAATCAGCTCCATGTTGTTTCTTTGGATTAGAAAGTAAGGTCACAAAAACAAAAATAAAATGTTCATGTGGTTATTCCTTTAACTTTGACAACCCTGTGAAACTGGGTTTTAGGAATGTTCAATGCTACATCCCTGGGCATAGTACTAAACAGTCTCATTATCTAGATATTTTCAGACCAAAAAAATTACTTTTAGATAAAATTATACCATGCATACATCTCAAGAGATATGTGTAAACTCTGTATCTTCCCTTAGTCTAAATATCATAATACTTAGGAGATATTTTCAAAATGTGTGCATTATAGATTTAGTTGTTTTCTGGTATCATTGATAATGAAAGACTTCTGAATTTTTATTGTTTTCCTTTACATTTTAGTGGGTTTTGAAAATGAGTAGAGGAAACCATTTTTGCAGCAACCTTTGAAGCAAAAATCCTATAACATGTATTTTGGCAAACCTGTATAGGCCCATAACTCAAACAATAGAATCCTGTGTGTCCAAAGTTAGTAATCATTTTTAGAAATTTCATCTCAGCATATATTTCGGTTATGTCTAGGAGAATAGTAAATTCCCCTTCCTGATGTAGAGGAAAACAGGTAGCCCCCTGCTAAATTTAACATTTATATTTTTAAATAACCAGCTATGTGACCAGAGCAGACAAGTTTGGAAGAGAGGGTAAAAGTATGAGTACATGTGTGTGCGTGAATGTGTTTCCTAACAACTTGCAGAACTTCCAGTGAATGAGAACAACAAACATGTCTGTAGCTCAGGCAAAAGTGAGGAAAACCAGACTAGAGGAAAGGATAGAACAGAATGCATGCAAACTGATCTGGCTGCTTTGCATTGCTGGTATTAGAGCTCCTAAAAGCCTCTGGGTTTGTTTTTCTTTTCCTCTTTAACTAGCTTCCTATGAGGCCAAAAACTAAATTTGATGCTAGTTTATTATAATATTTTTAGCCTAGTCTGTTTTGATATAACTGTCTCCTCTTTTTACCAAATGGCTTTGATTTTTTAAAATTCATGTTCTAATCTTCATTATACTATTTTTAATCTTTAATTCATTTATTTTTCTAATTTATAACACATTCATAATCTATTTCAAACTAGAAAGGATATAAATAATAAAGGAGTGAATTAATGAAATAAAGAAAAAATGAAACTGCAAATATGAGTTCCATATATGGGAGGGTTCAAATTTTTGTCTTCCCTTTTTTTCATATTAAATGTCTCATTTGACTATTAAAATTTTCAGAATAATCTAGTATTACTGCAATTATTCCCAAAAGGAAGGAAAAACTATTTTCTTTCTCTGAATATTGAGCTTTCCTTACAGGAAAGACTATATGCGTTCACACGATGTTTAACCAAACACCAGGCAACTCAAAGCAGGGCATACCACCACTAATGCTTCCACATATTGTGGAGTTTTGCATAAAGAGAGAGAGCCATGGCACCCTACTATCAACACCATGGAAATATGGCAATTACTATGAAGAATAAAGCCACCTATAAACAAAAGTTGCTGAAAATATTCCAAGATATTATTCTTCATACTGTTTAAAAGTAGTAGACATGATATTTCTAATTTTAAAATATGAATTTTACGTTCAGGTTTTGTTTTAATTTAATTTGATTACCTGATAGGAATTGTTGATTTATGAATATTTATCTAAATCATCAAGTGAATGCGTATATTTATGTTATAAATATAATCCAGTATAGTTGATTTTATCAATCAAATAAGCCAAATAAAGATCCTCTGTCAGTTCATATTTCTTATAATATCACTTTATTCATCTCTTAAAACCATTTTATTTTCATGTATGCTATTAGGCCTTTGCTACAGTATCTTTATTCTCTACTTGATCTATTAAATATATGCAGGTTTCTGAATCTCCTTTGTGAAATTTTTCTCTTGTTCAAAGAATGAAACCTTTTACTGACTCTTTCCTTATCTCTGTTTGAACTAGTCCAGCCAGCTTTTCCTCTTCTTTTCTCCCATAAACTGCTTTTTCTCTTTCAAAAAGAATATTATTGGAAGGTGCATATTTTGACTCTAATGTATACATATTCATATTTGTATCAAGTATAGCATGTACAAGTAAGAAAACACAGACGGATGCACACCCTTTTGTATTGTTTGGAAATAGACCCCACAATATATTACCTGTTACAAAAATGAGAAGATGAAGGAGAAGAAAAGAAAAGGAGGAGGAGAAGGAGGAGGAGACAAACAAGGAGAAAAACAAGGAGAAGAAGGTGATAGCAGTTTTATGTCTTTTGCAGTTCATGTATTTTCACATGAACCAAGACCAATAAAAGCTCTTTTGTTTCCCATTTTAAAGATGAAAATGGAATGTTTTATACAAATATATTTAAAAGGCTTAATCTGAAAAAGCAAATCTAGTGTCAGTATGTTTTACATATAGAGTAGCTAATGGCCAATGTAACTTAGAAATGGTATGACGTTTGAATTAAATTAATATTCATAAAAATATTAGATTGTCATTCTATATTATTTTTCAAAATATTATTTCTGATGTTAAAGAATTTTCTTGAGTATATGACTCCAATAGCTATTTCTTTATTTTCGAAAATTATATAATGTGATTTTAGGTACTTGGTTAGCTCTTCCAGAATAGTGAGGAATACCAAGTCTTCATTCCTAAGTGGCATCATTTTGTAAGAAAATTCTCGAAGGTGATTAGAGGAGGAACTAATCTAAGAAAGAAGGTTAGTGAAGAGGGAATGAATAGATATTTACTAGCAAGTTATTAGTACTCCTATCTTATTATCTGAAAAGAAATAAGGAGACAGGGTGTTTTGGAGCCGCGACCACGCTGACCTGCGGCGCGTGTTCCGGGTGCGAGGACACGCCAGGACCCAGAAGTGCAGCGAAGGACCGAGTATCTGCCCTGCGGTATGGTTGGCGGTGGAGCTAGTGAGGCCTGCCCTGGGGACCCTTGTCCCCGGCCCCGCGGTAGCCTTAAGTCTTGCTGCTTTTTAAATCTTGTGAGAATGACTATTAGAAAAATGATATAAAGACTGAGATCAGAAAATGACATCCAGGAGAGTCAAGATGGCATCGGTTTAGGAGGGCACTCGCTGACTCACTCTCTGAGGACGGCCGATTGGGGACAGGGTCCTGTCCTGTTATCTTGTCTGCATTTAATAAGAGGTAAGCAGCTGGAGGACAGAGGCAGTGCTAAATCTAAACAGTGCCAATAAAATATCACTCAATACCAAAGGGTTCTATACCCTGAGACAATTAAATTACTCTTGGAAAAATAAGTTTTACCAGGATGGTGCTAAGATTTTCACATAGAAAGAGGATCCAGGATACTTAGCCTTTTGGGTATCGTGAGAGCCCAAAAGACCTGGAACCTTCCAATATCATCTATTGTATAATAGATGCTTGAAACCACCAGACGTCAAAGCCCTTCCTGGGAAAGTTATCTCCAACACAAAATATTTTTTGCTAATATTAATTTTGGTCTATTTCAGATCAATGGAGGGAAAAATTGGGAGATCCCATCAGTCCTGCTGAGCTTGGCACAGCTGTTAAATTACACTCTGATAAGGGTTCTGGCTGCTGATGAATGGCCGCCACCAAGAGTGGACGTGGATGGGAGGGGGCTTTCCAGAGGGCACCTGGCCCAACGTGGAGACCCTTGTATGGAGTGTTACCTGGGAGCTCTTTGCTTCTAATAAAGGTGAAGCTTTGAATGTGGTTATTTGTAAATAATAAGAATAATAATAGCAGCTGAAAACGTGCTGGGGGCACACGGAGCGAGAGCTTTGCGGACATCGCTCTGGAGGGAGCTTGACGGCGCAGATTACTTGGGAAGGATTTGTGAGTTTTCCCCCTGCCTGTGGTGGTAAACACATATGGCTGAGCCCCACCCTCAGGAAAAAAGGCTGGTTTGAGCCACAACTCCTGCCGGCAACCTGGTGAGAGGGAGCATTCTCCGAGAGTGGGAGGATTCTGGTGGAGGGTAGAGAAGGCTTTCCTTTCTGTGGATTTTGCTGCCTGGAACCCCTTGCAGCTTTGGGGAACAAAATAGCTGGCTTGAAGCAGGACCAGGCTGAGGGGAGTGGCGAATCTGCTGAGGAAGTTGATTTACCAAGTTGCCCAGGGATACACCCCAACTCCTGCCAGCAACCTGGTGAGAAGGAGCATTCTCCGAGAGTGGGGGAGTTCTGACAGAAGGTGGAGAGGGGTTTCCTTTCTGTTGATTTGGCTGCCTGGACCCCCTTATAGCTTTGGGGAGCAGATAAGCCGGCTTGAATCAGCGCCAGGCTGAAGGTAGAGGCGAATCTACTGAAGAAGACTGATATACCCAACAGACAGGTGACACTCAGGCTTGGCTCCAGAGGGGACGGAGTCAGCCAATTTTATCGTTCTGCACTGACTAGCATCAGAGATTCAGCTCCCCTGGGGAGGCCAGGGTGGGAAGTGCTTGATTAGTGTCCACAAGCCTAGTTAGTGCCCCCTTAGTGAAAGGGGTGGTCTAGAAGAGGATATATTTTGGGTCTGTTATTTTGCCCAAAAAAAAGAAGACAGTCACTTTAAAAAATAAAAAAAGAATTTTTCTTTTTAAATTTATTTTAATAGCTAAAATCTGCCTCAAAACCTACAGATAGAATCTTGGAGGGCAAATTGATTGATGAACACAAGCAGGCTGCGAGGTTCCACAAGGGCCCAAGAAGGAACATTGTTCTTCCTTAGCTTTGTTTGACTGCTTGCTTGTGTGGTTGTTTGGTTTTTCTTTGTTTATTTGTTGTCTCTTGCTTTTCTTTCCTCTTTCTTTCCCCTCTTCTTTTTTCTTTCTTTCTTTCTTTTTATTTTATTTTGTTTTTTATTTTAAATTAGGTGCTGCTAGCTTGTTTCTTCTTTGCTGTGCTTCTTCTTCAGTGATTTCCCATTCTCTGTCTATATTGATTTTATCTCCCAACACTATCTCTTTTACTTCCTTCATCTTTCTGCCTTCTGCCTTCTGTTGTGGTTCTTACATACCATGTTTTTTCATTAGCCCACAACTTCAAGGGTGTCAATTTCTATTCTATCTATTCTGTTTTCTTTGTTTTTTATTAATATTAACTTTTTCCTTTCAGCCCTTTCTTTACTCTTTCTCTCTCTTCATCATTCTAGCCTTCTAAATCATTACACAATTTTCCACTATTTAGTTTCCCAGTCCAGTGTGAGTACTCCACTTTTTTTCCTATTACTCTACACTGCCTACATGAGTTAAATATTCATTTCACTAAGTCTTATATGACCCCTTTTTAAATTTTTTTTCAATATTACTATTATCCTTCTTCCTTTCTCACATCTTTCGATTCCTCTGGCCCTAATCTTTTGCCTTCAAGGGAACATAGAAAGAAGCAAGCAAATAAAATAAGAAGAAAAAGTGTCAAAGAGAAAACTTAACACACACACATAACCATCAGCTAAATAAAACTGTAGAGCAGAGAGAGAAGCTAATCAACTGAATAAACCCATCACGATAAAATGATGACTAGAGGGCAACAAAAAATTACAAACCACATTGAGAAACAGGAAGACATGGACCAGTCCAATGAACAAACTAAAAACCAGGAAGAGATGCAGAACATCGAACAACTAATCAAAGCTTTCCAAACAAATATCATGGACCAACTTAATGAAGTGAAGGAAGAGATTAAGGATATTAAGAAGACACTGGGAGAATATACTGAAGAAATTGTAAACATATATAAAAAGATAACGGATATGATGGTGATCAATGGCACAATGCAAGAAATCAAAAAGATGCTGGATTCACATAACAGCAGATTTGAACAGGCAGAAGAAAGAATTAGTGATGTGGAAGACAATACATCTGAAATCAAATAGATAGTAGAACAGATAGATAAAATGATAGGAAAAAATCCAGCATGGACTCAGGGATTTAACCGACAACACAAAACACACAAACATACACATTATAGGCATTCCAGAAGAAGAAGAGAAGTGAAAGGGAAAAGAAGGAGTGTTGAAGGAAATAATGGCCGAAAACTTCCCAACCCTATTGAGAGAGATGGATTTGCAAGTCCAGGAAGCACAGCACACCCCAAACAATATAAATCCCAACAGGCCAACTCCAAGACATATACTTGTCAAAATGTCTAATGCCTGAGACAAAGAGAAAATACTCAAGGCAGCAAGAGAAAAGAGAACCATCACATACAAGGGAAGCACAATAAGATTAAGTGCTGATTTCTCATCTGAAACCATGGAGTCAAGAAGACAGTGGTATGACATAGTCAAAGTACTAAAAGAAAAAAACTTCCAGCCACAAATTCTCTACCCAGCAAAACTGGCATTCAAAAATGATGGAGAGTTCAAAATATTCACAGATAAACAGAAATTAAGAGAGTATGCCAATAAGAAACCAGCACTTCAAGAAATACTAAAGGAAGTTCTACAAGTTGATAGGAAAAAATAGGGGAGGGAAAGTTGGAGGAGAGTGTAAAAACAACTGAAAAGACAAAAAGAGAAATAAAAACAGCATATGACATACATTAACCCAAAGAAAATATGGCTGAAGTGAGAAATTCGTTGCGAGTGATAATAGAAAAAAAAAAATGAAGGATATCACCAGAAGTTTGATCTAAAAATTATTTAATCCCTCAAATAAGTTGAGATACATCTCATCTTCTCTTTAACGAACTTTTTTAACCATTGAAATCATAGCACATACATGCCTCCTTTTTCAAAATCATATACTGCTTTGTGACACCCTATAAATTAGCTTATTACTTAATATTTGTTGTGTATGCATAATTTTATCACAGCTATTTTATAAGCTTCTCTATACCAGGGATCTTCATGGTATCCTGAAACATGCCTGGTATAGTGATATCCACTCAGACTTTCCCTAATGGACAAACCAGATTTTTCAGGTCCTCGTATTTGTTGTTCTACCCTGATTGCTAATTAAGCAAGAGCTGGCTTTTAAGAAACCTTCTCTTATTATTATTCTCTTTATTTTTAGACATTAAGACTTTTCTTGCAGGATAAAACATTCATTCATGAAACTAATTTATAAAAATATATGCCATCTTTATTTTGCTCTTTTCTCTGAGCTCCAAATTCCTGATATTGTGGTGTTTAATTGCAATGGTAAATATGTATACATGAAAAGCTATTAACTCATTTGTTTTCTACAGCTGCAAAAATTCTCACTGTGAACATTTTCTCTGGTGCCTGAGTACATTAAAAATGTACTAGAAAGCAATTTCCATATTTTTCTTTTGGAAAGTTGTTTCATAGATACCAATCTCTCCCTGTTTTGCATTTGAATTTATAGGCCCATTTAATTTTTAAATCCTAATTTTCCATTTTCTTGCCATTTTCTTACCCCCAAATGTACAAAAACACAGTGATTGTGCAACTACCCATTGAATAGGCAATCAAATTTCTGGAAGCCAAGAAGGTTTGTGAAATATAAAGGAAAAAAGGGCATAAGGACAGTGGCATTAATAAAAAATATCCCATCCAAAGATTTTTTTTTAGGGCCTATCAAGAACCTACGTAAGAGTTATTATGTTATTTACGTTTAGAAGACTGTGATGGAATTTTTAAAAAATATTTATCTTATTTATTTATTCCCCACCCCCTTATTGTTTTTGTGCTCACTGTCTTGCTCTCTGTGTCCATTCACTGTGCGCTCTCTGTGTCTGCTTGTCTTCTCTTCTGTCTTCTCTTTATGAGAAACTGGGAACCGATCCTGGGACCTCTGATGTGGGAGAGAGGCACTCAATCGCTTAAGCCACCTCAGCTCCCTGATTTGTTGTGTCTCTCATTGTCTCTCCTTTTTGTCTCTTTTTGTTGTGCCAGCTCTCCACAGGGGCCAGCTCTCCATGTGGGCCAGCTCACTTTTACCAGGAGGCCCTGGGAAATGAACCTGGGACCTCCCATATGATAGACGGGAGCCCAATCGCTTGAGCCACATCTGCTTCCCATGATGGAATTTTTAACTTTTGAATTTATGTTAGTAACAACATCATTGCATGATTACATATATGTATGTATGTGTGTATGTGTGTGTATATATATATATATATATAATATGAAACATATGTAAACATACGTAAGTAAATGTGCCTTATGAAAAAGAGTCAGATTGAATCCCATAAAGCAAGAAAAATATATAGACCATTGAAAGTTAGGTGCTCTCAAGTAATGTAGAATAGAAATTTGATTAAGCATTTTTCCAAAGAAAATTATAGATTTTCAGAAATATTTTAAACCAGTTGACATGTAGGGAAAAAATCCATCTCAAAAGTTTAGTTCAGCTTTCCTATACCATGTCAGTCAGCTTAGTTACTTAAAGTTTTTTTAAAATTATTTGTTAACTTTGAATATATGAGTTCTCATAAAATCTAGATTTCTGACTTCTTTTGAAAAATCAAACTTCTGGCAGCACCAGATCTGAGTTTCCAAATAGCTATAATCAGCTGGCACTATGCTGCAGTTTGTCTTCGTGGTATAAGAGAGTTTCAGACTTTGTATTGCTTCTGCTTGACTGAGGACAAAAACCAGTGATCATTCCTGAGTTTAATCGTAATGTTTTCATAGAGGAGAGTGTGATGGTTAATTTCATGTGTCAACTTGGCTAGTTTATGGTAACCAGTTGTTTAGTCAAGCAAGCCCTCATCTGGTTGTTCCTGTAATAATATTTTGTAGATGGATTTAAATCATAAGTCAATTGTACCTGTGGCTGATTACATCAGCAATCAACAAAGGAGATTGCCCTCAGCAGTGAGAGGAGTCTCCTCATCCAATCAGCTGGAAGGCTTAAAGGGAGACCTGAGAATTTCAGTAGTCAGAAAGAACAATTTCTACCTCTGCTTCAGCCAGCCTGCTTTTCCTGGGGAATTCAGTCACTTTTATGGCAGTTTTCAACTTACTGCCTGCACTATGGAATTCAAACTTGTCAATCCCCTGGGTTAAGTGAGCCAATTCCTATAATAAATCTCATAATATTTACATGTATCCTGTTCACTCAGTTTCTCTGACGAACCCTGACACAAAGAGTTAAAAAAAGAAAAGAAAAGAAAAAAAAAGAAACATTTATGAAACCCATATCTCTACCAAAAGTAGAAAAATAAAAGATCAGCAGAGATGGCCATGTATTTCAAAACAAAGTGGGAGTGAGGGGAGAGGAGAGCATATGGTAGAAGTGCGGACTGTTTCCATAGGTTTAATATCAAACAGATAAAAGAGGGTTTTGTAAAAAGAGTAGAATCTTGCATGCTCTAATCATATTCATGCCTGGTCTTTGTAACCATTTGAATTTGTAAATTGTGTTTAAAAAACTGATCTGCTCCTGTGTTCCTATCACAACAAAAAAAGCAGAGTGTCCTAACACTGCCACAATTAAATGCCACTTTTTGCTATTACTTATCCAACTCTATTTGTATTTTGTCACTTATTTTAAAAATGTTATCTGCTGGTTAAATCCAGGCAGTTGCTCCCAACCGTGGCTGCACACTAGAATCACCTGGGGTCTTTTTTATTTGTTTGTTTGTTTGGGCTTTTTTTGAGTATATTAATTATTTGAACTACTAGAAAAGATTAAAAAAAGACATTTTTAAAACTTCAAAACAGCAGTGTAATGTGGAATTAATATTATATCTATGACATTCTCAATATTTAGAGACTATTCTTGTAATTATTTACTATTTTTTTACCTTTTACATTAGCAGACAATAATTCTATTATTATCTATTCTAATTTTTTAACTTTTTTAAAAAAATACTTAAATTATACAAATGTCACATAAAAAATATAGGGATTCCCATATGCCCTACTCCCCACACCTCCCACATTTTCCCATATTAACAACTTCCTTCATTAGTGAGATACATTCATTGCGATTGATGAACACATTTTGGAGCATTGCCACTAAGCGTGGATTAAAGTTTGCATTGTAGTTTACACGCTATCCCACACAATTCTGTAGGTTATGACAAGGAAGAGCCATCTGTAGGGAAACTGCAACTGAGTCCAACTGTATCATTCTTGGAAGCATATAATCAGAAGTAGTGCCCACTGGCAAGGCACCAAACACCTGAGCTATCTGCCCTGACTATAGTATCTGGATGTCTCTAGAGCCCTCAGGAGCCCTGCTATTTGGGGGTAGTATCTACTTTGGCAGTCAAAGAGATTCTGCTGATACATGTGTAAGCATAACCTCTGGAATGACCTCTCTACTCAATTTGAAGTCTCTTAGCCATAACCTCGGGACTTGAAAAATACCATTGCCGTGCCTTACTACCAAAAAGTCTTATCTAATTTATAAAGAATGTAGCTTTTGCATCTCATGTTTTTTTGTAAAATAGATCCCCATATAATTTGAATGGTTAGCCAAGATTAGAATCATTGCTCTAAGGTTTTTGCTGCCTGTGAAACACTAGATTATATGCCATTCATACTCCGCACCATCGCTCACTGGAGTAGCTCTAGTCACTTAACCCGGTTAGGTCTGCATTTTTTGCTTTATAACATGGTAAAAGAGGTGACTTCTTCTAGAGGCAAATTCTTCTAGAAGCAGACAAAAGCCAAGGATTCCAGTGGAAGAGATTTCTTAAGCACTTCACAGAGAAGCGAGAAAGGTTGTGAAGGCAGCGAGATAGGGAAAGTGAACACACCAAGCACTGGTAAGTTTTCGTATAAATTCCCAGATGGCCTGATCTTACTGGGAGCTCTGGAGTATAAATTACACTTCTGAGTTGGTCACTTGGGGCCAAGAAGCTGGAATTCTGTACCCCACACCAGTCATTGACTACTTGTCCTAAAAATTCCCTGCCTTGGTTGTCTAGCTCCTCCTACCCGTGAGAGTGCTCCGGCAGCCAAGGGTAATGTCCAATGTGCAGATGGTCGCTGGTATGCAGGCAGAGTGTAGGGAGTGGGTGCTCAGGGCTTAAAAGAGATATCCCAGGGGGTCTGAGAGGAAAGCCATTCAGCAACTTTCACCACAGCCCTTGTGTGCATGCCTACAGAAGGGGTAAGTGCAGCACAGTGGTGGAAGGTATGGTGGTGTTGAACTAGAAGATCCCTAAGACCTTTTCTAGGTTAAGAAAAGCTATAGAATGCTTTCTGACACAAGCCCTTTGAATCTTTATTTTCTAACTGATAAATGTTTAAAGATTCTGCTGTCTTTCTGCCTCAAGGATTTTCAGGTTCCTATTTTCATAACTGCTTGACAGTGTAACCAGGATACTAATTAACACCTAAAATTTAATTCTTTCAAGGAGGTTTAATGAAATACCTTAGAGCTTTAATAAATGAAAGAATACTTTCCTAACCACGGCCAACTGCTCGGCTTCATTGGTCACAATGCTATGTATTTGTAATCAAATCTGGAGTCATATAACATGACCAAAGATTTACACAAATGACCGTACATGTAGAAAAAAATATTTTATTTATAGATTTACCTAAAATTATTGAAATGATTATGTAAGAATAAGTAAAAATAATGACTGCATTAAGCAAAAGGTATTTATTTACAGTTTTAGTCTCTGTCATTTTTTAAATCAGAAATTCTATAAAGGACTATGAAAGACTTATATTCAAGAAGATTGAGACTTACAACAATTATATTTTCCCACTTGCAGAGAATTAAGAAAAGGGACAGCAAAAACAGAATTTTCAGTCAGTTTAAGTCCTTTTGCTGTGGAAAACTGTAATAAATGCACCAAATTTTCACTCAAAATGAAAAATGGTATCTAACTTACCCTAAAAAGTACAGAATAATCTTAAGGATAATATTTTTCAATCATATTAAATTTAGCTTTCCTAGAGAATAATGTATTGGAAAAGTACCAATGTTACAGAAATTCATGGTACAGCTCCAACTCTCAGTGACAGAAAATAAATCTAGGAATTTTGACCAAATTTTCTGACTGCAGCCTCTGCAGCTTTATTTATAAATCCCCTTTGAAAAAAATGTCAGATCTTCTTTTTGGTATTGTCAGAAAATTGCCAGAATACTTATTTTAAATAAACAGAACAAGATTAGAACACAGCAAAAACTTTAAATTCCTTGACACTTTTTTCTCTAATTTGTAATTAAATGAAATAAATTATTAGCATGTTAAATGTGTGCATGTATATTGGAGGGAGTTTCTAGCAATTTTAAGCAACTATTCATCTATCCGTATTACATATTATATGCAAATTATCTCATTTAATACTCCCAACAGGCTTATGAAATATATTAAGTGCAATTTACAGTATAAGAAACTAAGTATTAAGCAGGTAAAATTATCTGCCCTAGCTGACAGATCTATTTAACTCTGAAGCTGAGATTTAATCTAAGTCTTTCTGGCTTCCAACTCTATACTATTTTACTGCAGCATGCAAGGAAAAGGAGAAATGTAGTTCAAATATAAATGAACATCATAAACTCTGGCTTTTCTGAGATCAGAATCAATCCCTACAAATTCTGGTTTGTGTTTCGATGAATAAGTCAATCCTGATCTATCTTATCTTCTGAAAATTTTTACTTTCTACACTCCAATAAAGAGAGTCATTTTCTTAGATATTCTCTGAAGATGCATTGAAAATGCATGAGGAAAAGGAAAAAATGTTGCCAGCTGACCTTGTCTATCATCTCTGTTTTGAGAGCAGGAATGGAGAGGATTTGTACAGGCTTCTAACATCTGAATTTCTTTATGCCTGGATAATGAATTCTGAAAGTTACTGTATTTTGATTCATAAGAAAACATAAAAAGTTATAGAGAAACATTGTTCCCTTGATATTTTTCTGGAATTTGGCAGCATTGACAGAAGTATTTGTTTCCTAACAAAAACACATTTATGATCTTAGCTATTAAGTGTTTTGAAATTACAATTGAAGGTAAGGAGAGAATTGCTAATGAGGACTCCAAGAACAAAGACTGTCCTTAAAGAGAATGCTTTTTGACATGGAAGATAGGATTTGCCTTTATTTGTTTAATATGTAAGTAGATGGTCTTTCTTCCAAATATGACCTCTTATTTATGTTTTTGATGAAGAAACTTAGTTTCTTTCATCTTGTTCTAGAAGCATATTTTCTTCATTTGATCCCACCGAGGTAAACAAGGTTTGCATGGTACACAGTGGTATCCTTAATGAGCACTTACCAGAAGCCAAAATTTCTCCCAGCACAGTGAACAAAACAGAACAGAGCCCTGCCCTCAGGGAGCTCACAGTCTAAAGTGGGGAGGCAAGCAATAAGCAAAATGAATAAGAAAGTATATAGTATATTAGGTAGCGGTAGGCAGTATGGAAATCACATACACAAAAAAGGGAATATGAAGGACTAGGGGTTAATATTTTACACGGTAGTCAGAGAAGGCTTCACTGAGAAAGTGACTTTCAATAAAGGAAGTGAGGAATTGAGCCATTTGAATATTAACAAAAAAGAATTTCTGGTAAATGAAACAAGTACAGATGGAAACTTGAAAAACATCATAATAGATGGGCAATATATTATATTTATTAATAATTCCATTCAAATGAATTGAAGTTAGACTTGTGAAAGTTAAGTTATGCATTACTTCTATGAAACCCCAAATGCAAATATCTTAGATATTTCCTTTGTTGCAAATAGCTTAAATTTGAAAACCAGATTAAACTAAAGAAAGAAAAGAAATTCATTGAAAGGCCACTGGAATATCTCAAGAAACCAAAAGAAAATGGACCATGGCAAATGCCAATAAGGAAGGTAAAACAAACAAATAAACCAAACTGTCATCGAATATTCATTAGGGGCAAGTAATCATTTAAACAAATTGTCACCTAGAACAATCTCTAATCCTATTGAGCAGTTCTATCTGTGGCTGGGTTTGCCTTCCTTCTCTACCTCACCTTCTCTGAAGTCTCCTGACTTCTAGTATAATGGAAAAATAATGGTAATTTGAATTAGAATACCTGATTCTGAGTATCATTTCACCCTTCTAAGTAGATGTAAGTTGGACAAGCTGCTTCATTTTCCTAGTCTTATTTATTCAATAACCACCATATTCTCTTTCAATTCTAATATTTTATGATTTTAGTAATCTTAGGGGACAAATTAATTGTGTTCCACTTGGAATTAAACCTTAAAAATGAGATCTTTAAAAAAGGAAATTTAGGAAGAATGATGGAAGACAGAAAATATAATCTTAATGAAAACCTATATTTAAAGGGTAGAAGAGGGAGAGATTAAGGAAGGTGGAGAAAAACCAAAAGAGTAAAAAAAACACAAATTAATAGAGCATAGCATTAGAAAAAAGATGTGGAGACCAGTAGCTTCTAATTCTGAATAGATATGAAGGTCAATCATTCAGAAATAATCATTAAAATTAGTGGCAAGATTATTTGATGGCTTTGAGGAAAAACACTTGGAGAAAGGAGGAGGAATGAAAATGGGGTGCTGGAGGTGGAGAAGCCAAATTGTAATAAACTTCAAAATGAGTGACCAAAGATTTCGGAAACAAACACCCATAACTTTTTTTATTGAAAATTTGGCTTAATTTCTTTAATCTAATTTTAATACTGAGCCTAATTCCTTTGATAAACTTTTTTCTTTCAAACACAACTACATTATAAAGTCAACAGGTATATTTTATGGACAGATGCCATCCATAATCAATCCTGACAATGACATTATGTGTTATCTATGATTCTTGAGATTTTCTTCCATAAAATTTTGCTGTGTGTTCTAGTTTGCTAAAGCTGTTCAAGCAGATACCATAAAATAGGTTGGTTTTTAACAGTGGGAGTTTATTAGTTTACTAGCTTACTCTGAGGCTGAGAAAAGTGTCCAAATCAAGGCATCATCAAGGCAATGCATTCTCCCCTAAGACCAGGCTACTGACAATCCTGGGCTCCTCTGTCACATGATAAGGCACATGTGTCTGCTGGTCTCTCCCTCCTCATCCAGGTTTCATTGCTTTCAGCCCCTTGCTTCCATGGCTTTCTCCCTCTTTGTCTGAATTTCCTTCTCTTATAAAGGACTGCAGTAAGAGGATTAAAACTCACCCTGAATGAGGTGGGTCACAACTTAAGTTAAGATCCTACTCACCAAAAGATCTTACTTAAATGGGTCCACATCCACAGGAATGGATTAACTTTAAGTACATACTTTTCTGGGGTACATACAGCTTCAAACCATCACACAGTGGAAAAATCCATAATAAGAAACAGATGCTTTCTCACTGAAACAGGCTGTATCTTTGAAAGGCAATCAAGGAGATTAGTTTAAATAGCATCTTCCCTATGTAGCCATGTTGGTGGTTATCTCCTTATATGATCAGGACACATGTACTCTGTTATTAACCCACAGGACATCATTATTTCTAAATATGAGAAACTGCAAGATAATAAGTGTTTCATTTCCCCTGAAAGTCCACAGCTCCACCTGATCAGAAACTTTGGAATTTTCCTTTATCTATGAAAGAGAAAAAAATCCCAACTCTTTAATAATTGGATATCTAAGCTCTAAAGTAAAACAGAGCCAAGTTTCAAGGTCAGCTTACTCAACTCAATAAACAACACTCCACTTTTTTTTCATTTTGAAAAAAAAGTTGCTGATTCATTCAAGCAGGAATTGATAGGGGATTCAATTTTTTCTCCTGAAATGGATTATAATGCATAACAACACCATCAAGTTCTCTTTGTATGGATCTTGGTCAGGCAAAAGTTATTATTTTTCTTATTTATATATAAGATGGAGACTTGAACTTTGTAAAAAACATAGACAGAAAGAAGTTTACAGTTTTTTTTTTTAATATAAGGTTTAGAAATAGAATGTTTAGCAAATTATTATTATTTAAATAAAAAATACAGAATCCTATCTTTTCATAGTCATTTCCTGATTCTTTCTGCTCTCTGTCATCCTCAAGCTAGATGGAGTCATTGTGGCAGTTTGATATTGTTTATGAATTCCA
The DNA here is from genome assembly GCA_026826555.1 of Tolypeutes matacus. Classification (NCBI taxonomy): domain Eukaryota; kingdom Metazoa; phylum Chordata; class Mammalia; order Cingulata; family Chlamyphoridae; genus Tolypeutes; species Tolypeutes matacus. The sequence continues at coordinate 11,144,720 of JAKSZT010053767.1, read as the reverse complement.
AAAACAGATGTTGGATTATGTTTTTTTTTAACTGGTCTGTACCTGGGTGTGATTAAATTATGATTAGGGCTTTGATTGGGCCATGTCAGTAGAATGTTGAGTGCCCACCCACCAAGGGGGCGGGGACTCACAGAGAAAGCTACATGGCAGAGAAGAGAGCTGGAGTTTTGAGCTGGAGCCTGGGAAGTGAACAGACAGGAGAAGAACACAGAGGAATAGAAATGGCTCCATAGACACAGCAGAAGCCCCAGAGAAAGAGACAGGGCCATTTGCCTGATAGTCTACAGCTGGCCTTGTGAGACAGCACAGCAGCTGAGCCCAGAGAGAAATGGAGCCCCAGAAAGAAAGGAACCCAAGAAGCCTGAGCTCTTGGCAGACGTGGGCAGCCATCTTGCCCCAACATAAGGCAATAAACTTTGGTGAGGAAAGTAACTTATATTTTATGGCCTGGTAACTGTAAGCTTCTACCTCAAATAAACACCCTTTATAAAAGCCAACCAATTTCTGGTATTTTGCATCAGCACCCCTTTGGCTGACTAATACAGTCATAATATTTTGAGTTGTAAGAGATCTTAACAACCAACCAGTCAGGAGTTTCTTAACATTTGTTATGGAACTTTTTGCAAATTAGATGAAAGTTATGGATACTGTTACTAGAAAAATGCATATGCATATATAAAAATAACATTTTTCATACAAATTCAGGGTTCTCTGTTTCCCAAAATAAGAACACTTAACTTAGTCCAACCCTGTAATTTTACAAGTAAATTAACAAAGCCACAAAAGGAGTGCTTTTTCTCAGGCAACCAATTAATATGTAGTATAGTTGAAATTTATCTCCATGTGTCCAAATTATTGCTCTTTATACAGCACCACTTTGATTCTGTGCAGGCATGTTCCCTGCAAAAGCAATTATCCAATAAATCTTCACTCCACCCAGGTTAGAGTATCTGAGAAAGAATGGGGTGGATACAGGAGGAGGTTAATGGAAAGCAGCTTCTGAAGACAGGCAACCCAGGCTCTCACACATACTAAGTTTTGTGACTTGGGGCTGGAGATTATCTGCTACAAGTCCCCATTTCCTCAACTGCTCAGAAGGGAGGACTCTAAAACGTACCTTTCTGAGACATATATTTTTAAAGATGTATAAAGTGCTTATCAAGGTGCTTGGAACATAGTAATAAATGAAAAATAAATATTAGCTAGTAGAACTATAACTTTCATTAGGTTTTACAGAATTAGAAAGTTGTCAGAGTCACCTGAAGGGTCATTGGGTTGATTAGTTTATGTGTAACTTTCAACAACAAAAGTCAGATTCTGGATCTGCCTTTAACAAGCACTCTGGTGCTCTGCCTTCCAGTCCTGATATTTACATGTCCCTAAGTATGGCATTTAAAGTTGCTATATTGGTCTTAATGCCTAAAGTGAGCACAAATGAATAAATCACTCTATTTCTTTCTAAGAAATAAAGAATTGTAAGAATTCTAAGAAACAAAGAATTGTAATTCAAGAGTCAGTCATCAGATGGGCAACGTTAAATTTTTATGCTAAAACTTTATGATCTATATTGTCTTGTTTTCCTCATATATATGGATAAGTAAGAACCAGTTTAAGCTAATAACCCTGGCTTTTGCTAGTAACATACACCAAAACATTGTTATTTATTTTAAATAAATAAAATCTATTGTGAAATTTTATCATTCAAACACTGGGTATGGTGAAATATAACCACAATCATTTTCAAACACTATTAGTGCTTACTCTAAGTCTATTTAAAGAAAACATATCCCTGAAGCCCCCTCCTGAGTCCTAACAGTCCAGGACCATGTAAACCAACAATTTCACTAAAATCTAGCTCTCCAATGGCATTGTCCTGCCCAAGAATATCAGTCTCTGTTCTTTGAAAATGATTTATTTTGTTATTGTTGTTTTTCTCTGCATCTTTTTCTTTTCTAAATTTTTAAAAAAGATACTTAGATTATACAAATGTTACACAAAAAATTTAGGGATTTCCATATGCCCCATTCCCCATGCTTCCCACACCCTCCCACATAAACATCCTTCATTAGTGTGGCACATTCATTGCAATTGATAAACGCATCCTGGAGCATGCCACTGAGCATGGGCCATAGTTCACATTGTGGTTTACTCTCTCTCTCCCACACAATACTGCAGGCTATGGGAAGATATATAATGGCACATATCTGTCATTGCAATGCCATTCAGGATGATTCCCAAGTCCTGAAAAAGCCCCCACATTACACGTGTCTTTCCCTCCCCCTGCCCCCCTGAGGATTCTGGAATGGTGATGTCCACTCCACATCTAATTGAGAGGGGTCTTCAATCCCGTACAGCCGATGAATGGGACTCTCTTGCTTGCAGTTGTAGGATCTCTCATTTCCTTGGTTGTCAAAAGAACCAAAATGCTTTAACTTCATTTCTGCGAGAGAGAAACTGACCAATCTGCAACATTCCCTTTATGTTATCAGGAACAAAAAGTAATAAAGAAAAATTATGACTACGCTTGGAATATATCTTCATCACTGTTTTTTTTTAATCAGGAAAATACTTTATCACATTCCAAGGGCTTAAATTTAAATGCATTTAACTTCTTTACCAAAGTATTTAAATCCTTCCAAGTGTATATCTACTTTTGAAGGTACCAGATACATTTTCCTTCTGGACGTTTAAAAATAACATGCATAACTGCACACTAAACAGACGGCAACTGTGAATAACAGTGGTAGACAATAGTTTCCTCCCATATAAGTGCCAAATGACCATATGGTGTGCATCTAAGTGCTTTGGGGCTCAGAGAAGAGACAAATCTGCTTGCGATGCTTACTCTAAGAGTGAAGGAAAGATTCTGAGGGAAAATGGGATGTGACAGATAAGTAAGATTTAAAGAAATTAAAGAGAATGAGGAGGAGATTTCAAATAAAAGGGGTAAAGCAAATACATGGGAAAGCGTTAATACTAGACCTTTAGTTTCAGTATAGTTTATGTATATGTACCTGTGTTTTGGGTTATATACATAGATCTAGTATATGGTAACAGCAGAAAAGGAAGTTACTTTTCCTGACCTGAGGAATGTGTATATTCTTCAGGTTATAAAGGAATCCCTTATTGGGAAAATCCTGAGAAATCACCTGAAATTGACACATTTGCTCCAAAATAAGATTTACAGAACATGAAACCACATGAGAAATATAAAAAGTTATTTCAGGTTATTGAAAATATGATATGGGGGAAGAGAAGAGCTATCTGATAATTCAGCGGGCTCCATGGAAAACAGGAAATTCTGTCAGAAACCATGACTCTGAGCCCAATGCCATATTGATGGTTCTTGAGCTAGTGCCTGGAACATAGTAGGTGAATAAAGATTTTGAATGAATTAATAAATTTCCCTTTCTTATGGATCAGTGCAAAGGTTCTGTATAATGTTGAACTAATATAACCTTTGGCAGAGTACAGTTGGAGTCTAATCAAAATCAAATTCTTGGGATTTGTTTCAAATCTAACAGGGCAGGTGTTAGTAAACTGATGACACAGAGGTGTCTTCAACATCCACTTCAGCTAAGTGGAACATGTTATTACCAAAGAAAACTGTCTGTTTCCCTTTTTCTTAGAATTACTCTTCAATTCAGTTTACTATACCCTTTGTAATATATAAACCATAAATGTTAATTTTAGAAAATTTGAAATAAATCTTTCAAAATATAAAGATGGAAACTCATATCTACAACTGCAAGCAAGAGAGTCCCATCCATCAGCCATAAGGGATTGAAGTCCCCTCTTAATTAAAGGTGGAGTGGGCATCACCATCCCAGAATCCTCAGGATTGGGGGATAAAATATGAACTAGAGTAGACTTATTGGTATTCTACTATAGACTTATTGTGATTCTAGCAATGGAAGAAATTATATCATTGATGTGGAGACAATGGCCACTGGAGGTGCTGTAGTCAGGGAGAGGGAAAAAAAGGCACTATATGGGGGCATTTTCAGGACTTGGAATTGACCAGAGTGACACTGCAATGACAGATACAGGCCATTATATATCTTGCTATAACCTACAGAATTGCATGGGAGAGAGCATAAATTACAGTATAAACTTTAATCCATGCTTAGAGGCAATGGTTCAAAATGTGTTCCTCAATTGCAATGAATGTACCACACTAATGAAAGAAGTTGTTAATGTGGGGAAAAGTGGGAGGTGTGGAGAGTGGTGCATACAGGAATCCCTTATATATTTTTATGTAACCTTTTATGTAATCTAAGTATCTTTTAAAAATAAATATAAAATATATGTTTTTAAAAAGATGGAAACTCATAATCCCCTAGCTCTGAGATAACCACTTCATATATAATTATCAAAACTAATAATTATAGAGAATCTACCATATCCATCTATGCAACTCATTCCCTCCCCAGGAAAACTTGCTAGTTTTAGCTGGTACTGTCAATGATTTTCACACTTTATTATCTGGGTCCAAGGATATTTGCTAATCACAATCCTTCTTATCTACCGGACCAACAAAATTGAAAAATATACAAAGGGCCTGGAGAGCAACTAAAATGTAGTGCTTGCTTTATTTTCCAAAGTACAGATTCCTTGGTAAAGCTAATTTTTTTTTTTAAAGATTTTATTTATTTATTCATCTATCCCCCCCTGCTGCTGTTAGTTCAGATGAACTAACTCCCATGAAACTCCCCTCCCAGACATCCCCCATCAATAATCCCCTGCAGTACCCATTGTAACCCTTCTGTGATCCAAATCCTCCATGAACATGTAGTCCATAAAATAATCAAATACATTTACTAGGAAAAAGAAACAACTATGATGAGCTTACGTGCAAGAGACAAACATAAGGAAACTCAGGGGGAAAAAAAAAAAAGATAGAGAAGGAAAAAAAAAACAAGGAAAAAAAAACAAAAACAAATAATCAAACAAATAAAAAAACAAAACAAAATATAATTAGCAGATTGGGACATTCAAAAAAATGGGCAAAAAAGCAAAGGAAATGCCTTTAAATATATATATATTTATTTATTTATTTATTTATTCTTTTTATTTTTTTCTCTTTTCCTTTCTCTCTTCATTTTTTTTCCTTCCTTTTATCACTGTGTTATCGGATGTCCGATGTGCCGTGACATCTTCCCCCTCTCAATCCCCATTGTCTCCCAATTTTTCATTTAATTTTCAAAGAAGTTTTAGGTCACAGCAAAGTCACACACGGAGTGCCAGAGACTCCCAGATACCAAACCACCCCCTTCCCCACCCCATTTTAACCCCCCCTTTTTGTTTTTGGATGTTAGCACTGTTATAACTGTTATAAAGAAAGCAAAATATAGCAACTAAACATTGTCAATGATTTACAGTATAGTTTACAATTTAGATGATACAGTTTAATAATTTTGATGATACTTACCATGTCCTGTGTCCATTACTGTAAGGCAATGAAAAACCTTCCCCATGACCACCACACATTAGATCTTGACTGTTCCTTCCCCCCAGCCCCCCAGGGCACACGATACCACCCTATCCCGACATATGGAATGTCAAGATTCACAGTTACATGCCTTGGGAATTTGAACCTGCCCTTCCTAATCCACCCACCCGCCAGTGCTGCATCACCAAACCCAGGAACACCACCACTAATCTGCCCCATCCCCCAACATGCAACCACACTCTATCCCTTTACTATAGATTATGTCCATATGGGTGATGGCTCAAAGCCTGCTCTTCTCTTACTCTCCCTTGTTAACCTATCTTTCAGACAATGGTTCTCAGAGACTGCTCACTTTCCTCAGTTCAGATCAGTGAGGTCATATACTGTTCATCCTTCAGTGCCTGGCTTGCTTCAGTCAACATAAGGTCTTCAAGATTCATCCACTTTATTCCATGTGTTAGCACTTTATTCCTTCTTACAGCTGAGTAATATTCCATTGTATGTATGTACCACATTTTGCTTATCCATTCGTCTGTTGATGGGCACCGGGGCTGATTCCAACTTTTGGCAATGGTGAGCAATGCCGCTATGAACATTGGTGTTCATATATCTGTTTGTGTCTTTGCTTTCAGTACTTCTGGGTATATACCCAGCAGTGGAATTGCTGGATCATACGGAAGATCTATTGTTAGTTTTCTGAGGAACCACCAAACTGTCCTCCACAGTGTCTGGACCATACCACAGTCCCACCAGCAGTGGATGAGGGTTCCTATTCCTCCACATCCTCTCCAACATTTAGTGTCTCCTGTTTTTTTAATAGCTGCCATTCTGATGGGTGTAAGATGGTATCTCATTGTAGTTTTGATTTGCATTTCCCTGATAGCAAGCGATGTTGAGCATTTTTTCATGTGCTTTTTAGCCATTTGTATTTCTTCCTTGGAGAAGTGTCTTTTCAGGTCACTTGCCCATTTTTCAAATGGGCTGTTTGTCCTTTTATTTTCAAGGTGTAGGATTTCTTTATATAGGCAGGATATTAGGCTCCTATCAGATATATGGTTGCCAAATATTTTCTCCCATTGGGTAGGCTGCCTTTTTATTTTCTTAATAACATCCTTTGAGGTGCAGAAGTTTTTAATTTTGATGAGATCCCATTTATCTATTTTTTCTCTTGCTGCTCGTGCTTTGGCTGTGAAGTTCATGAAGCCATTTCCTATTACAAGGTCCTGCAGATGCTTCCCTACATTATCTTCCAAGGTCTTTATGGTTTTGGCCTTTATTTTAGATCTTTGATCCATCTTGAGTTGATTTTTGTATAAGGTGTGAGATGGTATTCTTCTCTCATTGTTTTGGATATGGATATGCAGTTCTCCAAGCACCACTTGTTAAAGAGGCCATTCTCTCCCAACTGAGTGGGTTTTCGTGGCCTTGTCAAATATCAGATGACTGTATATGTGAGGATCTATATCAGAACTCTCAATTCGGTTCCATTGGTCAGTAGGTCTATCCTTGTGCCAATACCATGCAGTTTTGATCACTGTAGCTTTGTAGTATGTTTTAAAGTCAGGTAGTGTGATACCTCCAACTTCATTTTTCTTTTTCAATATGTCTTTGGCAATTCGGGGCCCCTTGCCTCTCCAAATATATTTTGTGGTTAGTTTTTCCAGTTCCTTAAAAAATACAGTGTCGACTTTTATTGGGATTGCATTAAATCTGTAGATTAGTTTGGGTAGGATAGACATCTTGATGATGTTTAGTCTTCCCATCCATGAACAGGGAATATTTTTCCATTTATTTAAGTCTTCTTTGATTTCCTTTAACAATGTTATGTAGTTTTCTGTATATAAGTCCTTTACATCTTTAGTTAAATTTATTCCTAGGTATTTGATTCTTTTATTTACTATTGTAAATGGTATTTTTTTCCTGATTTCCTCCTCAGTTTGCTGGTTATGGTGTACAGAAATGCTACTGATTTTTGAGCATTGATCTTATAGCTTGCAACATTACTGAACCCCTTTATAAATTCTAGAAGCCTTTTTGTAGATTTCTCAGGGCTTTCTATGTATAGGATCATGTCATCTGCAAATAATGAAATTTTTACTTCTTCTTTTCCAATCTGGATGCCTTTTATGTACTTTTCTTGTCTCAGTGCTCATGCAAGTACTTCTAAGACAATGTTAAATAGGAGTGGTGATAGTGGGCATCCTTGTCTTGTTCCCGATCTCAGAGGGAAGGCTTTTAGGATTTCACCATTGAAAATGATGTTAGCTTTGGGTTTTTCATATATACTCTTTATCATTTTCAGAAAGTTTCTGTCTATTCCTATGTTTTGTAGTGTTTTTATGGGGAAAGAGTGCTGTATTTTGTCAAATGCTTTTTCTGCATCTATAGAGATGATCATGTGATTTTTTTCTTTCAATCTGTTTATGTGTTGTATTACATTGATTGATTTTCTTATATTGAACCATCCTTGCATACCCGGGATGAAACTCACTTGGTCATGGTGTATAATCCTTTTGATATGTTGTTGAATGCTATAAGCAAGTATTTTGTTAAGGATTTAGCATTTAGGTTCATTAGAGAAATTGGTCTGTAATTTTCCTTTCTTGTGGTATCTTTATTTGGTTTTGGTATTAGGGTAATGTTGACATCATAGAATGAGTTAGGCAATATTCCTTCTACTTCTGTTTTTTGGAAGAGCTTAAGTAGAATTGGTGTTAGCTCTTTCCGGAATGTTTGGTAGAATTCAGCTGTGAAGCCATCTGGTCCTGGACTCTTCTTAGTTGGGAGATTTTTGATGACTGAGTCTATCGCTTTACTTGTAATTGGACTGTTGAGTTCATCTATTTCTTCTTTCATCAATGTCAGCTTTTGTGGGTTTCTAGAAACTTGTCCATTTCCTCTAATTTGTCATTTTTGTTGGCATATAATTTTTCAAAGTATCCTCTTATTATACTCTTTATTTCTGTGGGGTAAGTAGTGATATCACCTTGCTCATTCCTTATTTTATGTATTTGCATCTATTCTCTCTTTTTCTTTGTTAGTCTGGCTAAGGGTTTGTCAATTTTATTGACATTCTGGAAGAACCAACTTTTGGTTTTGTGTATTGTTTCCAGTGCTTTCTTATTCTCTATTTCATTTAGTTCTGCTCTAATCTTTGTTATTTCCTTCTTTCTACTTCCTTTAGGTTTAGTTTGTTGTTGTTTTTCCAATTCCTCCAAATGTGCAGATAGGTCTTCAATTTTAGTTCTTTCTTCTTTTTTAATATATGAATTTATGGCTATGAACTTCCCTCTCAGGACTGCTTTCACTGCATCCCATAGATTTTGATATGTTGTGTTGTCGTTTTCATTAGTTTCTAGGTAGTTACTGATTTCTTTTGAGATTTCCTCTTTAACCCACTGTTTGTCTAAGAGTGTGTTGTTTAACTTCCATAGTCTTGTGCCTAACCTGGCACAAGTGATTTCCAACTTCATTCCGTTGTCATCAGAGAAATTACTTTGTATAACCTCAATCTTTCTGAATTCATTGAGTGTTGTTCTGTGGCCTAGCATGTGGTCTATTTGGAGTATGTTCCATGTGCACTCGAGAAGAATGTAAATCCCGCTGTATTTGGGTGTAGTGTTCTGTATATATCTATTAAGTCCAGTTCTTCTAATGTATTGTTGAGTGCCTTAGTTTCTTTATTGATTCTCTGTCTAGATGTTCTGTCTAATGATGATAGTGGTGTGTTGAAGTCCCCTGCTATAATTGTAGAGGCATTTATTTCTCCTCTTAGTTTTTTCAGAGTTTGCTGCACGTATTTTGAGGCACCCCGACTAGGTGCGTAAATGTTGATGATTGTTTTCTCTTCTTGAGAGATTACTCCTTTTACTAATATGTAGTGTCCATCTTTGTCTCTTACAATAGTTTTGCATTTAAAGTCTATTTTGTCTGATATTAGAATAGCTACTCCAGCCCTTTTTTGGCTATTGTTAGCTTGTAAAATGGTTTTCCAGCCATTCACTTTCAGCCTCCTTGAATCCCTGGGTTGAAGGTGGGTTTCTTGTACACAGCATATAGATGGATCATATTTTCTTATCCATTCTGCCAATCTGTGTCTTTTGATTGGTGAATTTAATCCATTAACATTCAGCGTTATTACTTGTAACTAATTTCTTACTTCAGCCATTTTTTCTTTGGTTAATGTATGTCATATGTTGTTTTGTTTCTCTTTTTGTCTTTTCAGTTGTTTTAAAACTCTTCTCCAACTCTCTCTCCCTTGTGTTTTCCTTTCAATTTGTAGAGATTCCTTTAGTATTTCTTGAAGTGCTGGTTTCTTCTTGACATACTCTCTTAATTTCTGTTTATCTGTGAATATTTTGAACTCTCCATCATTTTTGAATTCCAATTTTGCTGGATAGAGAATTCGTGGCTGGAAATTTTTTTCTTTTAGTGTTTTGACTGTCATACCACTGTCTTCTTGCCTCCATGATTTCAGCTGAGAAATCAGCACTTATTGTGCTTCCCTTGTATGTGATGGTTCCCTTTTCCCTTGCTGCCCTGAGTATTTTCTCTTTGTCTTGAGCATTGGACATTTTGACAAGTATATGTCTTGGAGTTGGCCTGTTGGGATTTATACTATTTGGGGTGCGCTGTGCTTCCTGGATCTGAACATCCATCTCTCTCAATAGCGTTGGGCAGTTTTCAGCCATTATTTCCTTCAACACTCCTTCTATTCCCTTTCCCTTCTCTTCTCCTTCTGGGATGCCCATAATGCATATGTTTGTGCATTTTGTATTATCGGTTAAATCTCTGAGTCCATGCTGGATTTTTTCTATCTTTTTGTCTATCTTTTCTACAATCTCTTTGATTCAGCTGTATTGTCTTCCATATCACTAATTCTTCCCTCTGCCTGTTCAAATCTGCTGTTATGTGAGTCCAGCATCTTTTTCATTTCTTGGTTTGTGCCATTGTTCACCATCATATCCATTACCTTTTTAGGCATGTTTGCTATTTCTTCAGTATGTTCTCCCAGTGTCTTCTTTATATCCTTAATCTTTTCCTTCAGTTCTTTAAGTTGGTCCATGATATTTGTTTGGATAGCTTTGATTAGTTGTTCGATGTTCTGCATTGCTTCCTGGTTTTTATTTGTGCATTGGACTGGTCCATGTTTTCCAGCTTCTCAGAGTCATTTGTATTTTTTTTTTGCCCTCTGTTCTTCATATTACCTTGATGGGTTTGTTCAGTTGATTAGCTTTTCTCTATGCTCTCGAGTTTTATTTAGCTGGTGGTTCTGTGTGTGAGTTAAGTTTTCTCTTTGGCAGTTTTTCTTCTTATTTTATTTCCTTACTTTTTTCTATGTTCCCTTGAAGGCAAAAGGTTAGGGCCAGAGGAATCAAAAGATGTAAGGAAGGCCGAAGGATAATAGTAATATTGATAAAAGTCAGAAGAGGGGCAAAATGAGACTTAATGATATGAATATTTAACTTGTGTAGGCAGTGTAGAGTACTAGGGGAAAAAAAATGGAGTTCCTACAATGGACTGGGAAAACAAATGGAGGAATAAATATATAGTGATTTAGAAGGCTAGAATTATGAGGAGGGAGAGAAATAGTAAAGAAAGGTCTGAGAGGAAAAAGTTAATACTAATAAAAAAAAGAAGAAGAAAACAAAATAGATGGAATAGAAATTGACACCCTTGAGTTGTGGGTCTATGAAAAATTGTTGTATCTAAGCGCCACAACAGAAAACAGAAGGCAGAAAGATGCAGGAAGGATAAGCGATAGTTTGTAATACAAAATCAATATATACAGCGAGTGGGAAATTACTGAAAAAGAAGCACAGCAAAGAAGAGACAAGCTAGCAGCACCTAATTTTTTAAAAAATGGAAGAAAAAAGAAAGGGGGGAGGAAAGAGGAAAGAAAAGCAAGGGACCAGAAAGAAACAGAGAGAAACCAAAGATCCACACAGGCAAGCAGTCAAACAGAGCTAAGGGGGGTCAATGATTTTCCTAGGGTCCACTTGGATCCTTCCTGCCTACTTGTGTTTATCAATCAATTTCCCCGCAGGGTTTTATATGCAGGTCCTGAAGCAGCTTTTAGCTATTAAACTAAATTAAAAAGAATTTATTTTTCATTTATTGAAGTGACCTCACATTTTTTTTTTAATTTTTATTTTTTTTAGCGAAATACAGGACCCCAAATAATTCCTCCTCTAGACCAACCCCCTTATGGAAGGACCCTGGCTGGGCCCGTGGAAATTAATCAAGCACGTCCCACTTCCTGGACTCCCCAAGGTAGCTGTAGCTCTGATGTTAGTCAGTGCGGAGTGCTAAAGTCAGCCGATTCCGCCCCTTCTGGAGCCGAGCTTGAGTGTCACCGGGTTGCTAAGTAAATCAGTTTGAGTGCAGATTCGCGTCTGCTCTCAGCCTGATGCTGCTTCAGGTTGGGTTATCTGCTCCCCAAAGCTATGGGGTGGTGCAGGCAGCCAGATCGATGTCTAAAAATAAAAAATACCCTTCCCTGTCCTCCAACAGAACCCTCCCTCTTTTGGGAAGTGTCCCTTCTTCCTTGCCCTGCAGCGGCCCGGGTCTTATCCCTGGGTTGCTAGGGAAATCAGCTCCATCCCCCGACCAGAATCCCCCCTCCAGTTCACCGGGTGACGATTAGCTCGTTTATTCTGTTCACGCAAGGTCCAAGGGGCGCCAGGCAGCCAGATCCCCAGAAAATAAAACTTTCTTACCTGCTCGCGGCTCCAAGTGCCCGTTTTATTTTATTTTATATTTTCTCCCTAACCACGGGGCTCAGTCGTCTGTGCCAACCACCACCGGCAACCTTAAAACTCACAAATCTCCACCGTTCTGTCCACACCGTTGATCCACGCAGATAGATGTCCCAAGCTTCTCACTCCACGCGTGCACAGCACAGACCCCCGGGCAGGACCCCGTCCACAATCCGCCTTGCTCTGGGAGCTTGCAATGTGTGCCCTCCTATACTAACGCCATCTTGGCCCCTCCCCCAATATATTCTTATTTGCCATGTTTAGTTGTTATTTTTAAACACACTCTCAATCTCAAGGACTCTGCTTGTCATATGGATTTCAGAGAAGGAATGTCTATCAGAAATCAAACAGTTTAATACATCATCAAGTGTGGGCTTCATCTTGGACCCTATGACAGACAGATACCTTACTGAATTGGCAGGAGAATCTTATTTGTGTCTTCATCTGTTTTTCTATCTTCACTCTAAATACTGCTCTTGTTTGAATATTTTCACAGAATGAAATAAAACTGAAGGGTACAGATAATAGCCTACAATTGGGTAAGAATCATGCATTCCCAGGTAGGAAGAAATATAAAGTTCATGGTGTAATCACAACCCATGGGACCACCACACATTAGAGAACTGCTCAGCTGCTTTGGAAACGTTTGGTGGATGTGGGGGTTTGGAGCTGTATATATCTCAGAAAAACATGCTCTTAAACTTAATTTATCCCTGTGGTTGTGAACCCGTTGGAAATAGAAACTTTTGATGAGATTATTTCAGTTAAGGTGTGACCCACTTCAATTAGGATGGGTCTTAATCGATTACTGGAGTCTTCTATAAGCATAATGAAATTCAGACAGATTGAGAGAAAGCCACAGAGGGAGCAGCCAGAAGCTAAAATCAATGAAACCCAGAAGAGAAGGGATAGACAAGGAGACATCACCATGTGCCTTGCCATGTGACAAGCTAAGGACCAAGGATCACCAGCAGCTGGCCCAGAATGCCACAGTCTTGGGGCAGAAAGTGTTGCTTTGATAATGCTTTGATTTGGACTTTTCCCTAATTTCAAATCTATGAGCTAATAAATTCCCATTGTTTAATCTGACCCATTACAGAGTGTTTGCTTGAGCAGCCAAGAAAACTGAAGGAGAGGAAAAGAGAAAATTATTTCCAGGTGGACATATTGTATTGTTAGGTGACCAGCCAGGCCTTTAGCTATGTGTATTTATAGTATGGGAGTTCAGCAATCAGCTCAGGAATGTTAGGTAGTAATGGTTGAGACAAACTTGGCCAAAAGGGAAGAATTAACCATTTACCTTAAAACATTTTATTTTTCCATCAGAGTCAATTAGGTTAAAATTTTTAAGGGAGAAATTTACAGTATATGTATTATTTTTTGTTGAAAATTAAATATGAGGGAGGAAAGGGAGTGACATCATTCTCTCACAGTACATAGGTCTTCTAAATGACTGAGTTCAACCCTATGTGTGTAGACGAGGCAGGATGTTGCTAACCACAGTTTAGGAGGACTTGACTTTTAGAATCAATTGCTTTCCTTTTGTGCAGTGCTATAAGCGGACTCTCTCTTGTACTAGAACAGGGGTTCTTAACAAGGGGTCTGTGAGCTTGAATTGAAATTCAAAAACACATTATTCTTGTAAGGATATGTTGGTGCAGGTGTGATATATTTATTAAATAATACACAGAATAGTGTGGACTTAGTAAGGGGTCCGTGGTTTTCATGTAACTGGCAAAGGGGTCCATCCATGGAAGTAAAAAGGTTAAGAATTCCTGTACTAGAGAGACATGAGAAGCAAGACGTCTGGACCTCTACCCCCAATTGAGACACACTCCTTATGTTCAATAGCATACTGTAGCAAACACATACTGTATTTCTAATATGCTGCCTACAACTGATTAAATAATCCACCTTCCTTTGATAAAATCCAACATGCATTCCTGATGGAATTTCTTAATGAAATTGTGATATGGGTGGTGGATAATTCCTTAATGTAATAAAATATATTTATTTAAAACAAGTTAATATGCTCACTATACTCAAAACACGCTAAAACCACTAAAGTAAAACACAGATTGCCCATCTTCACATTTCTAAGATATTTTTTCTGGAAGGACTAACCAATTTAATTAGAGAAGTAAAAGGAAAAAGGAAGTATAAAAATTGAATAGAAGAAACAAAGCTTTTTTATTTTTATAACTAGAAAATCCAAGAGTATCAATTGAATTTATTAGAAGCAATGTAATCTAATTATTAAATTAATATACAGGACAAAGTTTTCCTATTTACATATAACCACACCAAAATTGAGGGAAATCTTATTTAATAATATAATAGCCAGATATAAAAAAATAAATAAACAGAATGTAGAAGTAAACTTAACAAGAAATATGTCAATCCCATATGAAGATAACTTTAAAACTCAAAGAGACAAGAAAAAGCCTTGACAAAAAGAAAGACCTAATTTCTTATTGAATATGAATACTCAATATTGTAAAGACACCTAAAGTACAAATCTTCACACTTTATATGATGCTAATAAAAATAACATGGGAATATTAGATATCCTTTTTGTGACTATATTGTGTAAATTCAAAATAAAAATGCAAGAAGAGCTATAAAAATTCTGAAAAGTTAGAGATGAGATGATTTGTGACTATATTTACCAGCCATTTAGATAATTTTAGTAGCTACAGTTACATTAAAAGAAAATGCTACAGGTTCATGATTGGATGGAATTTTCAGAAATAACTTTAAATAATTGTCATTATTTAGAATATGATCGAGGTGTAATAACCAATTAGGAGGGAAAAAAGAGGAATAAAAAAACACAAAAATTCCAAGTATTTCAAAGATTTAAACTTAAAGAAAACTATAAAGAACCCAAAGAATGAGAGACTATTTTAATCTGATCTTGCAGTTGAGATATAATGCACAAACACTTTATTACTATTTTTAATGGTAATAAAGAATACTATTAATAATTTTACCTAAATAAAAATTGTAACAATATTATAAACAAAATGCAAAGTCAAATAACAAAATGGAAGATATTAATTATGATACATATGAAAAAGCACTAATTCATATTTTTCCATGAAATCTTTATTAAGGTATAATTCACATGCCATTATAAAGTGTTCATTTCAATGGTTGTTAGTATATTCAAAAAGTTGTGCAATCATCACCACAATCATTTTTAGAACATTTTCATCAATCCCAAGGAAACTTAGTATCCATTAGCAATCACTCTCATTTCACCCTTAACGCTCATTCCTAGCCTTGGGCAACCACAAAACTACTTTCTGTCTCTATAAATTTGCTTATTCTGTGTATTCTATATAAATGGAATCATATAACATGTGGTTTTTGCACCTGGCTTCTTTCACTTAGCATAATGTGTTTTCCAGTTTCATTCATGTTTGAGGATGAATCAGTGCTTCATTTCCTTCTGTTATCAAATAACATTTCATTGTATGTCTATAACACAGTTTATTCATCTACCAGTTGAGGAACATTTGGGCCGTTTAACTTTTGAGCTATTATGAAAAATACTACTATGCATACTTATGTAATAGTTTTTGTGTAATCATAAGTTTTCATTTAACTAGGGTAAAGAGGATATTTAGGTCATATTTGATAACTCTGTTTAAACTTTTGAGGAAGTCATAATAAGAGTGCGTTAGTTTCATGATAAGATGGAGAGTTTTCAAAAATAGTCTTAAATAATTGCCATCATTTAGTATGTGATAAAAGTGAAATAGTCAAACTGCCACAGTAAACAGTGCCTCAAACAGTGGGGTTTCTGAGGACTCTAGAGACATCTAGACACTATAAGCAGAGCAGATAAGCTCAGGAATTTGGCCCTGTCAGTGGGCCCTACTTTGGAATATATGTAACAGAATTAGTCTCATTTATAGTTTCCATACATATGGCTCTTCTACCCCTTTTATTTGAACCTAAAATTAGCACTATACTTATTAAATATATATCCCAGAGACTTAAATCTTCAGTCTATTCATATGCCAGTTAAGCTCTAAATCTTAGCAGAGTTGCAGCCAACACCTACTAACCAGTTCACTGGACTCGCCCAGGACAACTAACAAACATCTACAATTACATACAAGACAGTTACATCCATCTGTCCCATGGGATCTAAGCCTCCTCTCAATCAGAAACAGAGTGGGCATCACCATCCCCAAATCCTGAAGTTTGAGGAATGAACAAACATAAGAAAGAATGCAACTATGGAGTAAAGTAGACTTATAATTATACTAGTAATAGAAGAACTTGTATCATTGATACAAAGGCAAAGGCCACCAGAGGTTCTATGGTGAGGTAGAGGGAAGAATGGGAGTAACATGGGAACAGTTTTGGGACACTGGAATTGTCCTGCATGACATTGCAATAACAGATACAGGTCATTATATATTTTGTCATAACCTACAAAATTGTGCAGGATAGGATGCAAGCTATAATGTAAACTATAGTCCACGGTTAGTAGTAATGCTTCAATATGTGTTCATTGGTTGTAACAAAAGCACCACACTAATGAAGGATGTTGTTAATGTGGGAAATGTGGGAGGAAGAAAGGGTGGGGCATATGGGAATACCCTATATTTTTTATGTAACATTTATGTAATCTAAAGCTTCTTTAAATGTAAAAAAAAAAAGTTTAAATAAAAATTAAAAAGTAGAATAGCCAATCGGTAAAAAGGATTTTTTTTTAACTCTTTTTTTTTTGTAAAATGGCTGCACCATTTTTTATTTCCACCAGCGCATGAGGGTTTTATTTTCTCCACATCCTGACCAACAAGTTGTTATTATCTGACTTAATCTAGCCAATCTTGATGTTTAGTGATGTTGAGTATATTTTAATGTGCTTATTGGCCATTTGTACATCTTCCTTGGAGAAATGTCTATTCAGATACTTTGCCATTTTTAAATTGGGTTGTTCTTTTTATTATTGAGTTGCATGTGTTCTTTATATGTTCTAGACACATGCCACTATCAAAATATGATTTAAAAATATTTTTTTCTATTCTATGGGTTGGCTTTTCCTTTTTTGATAGTATCTTTTGTAGCTCAAAAGTTTTTTTTTAAATTTTGATGAAGACAAATTTATCAAATTTTCATTCATTGATTGTGGTTTTGATGTCATATCAAAGAACCATTGCATGACCCAAGGTCATGAAGATTTATCTCTATGTTTGCTTTTAAGATTTTCATAACTTTAGCTATTACATTTAGGCCTATGATCACTTGGAATTAATTTTTGTTATGATGTAGATACTGGGTTTAATTTCATTTTTTTTGCATTTGAATATCCAGTTGCTCCAGCATATGTTGAAAACAGCATTTATTCCCTCCATGTGAAATTCAGTTGACCATTAATAGGAAGGTTTATTTCTGAAATTTCAATCCAACTCCA
This sequence comes from Tolypeutes matacus, assembly GCA_026826555.1. Classification (NCBI taxonomy): domain Eukaryota; kingdom Metazoa; phylum Chordata; class Mammalia; order Cingulata; family Chlamyphoridae; genus Tolypeutes; species Tolypeutes matacus. The sequence continues at coordinate 11,127,076 of JAKSZT010053767.1, read as the reverse complement.
TTGGTTTACATGTCTATCATTATACCAGTACCACATACTATCTTGATTACTATAGTTTTGTAGTAAGTGTTGAAATTGGAAAATATACACCCAAAAAGGATTTGTTTTGGCTATCCTGGGTGCATCAAATTTTCATATGAATTTCAGGATCAGCTTGACAATTTCTGAAAAGAATCTAACTTGGGAGGTTGCATGAATTCTAGCTAATTTGAAGAGTATTGCTATCTTGACAATATCAAGCTTTTGATCCATGAATATGGAATGTCTTTCCATTTCTATTTATTGAGATCTTAATTATTTAAGCAATGATATATAGTTTTCAGAATATAAATTTTGTATTTCTTTCTTTAAATTTAATCCAAAGTATTTTATTCTTTTAATGCAACTATAAATGGAATTTCCTTAATTTCATTTTCAGATTGTTCTTTACAAGTGTATAGAAATAAATCAAATTTTATATACTTATCTTGTACTCTGCAACCCTGTTGTCCTTCTTTATTAGTTATAGCAGTTTTTTAGTGGATTCCTTAAGATTTTCTCTGTAGAAGATCATATCATCTGCAAATAGAGATCATTTTACTTCTTTCTTTCTAATATAGATGTCTTTTATTTCATTTTCCTGCCTAACCTAACTGGATAGAATCTCCAGTAGATTGTTGAATAGAAGTGGTGAGAGCAGATAGTCTTGTCTTGTTCCTGATATAAGAAGGAAAGTAATACCTTTTTATCATTAAGTATGTTGGCTGCAGGTATTTTGTGTATGTCCCTTATCAGGTTAACAAATTCCCTTTATAGTCTTAGTTTGTCAGATGGTTTTAACATGAGGAAGTGCTCAATTTTGTAAAATGCTTTTTCTGTATCTATTAAGATGATCAAGTGAGTTTTGTTCTTTATTCTACTAATATGGTGTCTTACATTAATTGATTTTCAGATGTTAAGTTTACCTTGCATTCCTGTGATAAATCCAACTTGGTCTTGTTATAATATCCTTTTTATATGTTGCTGGAGTATGCTAGTATTGTGTTGAAGACTTTTGCATCCATATTCATAAGATATATTGAAATGTAGTTCTTTTCTTGAGGTGTCTTAATCTGGTTTGGTATCACGGTAATACTGACCTCACAGAATGAGTTGGGAAGTGTTCCTTCCTCTTTTATTTTTGAAAGAGTTTTTGAAGAATTGGTATTAATTCTTCTTTAAGAATTTGGTATAATTCCCAATGAAACCATATGAACCTGAGATTTTCTTTGGGTTTAGATTTTTAATTAGTAATTTAGTGCTTTTTTATTAGTTAAATGTCTAGTCAAATTTCCTATTTCTTCTTGAGTTAGTTTCAGCAGTTTGCATCTTTGTAGGAATTTGTCTATTTAGTTTATATAATTCGTTGGCTAACATTTGCTAATACCATTCCTTTATAACCATTTTTTTTCTCTGATGTCACCAGCAATGTCCCTTCTTTCATTTCTGATTTTAGAAATTTGAGTGATCTCTCTGTTTTACTCAGTCATTCTAGCTAAAGTTATGTCAATTTTGTTGTTCTTTATAGAGATTGAGCTTTAGGTTTAATTGATTTTTCTCTATTGTTTTTCTACTCTCTGTTTCCTTCATATGTGCTCTAATCTTTATGTATTTTTCCTTTTACTTGGTATAGATTTAGTTTGCACTTTTTGTCTAATGTCTTAAGTTGTAAGGCTAGGCTATAGCCTTGATATCTTTCTTTAATACAGGCATTTAAGCTTATAAATTTCCATCTAAGTTCTGTTTTAGCTGAGGCTCTATTCACTTTTTTTTTTTTCATTCTATTTTCTCGGTGTTCTTTGTATTTCATAATGTCTTTCAATTTATCTGCAATCCAATAATACTTTTTTATGCCAGTTCAAATATACTGTTGAGTCTCTCTAGCAAAATTTTCATTTCAATTACTGTACTTTTGAATTCCATCCATTACTTTTGGTTCTTTTTATAATTTCTATCACATTATTGATATTCTTCACTTGATGTGACATTGCCATCATATCTTCCTTACTTCTTCAAGCATGGTTTCCTTTGGTTTTTTAACATATTTATAATGGCTGCAATTTCTGTTGCTTGCTTTTTTTGTGTGAATTGGTATGACAGTTTGAGATTATTTAAAATCCCAAAAAGAGAAATATTATGTTTGTAAACTAACATATTCCTCTGGGTACAATATCTTTTGACTGTATTAAATTCAGTGAGGGATCTCTAATTAAGTTTACTTGATAAAATGAATTTAGGGCTTCCAATTGGGCTACGTCAGTCAGGAGTAACTCAGATTAAGTTCTTGCCCCTTCGTTGGGCTAATATAAAATGGACACTCACTCAAGAAGACACACAGAAAGAGAGAGAGCTCTGTCATGTTTGATCCTGGGGCCCCGGGGTAAGATGAGCCATTCACCTGGAAGTTTGTAGCTGACTTTGGGAAGACCACCAAGACTGCTGTAGAAGGCCCAGAAAGAAAAAAGCCCTATGCCAGGAAAGAGAGGAAGCCCTGAGAGACAAACCTATGCCAGCCATCAGCTGAGAGAAAGGAAGCCCAGACTGGAAGGCTGAAGACTTGCAGAGATCAGCGACCATCTTGCTTCAACACGTGGAAACTAACTTTGGTGAGAAAGCAACCTTGAATTGGACTTTTTATTAGGACCTTGTAATTGTAAGCTTTTACTCCAAATAAATACCCTTTATAAAAGCCAACGGTTTTCTGGTACTTTTCATCAGCACCCCTTTGGCAGACTAATAGAATCGGTTACACTTTCCTTGATTCTTCACATGTCTCATTATTTTTTATGAAAGCTAGACATTGTAGGAAATATATGTAGCAACTCTGGGGACTGAGTCCTGTTTTAATTGTTTACTTGTTTACTTTCTAGTGACTTGAATAGACTGTTTTAATAAATCTCTTTTCCCTGCAGTATGAACCTCTGTTATGAACCCTCTGATATTGCATGAAAGAGTATAGCTTGAGCAGCCACACACCATGGAATGACAGTCATTTTAGTAGTCTACTCTTTTCTGTCTTTCCTTAATCTCTCCGTTAAACTATCCACTTCATTTGATATCAAACCCACCTGATAGATCCCACTTATTGTTCTATTAGTTTTGACAATACCCCAGGACATAAATTACTAGACAATCTGATCCTATTAAATATGGACAGTGGTAGTTTTGAGACCACTCTTTGAGGTTATTTCAGACTTTAGGAGATCTCTTCTTAGCTATGTCTTTCATTGATTCTGTCTGATAAACCAGCTGGCCTAGAGTTTAGCTTACTGCTGCTGTTCTTATACAGCTACCAGTCTCCTCTTAATTGCTTACTACCAAAATATCCCTTGTTTTTGACAGCACCTTTAGACATGAACTTCTTCACACTCAGTTTCAAATAAAGTCTGTTCTTTTAGCCAGAGCTTCAGAATTCTCTTTCTTATGACTGACTCTCCTTCTTGGAAAAATCTCCTAGCCACTGCTATGGGGACTGGAAGGAGTTGGTAGCCTTTAGTTTTCATGATTTGTCTCTCCAGCCATGGAATATCCACCATACTTGTGACCTGGTCTGAGAGCAATAATGGTCCCGGTATTTGCCTAGAGAAGAGCCCCCACTGTCTGAGTGGGGACTTGTGGTGGTTTGAAGCTGTATAAACCCCAGAAAAAAAACATGTTCTTAAATCTACTCCATTCCTGGGAAAGATACACATTGTAAATAGGACTATTTGATGAGGTAGCTTTAGTTAAGGTATGTCCCAACTCAGTCAGGATGGGTCTTAATCTTATTTCTAAAGTCTTTATAAACATAATTAAATTCAAACACAGTAAAAGAGAAAGCCACAAAAGCAAGAATCTGAAATCAACAAAACCTGGAAGAGAAGGGAGAGACCAGGAGACACTGTCATGAGCCTTGCCATGTGACAAGCTAAGGACCAAGTGTCACCAGTATCTAACACCAGAATGCCACAGTCTTGGGGATAAAGTTGTTGATGCCTTGACTTGGACATTTTTCTGACCTCAAAACTATAAGCTAATAAATTTCCATTGTTTAAGTCAACCCATTTTATGGTATTTGCTTTCAACAGCCTAGGAAACTAAACAGGGCTAGTTTCCTGACTTCTGGGTCATATTCCTTGGGATTTTAGCCTCACAACAAGAAGTTAGGAAGGATGGGAATTGATGGTGGCCTCCTTCTTGTTTGGGGATCCCTTGATTGGGTTTCATCTGTTGTAGCTATACCCACCCATAGTGGAACTTCTCTCATGCTGAGACAGATGTGGAAGAAAGAGAGAGAAGGACTGTGTCATGGCTCAAGAGCCACAGACTCATACTCTTCTTATCAAGATTTAACAGATTTAATATTTTTTCAAATAAATGTGTTTTTTTTTCATTTGCTGTATGTCCTGAGAACTATTCCCAGAGACTTTAAATGGTTGTTTTTTAAAATAATTTTTCACCTGTTTTTCTTGTTACACTGGATAATGGGTCCAACAGCTTCCTCACACGATCAGTCAGAAAGTTGAGCTAAACGAATTCACTTGTGAAAAGGATTTTAGAAATTAAAAATAGAAAAGCAACAAACTTTTATCTTTTATTTGGCCAATCTAATTGTTATATGCTTCTGCATCTAAGTTGCAAAAGGATTCAGAAGAATTTTTAGAAGGAATTTTTGCAATCCTCTATTACAATCTCCTCATTTTACACACAAGGAAATGGAGACCCTTTAAAACATAAAATATTTTCCTAAGATTCACATAACTTCACAGTTCCAGAACTGGTACTAGAGTCTATAACACTTGACAGGTTTTTCATATCAACCTGGGAAAGTAATCTACATAGGATCAGTATTTGAAGCGCAAGTAGCAGTGAACAGCATTATCATTGCCTTGTTCCCACTGACCTCCATTGTGTGCAGCACCATTTTGGATGTTTTTGTATAAAGTGTTATATGCTTTGAAGACAGGGAAAACAAGGTTGTGTCCAGGTACAGAATGAAAATGGGTAGGATATGAGTTGGGCCATTGTTGCTGATTTATCATAAGCATCTTTATCAACAGCGTATCTGACTTTTTTTTTTTTTTTTTTTAAAGATTTTATTTATTTATTCATTTATCCCCCCCTTGCTGCTTGTGCTCGCTGGGTCAACCAACCACGCCGTGCAGACGGGCCTGCCCTCACCAGGAAGCCCCGGGAACCGAACCCGGGGCCTCCCATATGGTAAACGGGAGCCCTACTGATTGAGCCACAGCCGCTTCCCTCTGACTTTTTAATAGTTGTGACCGGTAGGGTGCTAAGTACTTCCTATTGGGGATATGAAGGAAATGATCTTTGAAACAATTATTAGCCAACTGAAGTACATGGTCTGACCACTCTTACATGGTCTGACCACTCTTTCTTCAACCAAAATTCCATTAACTTGGAGGTTTCATCAGTTTTGTACTGAAGATCTAATCTCAACCACAAGAGAAATCTTGTGTTTGAATAATAGTCTAAGGATAATTGTAAAAGTACAAACAAGATTGATATGCTGGGGACTTAAATGCACATGTAAATGAATGATAATTATTAAAAGTAGAAGTGCCACTGATGGAGGCTAAATTTTTGGATGTAGATACAAATTTCAAAACTAGTTGACCAAATTTCCAACAATTTCACCAGCCCAGTCTTAATGACCTCATATCTCTCCACTTCCATTGCTTCTGTTTGAAGATAAAAAACAAACAAAAAACAGAAAACCTTCCCCTACCCTAAATCTCTGTCTCCCTCAGCCAAGGCAAAATGCCCGGTTGGTTGCCTTTGAGATCAGGTTGCAAGAGGTATTTATGTAAAATATTGCTTTTAGGCTAACAGTTTTAATATATTATTTTTCCATCTTAAATTACTGCTGAGTTTTGTTATATTTGATCCTCAATGTACCTTTTGAAAAACTGCTCAAAAAACCACTAAAATGTAATATAAAATAGGTGGAATAGGACAAGATAAAATAATGACAAAGTACATTTAAAGGTAATGTATTATTTGAAAGAAAGAAGACAGAAAAAATTGGAAATAAAAAGGATAAAATTATAAGGATGAAAAAAATGAGCAAGAGCAAAGAGGGCATTAGAAGTTGGAGAAACTGGAAAGAATGGGAAGGCAAATAGCATCATAAGAAAGGTTTAAATGTCTATAATGTAAACTATAGTCCATGGTTAGTATTAATGCTTCAATAAGTGTTCATAAATTGTAACAAATGTACCACACTCATGAAGGATGTTGTTAGTAGGGGACAGGGAAGGGGTGGGGAATATGGGAATCACCTATATTTTTTATGTAACATTTATGTAATCTAAAGCATCTTTAAACATTAAAAAAGAAATTTAAAAAAAGAAAAATTGTAAAAAAAGCTTTTAAAAAGAAAGATTTAAATATGTTCATTACATATTTTAACTACTTAATTTTATACTTACCTGTGCTAATATTTCTACATCCATTAACCATCATTGTTGATGTTATTATTTTTGTCTTTCTATCTGGAACATAAACACCTGCAAGAAATAGGTAATACACTACACTCCTTGGGAAACATTATATTATCATTGCAAACTTCAAAATAACATTAATTGCTGATTCACTGATTGTCAAGCTAAATATTTCTAGCCAAATGATGTAATGAATTCAGCCTTAACTTAGATGTTGAATACATTGTAAGGAACTTTCTTGAAGAAATTCTAGAGTAACTGCCTCTTATTCTCACTGTCAATTCCTAATCATGCTAAGGCGTTGGATCAAAGGAGACTCTTTGGAAGGAGGTGTAAATATTAAGTGAAATCTGAATATATATGTATCAATGACTGTGATGGTTAGTCTAATGTGTCAATTGTGCCAGTTAATAGTGTCCAGTTGTCTGGCCAAGCAAGAATAGGGCTAATTACAATACAAAGGCAAAATTTCATGGACTTTCATCATCAGTGAGTTGATTGCATAGATGGCTGATTACATTTCCAATCAACTAAGGAAATCACCATCCAATCAGTTGAAGGCCTTAAAAGGGGATGTGATTTCAACTTTCAGAGAGAAAATTCCCATCTTTACACCGGACAGCCAGCATCTCCTGGGAACTCATCAAAGACCATCATCGAAACCCCTGCTTTGCAGGCTGCCCTGCAGAATTTGGTCTTGTGCATCTCTACAGTTGTATGAGACGATTTCATATAATCTCATACAATTTAAAAATATCTCCTGTCAGTTCTGTTTCCCTAGAGAAGCCTCACTAATACAATGACCTATATATATCAATTGATATGTATGTAATAGATAGATATAAATATTAAAGATAACATGAGTATCTTCAGTGAGTAAATTTCCAGATGTCTAGAAAAGCAACTCATGTGGAAAAACCTCACTTTTTAATAATAACAAGTAAACGTAAATGTATGGGAAGTGGATGTGTCTCAAGCAATTGAGCTCCTGCCTACCACATGGGAGGTCTGTGGTTTGGTTCTGGTGCCTCCTAAAGAAGACAGTAAGCTGGTGCAACGGGCAAGCACAGCAAGCTGACCCAACAAGAGACACAAGAAGAAAAAACATAATGAGAGAACAACAAAGCAGGGAGTGGAGGTTCCCAGTGCCTCCTAAAGAGGACGAGCAAGACAGTGAGCTGATGCTACCAGCAGGCACAGCAAGCTGATGCAACATGAGACACAAGAAGAAAACCACAATGAGAAACACAACAAAGCAGGGAATAGAGGTGGCTCAAGCAATTAGGCACCTCCCTCCCATATCGGAGGTCCCAGGTGTGATTCCTGAAGGAAGACAAACAAGACACAGTAAGTGCAAACAACGAGGGGGGTGGGGAGAAATAAATTTAAAAAAAATAATAATAAGTAAATGTACATATTTGCTCATTATTCAATTTGGCCTGAATATATTTAACGTAAGCACCTAAAAGGCCATTTCAAGATTAAGCTCATTGTTAGGAATGGGAGTCATTAATGTAAATAAAGCCATTCTCTCTCCTCAGGGTCTCAGGCCTAGTGGGAGGAGTTATTTCTGCTTATGGAAATGGAAATAATATCACCTGAAGCAAAAGTCTCCATGTCCACATTAGATAAAAGAATCCCTGATGTCCAACCCAAAATTTATGTGAAAGACAGAGAGGTCACATGTCCAAATCATCTCATCTGAATCCCTTCCCACATTAAACATTTTCTCTTCCAATATGAGTTTAATGACAAGGTCATTACCAGAGCAGCCTGGCAAACATTCCAGTCATCCTGCTACTTGTGGGTATACCTTCAGGCTTCACACAGATTCAAATGATTTGACTAAAGTTCACTGGTAAATGCACTACTTTGCTGCCCACATGGATCTGTGTCCTGCACAGCGGCTTAGTTCAGGTCCAAGCACCTTTATATTATTAGAGCAGTTTGCCCTGCCAAGAAAGAGCACCAGCCAAAGGCAGCGAGTCTGTTCTTTTTGCACATCTCTCTATTTTAATGTTCAAGTCAGCATATCTCAGTTCTTGGTGAATAAAAATAATTCAAACATGTTTTATGATGACATATTAGAGAGAAAAATGCATCAGCAAGCCACATGAATGGAGTAAATGGAAATTTCCTCCGTATTTTGAAGGGAGAGTCATCCAAGGTAAACTTTTCATCTATATTCAGTGATCTTAATTCTATTGCTCCAGTTGCCTGATGGGAGTCACCAATAATTCTCTATTTTGTTCAAAGGTGGTAACGCTCTGAGGAAACTGAGCAAGGTCCCTATCATTTGATCACAGAAAGAGGATTTCTGTGACTATTTCTCCTTGACATGTCTGTCATCAAGTGACTTTTTAATTCTATCCAAGATCTTCTGTCCTACAAATACAAACATCAATGCCAGCAGGAGGACCTATTTTACCTGGAGAATGTGATATATCAATTGGGCAAGCTTTAATTATATTTGTTCCAATATGAGAAATTTGCTGAATTTTATAAATTATTGGGCAGATTTTTCCCTAGTGTTTGCTTTAACTGATGGCGTTTCTCAAATTAAGTGAAATGAGATAATGTACATAAAATTGCTTCATAAACTCCAAAGATTTGCAGATTTAAAAGATTTATATTTTTTTAAAGTTGTTTTACAAATGAGAGAAAACGTATAAGAACTGAGTTATATTTTGTTTGCTATTATTGATAGTCATTGAATCATATTACATATTACAGGCAGTGAGATTTTTAGCAGCTTAATAAGAGTAAAGTGTTTAAGAGTCCTGCTGGAAGAGGGAGAGGTCATGCTAGTTGTGTTACATCTGAGAAGAGCCACAAACTCTACCTCCAGGATGATAGGGAGATTATGCTCATTCATTTTGCACACGTAAAGCCACTTTTAGTTTAATTTCATTCTATTTTTTTCCATTTTCTCCCCTCCCCAATCTGTTTCCTCTATCCCCCTATAACACCCACTTTAGAGTGTTTAATGAATGAGTGTCCTTTTGTTTGTGAGAACTGTGAATGAGTCCCATTATTCATTCTCTCTTTCCTTTATTAACAGAACTCCCTGAGTTTAGTTAGGCACCTGGGTAACTACAGGCTACATTGCCCAGCCTCCCTTGAAATGATCTGTGGCCATGTAACCCAGTTTGGGTGAATAAAATACAAGTGTAAGTGGGTCATGGTCCTCCTAGGAGATAGAGAAGATGAAGCCTCTGTGGAGCAAGTTGCTATATGGTGCATTGTGGGAACACAGGCTCAGGCATAACAGAGGCACCCAGCAAATGACTGTTTTATTGCTCAGGCAGTACAAAGGGTCTACCTTGGCCAGTTCCCCAAGGAAGCCAGATACATAGGTGAGGGCCGATGGATGACAGCTCCACATGCCTCCCTTCACATAAGAGATGAGGGGCATATACATGTGCTAAGTGCTGAGCTTTTATATGCCTCTGAAAAAGGAGCTCTGCTAATAAGCAAACTTTGTGCACTGACAAGCAGTTGGGACTGGCTAAGATTTAATGTCTCCCCTGACTGTCTGCAGTATCTTGTGAAATAGAAACATAGCAATCACCGGCATGCAAACAAATAATAGTGGAAACATAACAAACACTTGCACACAAACAAGCAGGAGGGCAAAAGGAGGGGAATAGGTAAGGGCTGGGAGAAGGCTGTTGAGTGTGTCCTTGACTTCCCCAACAGCTTCTAGTCTCTTTTTTTTCTGAAAGATGTTGATTTCCAGAGCAACTTTGGAAACAAGATATTCATGACAGAGTCATCCACCAGTACACAACTATTCACATCTAGTGAGTTTTTATCTTAGTTGATCTTCTGTATAGCTGCATCCCTTTGTTATAATGGCTTAGCCTCCACATTACCTAGTACAACTCTAATCTATCTTCCATATACATTTTTAGGCATGTTTGCTCTTGAAAAAGAATATAAGGCTTTAGATATGGTTATTTAATTCATTAAGATAATTGTGCCATAAACTTCATTCTGGGAATGAGTGTTCAGTACCCCAAACAGCAATTGCAATTGATGTCCTTGCACATTTGTCATTGTGGATCTGTGCAAGAGATTTGGGAGGTATGTACCTCAAAGATGAAATTGCAGGGTGTCTCCATATACAATTTCACTAATTGTCAAAATGCTCTTCAGAATCTCATTACCAGTTTATATCTCACCAGCAATGAATGAGGGTACTCTTTATCAACATCCTTACAAGTACTTGAGATTATCCAACTTTTTTTGATTATCCAACCGTTTTTGTCAATCTGGTTGATGGAAACTGGTATTCCCCTCTATTTATACATAGCTCTTTTTCTTATTTATTTGGATTTATTCCCTTGTTCATTCTCTGCTTTCTTGACATGAATATTTAGCTCATTTTTTCAATCATTCGGGTATCTGATAAATATACGAAAATCTATCATTTTTTTCCTAAGTACTAATTTAACTTCATCTCACACATTCTGACACACAGCATTTTCCTTGTCATGTTCTAAGATTCCCTGTGTTAAACAGCCCCATGTTTTGTACAGTCCATTCAAAGTGTACACTCAGTGGCTTTCAATTTCATCACAGAGTTGTTCTGTCATCAACTCAGTAAATATTAGAACATGTTCATTACTCCAAAAGGAAAGAATCCCACACTCCCTTATGCCCCTCATAGCTGTCTTTTTGAATTGAGATAATGTTTTCTTTGCCATTGTTTCAAAAATATTACAATATTACTATCCTCCATAAGTTATATTAATTGTAATTTTCCTGCATATCATCATATTCTTAACACTTTGGAAAAATACATTCTTATATTTATACTATCAACTACAATCTTCATCCAACACTGAAATTACTGTTATACATAGCCTAGATTATTCTCTAGTTTTCTTTCAAATGACATGTCCACAGACTACCCCTTTCAGCCACAATCTCATTTATAAATCAGTAGTGTTAGTTATACTCACTATAATGTATTACCATCAACTCTCAATTTCCACACATTTAGAGTTAAGCTAACTAAAAATTTTTAATGAAATTGAACATCACTCCCATTCTCAACCCACATTCTATTTCTTAGTAACTATACTCTAGAATTTACTTCCATGAGTTTACTCATCATATTTAGTTCATATTAGTGAGACCATATTTGTCATTTTGTGTCTGGCTTAATTCGCTCAACATAATATCCTCAAGGCTGTCATCCATGTTGTCATATGCATGCCAATTTCATTTCTTCCTACAGCTGAATAGTATTCCATTGTACGTATATACCTTATTTTGTTAGCCATTTATCAGTTGATGAACACTTGGGTTGGATCCATATTTTAGCAATTGTGAATAATGCCGTTATGAACATTAGTGTGCAAATATCAGTTCACATCCTTGCTTTCAGTTCTTCTGAATACATTCTTAGTAACAGGATTGCTGGATCATATGGTAGTTCTATATTCAGATTCTTGAGGTACTACCAAAACTGTCTACCACAGAGAATGCACCATTGTACACTCCCATCAACCATGAAAGTGTTCCTATTTCTCTAAATCCTCCCCAGTTTTCTGGGGTTTTATTATTTTTATTTTTATAATGGCCATTCTATAAGGTGTGAAATAGTATCTCATTGTAGTTTTGATCTGCACTTCAGCTAATAGCTAGTGATGTTGAAATGTTTTTATGTATGTTTTGGCCATTTGTATTTCCTTTTTGGAGAAGTGTCTTTACAAGTCTTTTGCTCATTTTTTAATTGGATTTCTTGTCTTTTTATTGTTGAGTTGTATGATCTATTTATATAACGTGGATATCAACCCTTGTCAGATATATGATTTCCAAATATTTACTCCCACTAAGCAAGCTGCCTTTTTACTTTCTTGACAAAGTCTTTTGAAGAATGAAAGGTATTTAATTTTGAAGAGGGCCCATTTATCTATTTTTTCTTTCCTTGCTTGTGCTTTAGGAGGCTTAAGAAACTATTGCCTACCACAAGATCCTGAAGATGTTTCCCTACATTTTATTTTAGAAGTTTTATGGCTGTAGCTTTTGAATTTAGGTCCTTGATCCATTTTGAACTAATTTTTTTTTAGGAGGCATCAGGGATTGAACCCAAGACCTTGTATATGGGAAGCAGGCAACCAACTACTGAGCTGTACCTGCTCCCCTAATTTTTTTATAAGTTGAGAGATAGGGTCCTCTTTATTTCTTTTGGATATGTATATCCACTTCTCCCAGTACCATTTGTTGAATAGACTGTTCTTGCCCAGCTGGGTGGACTTGACAGCCTTGTCAAAAATCACTTGACCATTGACATGAGGGTGTATTCCTGAGTTCTCAATTTAGTACCATTGGTCAATATATCTATCTTTATGATAGTGCCATGCTGTTTTTAGCAATGTAGCTAAGTAATATGCTTTAAAGTCAGGAAGTGAGAGTCCTCCAATTTTGTTCTTCTTTTTAAAGACATCTTTTGGCTATTCAGGGCCACTTCCCCTTCCAAATAAATCTTATAATTGGCTTTTCCATTTCTGAAAAATCAATCTCTAAGTCAGGTTGGGTATAATTGACATCTTAACTATACTTAGTCCAATCCATGAACAAGGAATGTCCTTCAATTTACTTAGGTCTTCTTTGGTTTCTTTAGCAATGCTTTATAGTTTTCTGAACACAGGTCCACTATGTCCTTGGTTAATTTTATTATTTTATTCTTTTAGTTGCTATTATAAATGGAATTTTTTTCTGACTTTCTCTTCAGATTGCTCATTATTAAAATACAGAAACACTACTGATTTTTGTATATTAATCTTTCATCCTGCCACTTTGCTGAACTTGGCTGTTTGTTGTAGGCTTTGTTGTGGATTTTTCAGGATTTTCTAAATATTGGATCATATCATCAGCAAATAGCAACAGTTTTACTTCTTCCTTTCCTATCTGGGTGCCTTTTATTTCTTTGCTTTGCCTAATTGCTCTAGTTAGAAATTCTAGCACAATATTGGCTAGATATCCTTGTCATATTCACAATCTCAGCCAGAAAGCTTTCTATATTTCACAATTGAATACAATGCTAGCTATGGGTTTTTCATAGAAGCACTTTACCATGTTGAGAAAGCTTCCTTCTATTCCTATCTTTGGAATGTTATATCAAGAAAGGGTGCAGTATTTTGTCGAATGTCTTTTCTGCAACAATTGAGAGGATCATGTGATTTTTCTTCTTCAATTTATCAATGTGGCTTATTACACTAATTGATTTTCTTGTGTTGAAACCCCTTGCATATCTGGGGTAAAACCCACTTGATCATGGTGTATAATTCTCTTAATGTGCTTTTGAATTTGGTTTGCAAATATCTTGTTGAGGATTTTAGTATCTATATTCATGAGAGAAATTGGTGTGTAGTTTTCTTTTTCCATAGTATATTTAACAGGTTTTGGTATTAGGGTGATGAGTCTGGCAGCATTCCTTCCTATTTAATTTTTTGGAAGAGCTCAAACAAGATTACTATTAGATCATCTTGGAATGACTGGTAGAATTCATCTGTGATGCCATCTGGTCCTGGGCTTTTCATCTTTGGTAGTTTTTTTTTTTTTTTTTTTTTTAGGAGATTCTGGGACTTGAACCTGGGACCACGTACATGGGAAACAGGCACTCAAACCACTGAGCTACAGACACTCCCCTTTGGGAACTCTTTGATGACTGTTTCAGTTTCTTTACATGTGATTGGATTGTTGAGGTCTTCTGTTTCTTCTTGGGTCACTGCAGGTTGTTCATGTGTTTCTAGGAATTTTTCCATCTTGTCTATGTTATCTAGTTTATTGGCGTACAGTTATTCATAGTATCCTCCTATTATCTCTCTTATTTCTGCAGGTCAGTGGTAATGTCCCCCTCTCATTTCTGATTTTATGTATTTACATCTTTCTTTTTTTCTTTGTCAGCCTAGCTAAGGATTTGTCAATTTTGTTGGTCTTCTCAAGTAACCAACTTTTGTTTTTATTGATACTCTTTATTGTTTTTTTATTCTCAATTTCACTTATTTCTGTTCTGATCTTTATTATTTTTGTCCCTCAGCTAGGTTTGGGATTAGTTTGCTGTTGTTTTTCTATTTTCTCTACATGTGCAATTAGGTCTTTAATTTTAGTTCTTTCTTCTTTTTTAATGTAAGCATTGTTTTTCTTGGATATTCATATTTATGTCTTTCATAAGGGTTGGGAAGTTTTCAGTCATTATGACCTCAAATATTCTTTCTACCTCTTTTCCTTTTTCTTCTCCTCTGGGTCACTGATAATGCATATGTTTGTGCTTTTCACATTGTCATTCTATTCCCTGAGACCCTATTCCAGTTTTTCCATTCTTTTCTCGATCGATTCTCCTGTCTTTTGAAGATCAGATGTTCTGTCCTTGATTTCACTAATTCTGTCTTCCATCAATAAAAATCTGCTTTTATATGCCTCTAATGTGTTTTTAAGTTCATTCATTGTCTCTTTCATTCCCATAAGCTCTGTTACTTTTCTTTGCTGGTTTTCAAATTGCTCTTTATGTTCACCCAAGTCTTCTTAATAAACTTTATCTCTTCAATCATATTTTCCTTCAACTCTTTGGACTCATTTGGGAAATTTGTGTGATTATCATTGATTAGTTATCTGTGTCTCCTTAGGATTTTTTGGTTTGTTCCTTTGGCTGGGCCATATCTTCCTGTTTCTTAGTATGGCTTTTAATTTGTTGCTGATATTTAGGCATCTGAATGTTTTGATGAATTACTCTGGTGGTCAATTTCTCTTGCTTAGTGGTTTTGTTTCATGGCTCTTCTTTGATTTTTGTTTCAACTTATTCTAAGTCTTTAAAATTTTCAAGCTTGAGTTATTAAAATAGGGTTAGAAACTCACAAATGGGGCACAGATATGCTTCCAGGAGTTTGGAACAAGAGACACCTAAAAATGGTTTATCTCCTTGCAGTATTGCAGCCAGCCAGCAGATAGTGCTCATTTGGGGAATCTTTCCACAGAATTGACTCTTTCAACTTCCACCTGTCCATAATTCTGATCTAGCTAGAGCTGAGTTTCAAAGTGGGCTCTGCTTGATAAATTCACTGAAGAGAAAACACTCTCTGGCCTCCACTGCACTCCACCCTTCTTCCCAGGGAGGAAGTCATCCATTCCCCTCTCAGTTGGCTTCAGTGAGCCAGGAGTTTTATCCAGGCTGTTTACCTTGAAGGTGAGGGATAGTTGTTATTCCTGGCTGCAAGGGTTACTAACTCATAGTTTGCATTTTGGCTTCTTCATCTCTCTGTCCCTCACTGTCCTGGGGGATGTGCTGCAATCTCCTGGTCTGCAAAGCCCCAAAGAAGGTCCCTCGGAAAGCTTTCTGCCCTTCCTCTGTTGTTTTTGTGAGAAAGTTGAGTTCCGCCTGCCTATGCCAACACCATCTTCCCAGAAGTCCTACAGGGCCTTTTGATTAGATCACATTTGATTACCTTGCTTCAATTAAGGGTCTTTTATTAGATCGTGGGGACTGGGGTGGGTCTTGATCCTTCACTGGAGTACTATATAAGCAGAGGATACAGAAGAGGAAGAGCCCTATTTTACCCTTCTATGTGAAAGAGGACTCCAGGATTGCCTGCACCTACAGAAAGAGGCTGAGAGAGAGGCCAGGGTGTAGAATCAGGAGGGCAGCTCAAAACAGAAGCAACAAAGCTGGGAGGAGAGAGGAGAGACAAGCCATGAGCCCGATCACCCACAGCTGAGTTAAGGGAGATCATGTCCCTGGAGAGGAAGGCAGAGATGTCAGCACAGAATGGCCACCATTGAGCCTTGCCATGTGGCAGGAGTCCAGGATTGCCATTGGCCAACCTTCAGTCAGACAGCCTCTCTGATGATGCCTTGATTTGGACATTTTCACAACCTTAGAGCTGTAAGCTTTTAACCTAATAAATTTGCATTATAAAGTCCAACCCATTTCTGGCATTTTGTACTGGCAGCCTTTAGCAACCTAAAACAGTCTTCTAGAACATTTCAGCCCTCATTTATAATATATTCCTCCAAAATGTGGTCCAGCAATACTAGTTGTATAATATCCAAGAACTGGCACAGACAGCACCTTTCAGAGTCTAAAAACTAAGCTGATACCTAAAACTATGTTTCTTTTGTTCATGCAAACTTTTCCCTAAATATTCTTCATGATGTGTATCTAAGAATCTCTATAACTATTCCTTTGGGAACATGAGAATACAGGTATTCTTTTTTCATAATAAAAGAATGTTTTATGCATTATTTAATGAAGAAGCATTCTTTTGGCAGACCCAATTATAAAGAAATGACGTGATACTTTTTGATTGGAAAACATTATTTACGTGTTTTCAGAGAAAGTTGAAAGAGAAGAAAAAATAGATGATACATCAAAATATGTCTTCAATTAACTTATTCATTGCATTTTCTGACAAATTCCCTAAAAACTGTGGTCACTTCATTTCAAAAGAACCTTAATTAAAATGCCCAAGCTCAAAGGAAGGACAGGATTTGGCTGGCAAATGCAAATAAAAAGTGTTCTGTAGAGAAAGTAAGACTTCATTTAAGGTGACATGTTTATGGAAGGGAGTTTTGCTGAGTAAGCACCTTGCTGAACAAGCAATTTGGGGCAGTGCCATAAGCTGCAGGCATTTTAGAAAAAAAAAAAGTATGTTGAAAAAGTAATTGGGAGAGGGTTGGGTAATTAGACCCCAAAACAGTATCAATCTTTTGGACTGCAAAACCAGAGGGAAACAAATATCAGTAAGAAATGGTGATGCAAAAACAACCAACAACAAATACACACCTTGTTTTTACTTTTGGGTGAACAGTATTATAAAAGTCTGTTTTTAAATTAAACTTACGTAGATATAGACATATATATCTACGTGTTTCTGTATCTATTTGTAGAGGGGAGAAAGATATATTAGCACAACATAAACTGGCTTAAGTACAAATGTGTGTTCTGCAGAACTCAGAGTTTATTCTAAAGGAATTTTTTCTCTACTCTACTACAGAAGTTGGAATGGGAATGGGAAAGAGAAGAATTTGTACAGTGCAAGAAGGCTTCTAAAAGAAAAGAAAAATTGTCCTTATCAGTATTTTTTCTAGCTAATGAACTCTTGTTACAGAGAAAGCACAGAAAAAAAAATGTTTTTAAAAATAAGACAGAACATATGGAAATACAAAAAAGCAATTAATAATAGAGTTAATTTTAAAAAGGTCCTTTTCCATCCAGTTTCCCTAAATGGCCCTCAGATTCTCTCAATTTTGAAAACAATCAAGTCACAAATATAATTACATAACCTTAGGTCTTGTCAACCACAGACCGTTTGAGAAGATCAAGACCTTGACCACATTTCCACTTGATTATTTACCCTCTTTATGATTCCTTTTCAGACTTGAGTGTATTTGACAGTCCTTTTTATAAAAGGCAGATTCCAAAGGTGGAGAGAAGATGTAACTCAGGGGTTGAGTGCCTGCTTCCCATATCTTGGGTTCAATCTCCAGTACCTCCTAAAAAAAAAAAAAAAAAAAAAAAAGATTAATATCAATATGATAAGTCATGGTGGTGGTGTGTCCGATTAATATGGATATGATTTTAAAAAGAGCATTTTATCTGTGTTTTTCTCCCAAAACATTTAACCCCAATGTAATGATAAGAAAAACACCATACAAATCTCAATAAAGGAGCATTCTGCAAAATACTTGACCAGTAATCCTTAAAACTGTCAAAGTCATCAAAAATAAGGAAAGTCTGAGAAACTGTCATAGTCAAGAGGTACTTAAGGAGACATGATGACTAATCTTAAAGTGGTATTCTTGCAATGACATATACAGGCCATTATATACCTTGTCATAACTTACAAAATTGTGCAGGAGAGAGTTTAAACTATCTTGTAAACAATAATCCACATTAGTGGCAATGTTCCAAAAAAAAATTGTTTACCAATTAGTAAAGGGAAACAGATAAGTGCATGACCACAAATGCATTTGACAAATACAAGGTGGGATTCTTAAATGTATCATCCTTTTTCTATAAAGAACAAATATCATTGGCACAATTGGGAAACTCAAGTGGTGTCTGAGGATTAGATGATAGGAATATATCAATGTTAATTTCCTGATTTTGATGGTTGTATTGTGGTTATGTTGGAGAATATCATTGTTAGTAGGAAATACATACTAAAGTATTTGGAGGTGGTGGGGTATCATATCAGCAACTCATTTTCATATCACAAAGAACAAAAAAAAATTGTATTGCATTTGCAATATTGTGCACATTTGAGATTGTTTCAAAAATTTTTTAAAGATAACTGTCAAAGAGACTCTCTTAATTTTCTGTCTTCAGCTAATTTATATCATTTTACTTGTCAACTAAAAGAGCAAATACAATAACTAAAATGTGAAAAGTGAAATGCATTTTAATCATTTAGAATTAGGGAACCTGGATAAACTTATTCTGTTTTTATTATTATTAATGTTGCCAATGTTATCAGTAAAATAAATAATACAAGTAAAATTTAAAAATAAAAAAAGTGGTATTCTGAATGAGAACCTGGAAAAAAAAGGACATTTAGGTAAGAAGTGAAGGAAATCTTAATAAAACTTTAGCTACTTTTTAAAAAATTTACAATTATTTACAATCCTCCATCTGTTCCTGGCCTCCCCAGTATTTATCTGACCATATCCCCACTCCTTTTCCCCTTGCTCTTCCTGCCTCAGCCACATTATTACCTACAGTTCTTATGCTCCAGAATGCTCTGACCTTAAAACTTTTAACACTAGTTATTCCCACTACCTGGAACTCTGTTGTTTTAGTTTGCTAAGGTTGCTGAAACAAAATACCAGAAATGGGCTTGCTTTTATAAAGGGAATTTATTAGGGTAAATGCTTACTGTTCCGAAGCTGTGAAAATGTCCAAATCGAGGCTTCATCAGAGATACTTTCTCATCAAAGGTCAGCTACTTGATCCTGGATTCCTGTCACATAGCAAGGCAAAATGGTGGCTCTCTTTCTGGGTCTCTGCCTTCTCCTCCAGGCCACTTTCTCTCTGGGCTCAGCTGTGGATGATCAAACACATGACAGTACTCCTCACTTCAGCCTTGAACTGCTCTGTGAGCCTAGCCTCTCAGGTCCTTTTTCTGTGCCTCTGTGCTCTGCTGATATCAGCCTCCAGCCTTTGGCCTCTCTCTCAGGCTCTTGAGACTTCTTTTCTTTTTTGGACTGCAGGCGACCCTGAAGTCCTTTCTTACATGGTAGGGTAAAAATGGTAGTTCTCTTTTTGTGGGTTTCTGCTTTCAGTTCTCAGTTTATATAAGACTCCAGCAAAAGGCGGAGACCTAACGTGGATCACACCTCGATGTAGTCCAATCAAATCTAATCAAGTGAACTAACGAAAAGATCACTTAACTGAATCTGATATAATCAAAGGGCCCCACACTCACAGAAATGGGTTAGTTCCAAGAATATGATCTTTTCTAGGACTCACAAAAGTTCAAACTGGTACATCTGTTGACCCAGATATACCCATGGATCACTCTCTAACCTCCTTCAAATGTAACCTATTCAATGAAGCCTACCCTGATCACCATATTTCAATTGTAAATTGGTCCCTTACCCGAACAGTCTCAAACCCCTCTAACCTTAATACTATGTAACAAGCTCTATTCTATACTTATTATGTTTATTTTAGATCTCTGTTCCCCCAATTTCCAATTAAGTCAGAAGCTCAACAAGAACAGATAATTTGGGCTATTTTCTTTTTAGATAAATTCCACATCATTAGATCAATGGGTAGAATATAGTAAGCATTTGAATATATAAATTCCACATGATTAAAACAATGGGTAGCATAGAGTAAGCATTTGAGTAAATCATAGATTACCAAAGAGATGATATAAGAAAAAACCCACAGCTAGAACCATTTTAGAGGAATTTTGAAACATCAAGGACAAAAAATCTTCCTAAAGCTTCAGGAGAAAAAGAGCAGATCACCTACCAAAGAAAAATAATTAGATTATTATCAGACCCCTCAAAAGCAACATTGGATGTAAGAAGACTATCAATTATTTTGTAGTTTTCTGAATACAGTTCCTTTATGTCCTTGGTCAAATTTATTCCAAAATATTTGATTGTTTTAGTCAATATTATAATAAATGGAATTTTTTTCTGAATCCCTCCTCAGATTGCACATTCATAGAATAAAGAAACACTATTGATTTTTGTGTATTAATCTTGTATCCCACCAATTTGTTGAATTCGTCTATTAATTATAGTAACTTTGTTGTGGATTTTTCAGGATTTTCTAGATATAGGAGCATGTCATCAGTGAATAGTGAAAGCTTTTCTTCCTTTCCTATTTGGGTGACTTTTATTGCTTTGTCTAGCCTAATTGCTCTAGCTAGAACTTCTAGCACAATATTGAATAATGGGTATCCTTGTCTTGTTCCTGATCTCATCAGGAAAGCTTTAAGTCTTTCAATATTGATTATAATTCTAGGTATAGGTTTCTGATATAAGCACTTTACTGTATTTAGAAAGCTTCCTTCTATTCCTATCTTTTGGAGTGTTTTTATCAAGAAAGGGTACTGTGTTTTATCAAATGAATTTTCTGCAACAATTGAGAGGATCATGTGGTTTTTCTTCTTCAATTTATCAAAGTGGTTTAATATGCTAACTGATTTTCTTGTGTTGAACCACCCTTGCATACCTGGGATAAAATCCACTTGATTGTGGTGTATAATTCTTTTAATTGCTTATGCATTCTGTTTGCAAGTATTTTGTTGAGGATTTTGCATCTATATTCATTAGAGATATTGGTCTTTACGTTTCTTTTTCCATAGTATCTTTATCTGCTTTTGGTATTAGGGTGACATTGGTATCATAGAACGATTTTGGTATCATTCTTTCCTGTTCAATTTTTGGGAAGAGCTTGAGCAAGATCAGTATTAGGTCATCCTTGAATGATAGGTAGAATTCCCTTAATTTTCATGTTTGGGAAGTTTTTGATGACTGTTTCAATCTCTTCACTTGTGATTGGTTTCCTGAGGTCTTCTATTTCTTCTAGGGTCAGTGTAGGTGGTTTGTGTGTTTCTAGGAATTTGTCCATCTCCTCTACATTGTCGAGTTTTTTGGCATATGGTTGTCATAGTATCCTCTTATGATCTGTCTGATTTCTGTGGAGTCAGTTATCATGTCCCCCTTCTTATTTCTGATTTTATTTGTTTCTTCTCTCTTTTTTCTCTGCCTAGCTTAGGGTTTGTTGATTTTGTTGATCTTCTCAAAGAACCAACTTTGATTTTGTTGCTTCTCTCTATTGTTTTTTTGTTCTCAATTTTATTTATTTCTGCTCTGATGTTTACTATTTCTTTCCTTCAACCTGGTTTGGGATTAGTTTGCTCTTCTTTTCCTAGTAATCCCAGGTGTGCAATTAGATCTTCAATTTTAGTTATTTATCTTTTTTAATGTAAGCATTTAGGACTATAAATTTCCCTCTCAGCACTGCCTTGCAGTGTACCATAGGTTTTGATATGTTGTATTCTCATTTTCATTCATCTCAAGATATTTGCTGAATTCTCTTGCAATTTCTTCTTTGACCTACAGATTACTTAGGAGTCCATTGTTTAATGTCCATGTATTTATGAATTTTCCCTTTTTCTGTCCATTATTGATTTCCAGCTTCATTCCATTATGATCAGAGAAAGTGTTTTGTATAATTTCAATCTTTTTAAATTTATTGAGACTTACCTTGTGACCCAACATATTGTCTATATTGAAGAAGGATCCGTAAGCACTTGAAAAGAATGTTTATCCTGCTGTTTTGGGGTACAATGCTCTATAGATGTCTGTTAGGTCTAGTTCATTTATTGTTTTATCCAAGCTCTCTGTTTCTTTATTCATCTTCTGTCCAGATGTTCTGTCCAATACTGAGAGTGGTATATTGAAGTCTCCAACTGTTATTGTAGAGACATCTATTTCACCCTTCAGCTTTGGTAGTGTGTGCCTCATGTATTTTGGGGCATTCAGGTTAGGTGCATAAATATTTAGTATAGTTATTTCTTCTGCTAATGTGCCCCCTTTATTAATATATAATGACCTTCTTCATCCTTTATAACAGTTTTGCATTTAAAATCTATTTTGTTCAATATTAGTATTGTTACTCCAACTTTTTTTGGATTACTATTTGTGTGGAATATCTTTTCCAACCCCCACCCCCCCCAATGGCTCCTTCATCTGTGTGCTCATTGTCTGCTCTTCTTCTTCAGGAGGCACTGGAAACCAAACCCAGGCAAATGCCCAACCACGTGAGCCACTTCGGCTCTCTACTAGTTTCATCATCTGCTGTTTGCAGCATCTGCTGGTTGTGGTATCTGCTGGTTTTGGTGTCTGCTGGTTGTGATATCTGCTCCTTGCAGCATCTGCTCATTGCTGTGTCTGCTCATCTTCTTTTGGAGGTATCAGGAACCAAACCTGGGGCGTAAAATGTGGGATGCGGGTGCCCAATTGCTTGAACCACACCCACTCCCCCAACCATCCACTTTTAACCTGGTTGTGTCCTTATGTCTGAGGTGAGTCTCTTGTAGACAACACATAGATGGCTCATATTTTTTTATCCATTCTATCAGTCTATGCTTTTTGATTGGGGAGTTCAATCCATTAATAGTCAATATTATTGCTGTAAAGACATTACTTACATTACTTACTTCATCCATTTTGACCTTTGGCTTTCTGTTGTCATATCGTGCTATTGTCTATCTTTTCACCCTTTCTAATAATCTTCATTTCTAGGCTCTTCTCCAAGTCTTTTGCACTTGTTTTCTCCTTTCAGGCTGCAGCACACCCTTTAGTATCTCTTATAATTCTGGTCTTTGGTAACATATTCTATCAGTTATTGTTTGTCTGTGAAGACTTTGAACTTCCCTTCATTTTTGAAGGAGAGCTTTGCCAGATACAGAATTCTTGGCTGGCAGTGTTTTCTCTTTCAGTACCTTATATATATATCATACTATTTTCTTCTCTCCTCCATGGTTTCTAATGAAAGGTCAGCACTTAATCTTACTGAGGTTCCCTTGTATGTGATGCTTTTCTTTTCTCTTGCTGCTTTCAGAATCCTCTCTTCATCTCTGATATTTGTCATTCTGAATAGTAGGTGTCTCAGTGTAGGTCTATTCAGATTTATTCTGTTTGGGGTGCATTGTCCTTCTTGGGTATTAATATTTGTGTCTTTCATTAGAGTTGGGAAGTTTTCAGTCATTATTTCCTCAGATATTCTTTCTGACCCTTTTCCATTTTCTTCTCCTTCTCAAATACCAATAATGCACATATTTGTGGATTTTGCATTGTAATTCACTTCCTGAAACCCTGTTCCATTTTATCCATTCTTTTCTCTTTCTGTTCTCCTGTCCTTTCCAGTTCAAATGTTCTGTCTTCAAAATCACTAATTCTGCCTTTGAGCATTTCAAATCTGCTCTTTTGTGCCTTTAATGTATTTTTAATCTCATCCATTGAGTCTTTCATTCCCATAAGGTCTGTTACTGTTCTTTGCAAGTTTCAAATTGTTCTTTATGAATATCTAATGTCTTCTTAATATCCTTTAGCTCTTTAGTCATATTTTCTCTTCAATTCTTTATTAATTTAGGAGAGTTGTGACTATCATTGATTAATTGTCTTAAATCCTGTATCTCTTCAAGATATTTGTGTTTTTCCTTTGGCTGGGCCATCTCTTCTTGTTTCTTATTATGTCTTGTACTTTTTTACTGATTTCTAGACACCTGAATATGTTGGTGAATTTCCTCTGATGGCCAATTTCTCTCTCTTGCCTATTGTTATTATTTTTTCACAACTATTCTTTGATATTTGGTCAACTTATCCTAAGGTTTTAAAATTTCCCAGCTTTAAGTTATGAAAGTTGTGCCAGGGAGTCACTAATGGGGCACAGATTTTCATTCAGAAGTTAAACAACAGAGACACTTAAGTGCAGATTTTGTCCATGCAATGTCCAGGCCAGCCAGCAGATGGCACTCATTGGTGCACCTTTCCACAGATGTGTATTTCTCTATTTTCCTTTGTTTTGGTCTGGGTAGAGCCAAGATCAAAGCAGGCTCTGCTGGCCAAATTTACTGAAGAAACCTACCCCCCTCCCCAACTCTTCCTCCCTTTTCCTTTGTAACAGCTGACAGGAGGAAGACATCTGCTCCTCTCTCAGTCAGCTGCCATGAGCCAGGAGATTTACCCACTCCTAATATTTTAGGGATGGGGGAGCGGAGCCTTTCCCAGCAGCCAGGAGGTTTAGTTACTCACATTTTGTTGTTTCCTGTTCTTCCTGTCTCAGTCCCTCAACCTCCCGGGAGTTCTGAAGCACTGTCCTGATCTGCTGACCGCCAATGCAGGTCCCTCAGGCAGCTTTTGGCTCTTTTTCCATTTTGGGGAGATAGCTGAGCCTTGTCACCTAATCTGACACCATCTTCTCACCAATCTTAGAAGGGCCTTTTTTTACACCTTCAGTGAATGGAACTCGCGTCACATTCTCAAGCTGTAACAAAATGTTTTTCTGGTGGAAGAAAAATTCATCACAAGTCTTTTTCTTTTCTTTCATAAGGGCCACGTTTACACACATTCTACTGAAAAAGTAGACTCCTCACTTCTCAGGATTATTCTGCACATAAAATCCTGTCTTTGTTTTAGCCTGAAACAAACCCTTGTGTTCATTGAAACTAGATCCCAACCACAAACTTCTGCATAACTAGTTTCCTGTAAGGAACACCTATTAGAGTGTCTGGATCTTGTCCTGACTCTGGATTGTGCATTCAACAGAAATGACTGTATCATTGTGCTGATTATGCTGATGTGGTCAGAGGAAAAAATTAAATCAGAAGCAGAGAAATTTTCCAAAAGTTGTGAAATAGAATATTTTCTCTAAAGGCTTTTGTGCAGAAAAATATAAGCTTATGTTGGGTTTTCGTCATTAAAATTCTCAAACTGACCACTTATTATACTTTCTTGTTCTGTTCATGAAATACTTACACCTGACTTACCTGCAGCCATTTCATCAAGATCTCTGACAGTCTAAAGCTCAGGTTTACCCAGAGAAAGAAAAGAATCCTGGATAAAGGAAGGGAGTTGCTAAAATGATTTTTCTCTAGGTATGCAATTTTTCACTGGTTTAATATTGTTAAAAGTAATCTGGTTCATTCCACCTTCAATCTGGTTTGAGTATCCTAGGTACATTTTAGCCTAGGATTTAGCAAATATTTTCACCATAGGTTAGTTGTTCTGAGAGAGGAAATCATGTTAGCAAGAGCAGTCATGGCATTATTATGAGTTGACCATGTAGATTAGTCAAGGAAGCCCAAAATTCTCTAAAAGAAATCAATTATTTTTTAAGTCATAATATAAATCAAACTTTTCCCAAGATGTTGCAAATCAAGTGTTATACAACAGACTAGGCAAAATCTGCATTTTTTTCTTTGACTTGATTTGCTGTTGATAGGAAAGAGACCAATCAAAGAAACCCACGGTATTTTAACGCATTGTGATACTTTAACTTTTACTCAAGAGAGTGTGGCCCACCAGAATATTCTAAAACTAGATATCATATATGGAAAATGAAGTAGAAATTTAACACAGGATAGAGAAGTTTCTTCAAGAATGAATAGAATTCTGTGAACTCAATGATATGTTAAAAAATATTAAGCAAAAGAGAGATAGCTAAAGATCTCTGGGAGTTAGAGATCTGCATGCAATTTGTAGAATGAAATTTGTAGAGTGAAAAGGCTAACATCACTGAGATATACCATTAATTTATGGAAGTCTTAATTTTGGTGTTTACCTTTTTACTATTTTCTAATGTAACTATAAACTTAATTTGAACTAGAAAAAGATTTATCTTGCTTTTTTGTAGAGTGCCACTTACTTTTCAAAGCACAAAAATATGTGTTGCCTATGTTATGTGTAAAATCAGCTTGTTAGGAAGTAGTTGAGGATCTCAAGTACCTAAATTCAGTGGGTCATTTAATTAAGGCCACATAATTCCAGAACAGATCAGGAATGTATCAGTAGTATTTTGCACCAGGTTGATGTGACAGGCATTGCCTTGTCGAAAATGCTTGGAGGAGTTGATGACAAGTAAAATTATAACAACTGGCATTAGCAATCAAATTTCAGTCATTTATCTCAAATAAGCATTCCCCAAGTTGTTTCAAGCTTTTGGTTAATTTCCAGAATTCTGCAAAATTAATTTTGAGCAATTTTGCTTTGGTGGGAATTTTTTTTTTTTTTTTTTTTTTAGGAGAGGATTATCAGGAAGATTTAGTCTGCCATCCCTAGTGACGTCAGCACTAATTGATAAAATTTTATTGAGAATTTTTGCATCTAAGTTCATGAGAGATATTGGTCTATAGTTTCCATTTTTCGTGTGCTGTCTTTGGTATTGTCAAGGCCTCATAAAATTGGGAGTTGGAAAGTGTTTCTTCCACTTTTATATTCTTGAAGAGATTGCATAAAATTGGTGTTAATTCTTGTTAAAATGTTTGGTAATAAGTTCTATTGAAACCACCTCAGTCTGTAGATTACTTTTTCAATAGTTTTTTTTAAATTACAAATTCAATTTCCTTAAGTTGTAGGACAATTCAGGTTACCAAATTCATCTTGGCTGAGTTTTGGTACTTTGTGGTTTTGGAGGAATTGGCCTATTTCTTATAAGTTATTGAATTTATGAGTATAAAGATATTCCTAATATCCTGTTATTATCCTTTTAATGGATGTAGGATTTGTTCTGCTTTCCTCAGTTTCATTCCTGACATTGGTAATTTGTCTCTTCTCATTTTTCATGTGGGGAAATAAAACGTCCCTAGATTTCTCAGTGCTCTTGCAGAAAGCCTTAGCCTTCTGATATTTTCCACATACCATAAGAATTATGTCTGTAGCTATTTATCTGGTTAATTACAGTGATCAGAAAAAATAGTAAAACTTCTCTTAATTTCTGGAGAGAGCCAAATTATTACTGTCCTAACCTAGATTCTGAGATTAAAACTCAAAGTGCCAGAAATTCTGGAATACTGTCTCTCTAGGTATCTGCATTTCATTGAAGAATGAGGCTGGAAAATTGGAGACACTTCTAGATCTGAAAAAAATGAGTCTGTCTGGTTTCTTGAGAGATTTTCTGTATACACCAAAGAGCTGGAGTAAGGAGGACATCCTTTAAAGTGAAGGAGACAACAGCCTCCTCCTTTATTAAGTACAAAAATCATTTTGCCTTGTCTCTCAGCTGTGGCATGTCCAGCTACTTGTGTTAGACAATTTACGTAGCTGGCTCTTATCACCCTGATCTAGAGGTAAGGACTAGAGCAAAGGGATGGGGGGTAACTCACTCATTATTTACTAAGAGGTGTTTAATAAGAAATCTGTCTGATCCAGAACTCCTCCTGTGAACATTCAGAATAAAATTAATGAGGATAATATTAAAAACCCAACATTTTATCTTTGTCAATCCTGGTAGAGGTTTACCAATTGCATTAATTTTTTTTTAAGAAATAGATTTTCATTTCATTAAATTTCTCTATAGCTTTCCTGTCTTCGATTTTATTCAAGCCCTTATTTTTATAATGCCCTTCCTTTTGCTTGTATTGAATTAATTTTTCTCTTCTTTTTCTAATTTCTTGAGGTAGGAACTTATATTATTGATTTGAAGTCTTCCACTTTTCTAATGTAAGCATTTAGTGTTATAAATTTCCCTCTCAGCACTGCGTTAACTGCTTCCCACACATACTGATTTGTTGTATAGTTTTGTGGTTTTAATCAGTTCTATGTATTTTATACTTCCTTTGAGATTTCCTGTTTCACTCATGGATTATTTAATCTTGTGTCAGTTAATTTCCAAATGTATGGAGATTTTCCTGTCTTGCTGTTAATGATTGCTAATGTGTTTCTATTATGGTCAGAGAACTTTATATACTTTCATTTTTAAAATGTGTTAAGCATGTTTTATGACCCAGGATATGCTCTATCATGGACACTTGAAAAGAAGGTATGTTCCATGGGCATTTGAAAAGAAGTTATATTTTGCTGTTGTTGGCTAGAGGGTTCTATAAATGTCAAGGGTATACTGGCAGTTGATAGTGTGGTTCAATTCTTCTATATTCAGGTTGATTTTCTATCTAGTAAATATCTCAGTTGCTGAGAGTGGAAATTGATACTTGCATGATACATCTTTTTCCATCCTTTTATTTACAACTTTCCAATGTTTGTTATGCTTGAGTTTTTTAAAGACCACATGTCGTTGAGTCATGTTTTTAATCCACTCTGCCGATCTCTGTTTCTCATTCTTCTGTTTCTTTATTCTTGAATTCTGTTGGATTACTTTAAAATTCTTTATAGTTCCATTATGATTTACTCATGTTTTTGAAAATACAGTTTTGTATAGTTTTCTTACTTGTTGCTCTAGGAATTACCACATACTTAACACTATTTCTCACAACTTACTGGTGTCAAAACTTTATCACTTTGAGTGAAGAATAGAAAACTTAGATCTATTTAGGTCTCTTTAACTTTTCTGAATTTTAAATATAATTATTTTCTCTATAAACAGTAGGTTCACTTCACATAGTGTTATAACTTTTGCTTCAACCATAAAATACAATTAAAGAAACTCATGAGGTAAAGAGTAATCTGTTTTTGTTTAATTCTATTTTCACCCATTCCATTATTGCTTTCCTTACTGAAGGTCACAGCTTTCTGTTTTCATTATCTTTGTGTTTGGAGAGTATCCTTTAGCCATTCCTGGGTGGTAGGACTGTAAGCAAGAAGTTCTGTTAGTTTTCTTTCATTGTAGAATGTCTTTCTTTCCCCCTTCTTTCCTGAAGGATTGTTTCACTGGAAATAGGATTCAAAGTTGAAAGTTCTTTTCTTTCAGTACTCGAAAAATATTTCATTTCCTTTTGGTCTGATTTTAGACAAGAAATTTCTATCATATAGGCAATATATCATTTCTGTCTGGCTAGTTTTAAGATGTTTCATTTGTCTTTATTTTTCAGAAGTTTAATTATGATGTATCTTAGTTTTAATTTCCTTGGGGTTATCTTAACTGAAGTTTGTTCAGTTTCTTGAATCTATAGGTTTATATATTTCACCAAATTTGGAAGTTTTCATTGTTGTTGGGTTTTTTTTTGGTAATAAACCTTATTTTTAGAGGAGTTTTAGATTTACAGAAAAATTACACCAAAAGTATAGGGGACTCCCATATAACCCCCCACACACACACACACATATTTTCCCCTATTATTAACATCTCACATTAGTGTGGTACATTTGTTATAATTGATGAACCAATATTGAAGCATTGCTACTAACTAAAGTATATAGTTTACATTATGGTTTACATGTTGCACTGTACAGTTTTAGATGCTTTGGACAAATGAATAATGTCCCATTAAATAAAAAAGAGTTTTTATGACTAAGAGATTTCAAAGTTAGTCCAGAGGTCGTTCTAGAGGTTATGCTTATGCAGATCTCAGGCAGATTTCCCTAACTGCCTCAGTAAAACAAAGCCTCAAACAAGAGTGCTCCTGATGGGACATCTGTACAGCCGAGGCAAAGCACAGAGCCTCCTGAAATCAATAACCTCTTGGCAGGCACTATTTTGGAACATATGATAATCTATTTCCCAGACATAACGTAGTCATACTCATTTATAATTCTCCTACTCATGATTCTTCTACTCCTTGTTTTTGAACCAAAATTCTCAATATACCCATTACATATATCTCTCAGAGATTTAAATCTTTGGGTTTGTTTCATATGCCAGTTGAGCTCTGAATCCCAGCAGAGTTGCAGCCAACTTCTACTCTCCTGTTCTTTGGGCTTGCCCTGGACAACCTACAAAATGATGATGGATAAGTCCCATCCTCAAAAAACAAGGATTATCTGTAACTACAAGCAAAACAATATCTTCCATCTGCCCCATAATATCTAAATCCCTTCTCAGCCTGAAGCAGTCAGAGTGGACATCATCATAAATCCCTCAAGATTAAAGAATGAACAAACATAAAGGGGAAGTATAACCACAAACCAACGTAAATTTATTGATATTGTAGTTATTAACTTGTGTTAAAGAAAGAAATTATAATATTGATATAAAGATTGTGGTTGTCAAGAGTTCAGCAGGGAGGGAGAGCAATGAAGAGATGGAACACAGGTCATTTTTAGGGCAGTGAAAATATTCACTATGATACTGCCATCATTATTTCTTGAACATCTTTTCAACCCATACTCTTTCTCCTCTTCTTCTAAGATCTGAATACACAAATATTATAGCTTTGTTTATTGGCCACAGATTCCAGAAATTCTCATTTTTTTTCAGTCTTTTATCTCTTGTATAGATTGAATAAATTCTATTTATCTAGGATCAAATCATTGATTCTATTCTGTCATCTCCATTTCCATCTAGGAAATTTTTAAATTTCATCTGTTTTATTTTCAGTCATATAATTTTCATTTGGTTATTTTTTACAAATTTTATTTCTTTGTTGAGATTTTTCATTTATTCATTTTCATCCAGAGAATTTGTAATTGAGAGTTGAAGCGATGACAGCTGCTCTTCAAAATTCTTCTCTTATAATTCAAACATCTGCATTATCTCAATATTGGTATCAGTTTATTTTCTCATTCGAATTTTTTTTTCCTGATTTTTGATATGACAAGTGATTTATTTTATTGTATCCTGTACATTTTGATGATTATATTCATAGACTTTGGATTCTATCTGGCCTATTTTTTGTGTGAACTTAATTCTCAGTTTCGTTTTCTGAGCCCTGATAATGTTATTCTGGTTTGCTTTGTCCTTCTGGCACTGTTCTTCTTCTCTCTCATTCACTACTGGTATCATTCATGGAAAAAGATGGCATGTTCCTATGTCACCTGTTGTCACTGGGTGACCTTCTGAGTAAGGATGCAGCAGATGCTGGGCTTGGGTCTCCTTATGCCAGTAGAAGGAGTCACGGGGTTTTACTGATGCCCCTGTGGACGTAGGGGCTAAGAAAGCCTGGGCATTTACTGCTCTACTGCCAGAGGATTGGAATGCCCAGAAGCCCTGGTTATGAAGCTGACGTTGAGACTCCCACCAATTCTCTTAAGATTCTTTCTTAATCCTTTTACCAGAAAGAGCATGCTTTTCTTGAGTTTCTGTCTAAGTATATTTGTAGTTCCAGGTTGCACCCCTCTCTGACACCTGGTCCAATGGTAGATGGAAGATAAAAAGAAAACCCAGAGAAGTCATCACATTCGTCATTTCTCAAGTATTGAGGTCCTTAGGCTATCTGCCTTCTTATTCCAAGATTTGAGAGCCCTTTTTATCATTGTCGGTTGAATAATCTCTAGGGTGCTTAGGTGTATTTAGAGGGGAGAAATATAGAAAAGTGTGCCTGGCATCTTCTAGAATTGGAAACCTATGTTTTAATTATACTAAACATTCTCCTCGATAAATGGGAGTTGCCAACCAAAAAATAATCTTGCCAGAGACTGATGAAGTGACAAGCCTAAAATTGTAGACCAAACTACTCATACTGAGTTGAAAATATTTGCTCCAAGACTTTCTGCATGTTGCTAAGCAATCACACACATTTATTTTGATATTATAATACAGTGCATTTGATTATCAGAACAAAAATATGATTAATTTTATCTTGTAGATTGCTGGCATCACCTATTACTAATAGTTCACCTCTTTTGTATTCTCTTATGTACACTGTAGTGGTTACAGAGGGCATAAAAGACGCGAAAATGAAAGTGAACAGGTGCAAATGCCATATGTGTTTGCTATTATTTGATGCTTTCATCAAAATAAAACAAAACAAAATATAATAAATAGAAGGGATATCCTTACAGAATGAGCTGCCTCCATGTTATAAAATAGAACCGGACCAAAAGAACCTGGCTTTCTTTTATGGTAAGTTTAAAGATGTATGTATTTTGCAATTAACAAAGTGTTGTGCTCTTCCTAAATTTTTTTACTTAGGAAAAGAAAATATGAAGTTATTAATGCCAGGAGAGGAAATCTGGAGCTCTCTGACATGACACAACTCCCAGCCCAGACAGTGTTTACTACCCAATTTAAAACTTTCAGACTCTCAGGCCAGCCATCATTATATAGAGGTGCTGGCATGCAGTTAGTGAATATTTATTTTCATCCCACAAAAATGGCTTCATTTCAAATATGTACTGCCACTTGTGAATTAAAATTAGCCAATGCTAGAAGCTGGTAGGGAAAGAAAACTAATTACATTTAGATTTTATTAATATTACTTTTGCTTTTTCTCTCAGGCTATATTTTTATCAGTTTTGAAGGTTTGTTTTGAATATACTACCTTTGAACAATGTTACCAGATACGTTTTATGTTCTTTTTGCATTTACAAAGCAAATAGGCATGAAAATAAGGTATTTAATCAACTTATACTTAAATGCTAAAAATGACCACTCTGTCTTTTTACTCATTTTACCTTTTAGTAATTATTTAGTTAGATTCCCAGGAAGTAAGCCAAGACTTGTAGCAAAAAGGGCTTGACTAAATTCCTTCAGCTTATGAAATCTACCCTTGAAACAATATTAAGTAGCTTTATAGGTTCAGACAATGAGGCAGCATTTCATGCTAAATGAAATTCAATATTTTGGAATGTTAACTATTTCAAGCTAAAAATGTAAAGAATGAAATAAACAGTGAGCTTCCTTTATTTTTATTTTCTTTTATTAAACAGCTTTGTTGATGTATAATAGACATAAAATGAACTGCATGTCTTAACTTGTCAATTTGTCCAATATATATACCCACCACTACAATCAAGATAATTAATATATCCATCAACCCCCAGAATTTCCTCAGGTCTCTTTGTAATCCCCCATAACCCTCAACCTCCCCATTTGCCCTCCACAGGCAACCACTGATCTGCTTTATGCCACTATATATTGGTTGGCATTTTCTAGAATTTGACATAAATGGAATCATATAGCTTGTACTTTATTGTCTGTCTTCTTTCATTCAAAATAGTTAGGTTGATTTCATTCATGTTATAGCATGTTTCAATAATTCATTGGTTTCTAATGCTGAGTGGTGTTGCCTTGTATGGCTATAACAGTTTGCTTGTCCATTAACCTTTTGTGGACAGATGAGTTGTTTCCAGCATAACCCTATTATAAATAAAGCTGCTATAAACTTTCTTGCACAAGTCTTTATAGGATCATATGCTTTCATTTATCTTGTATCATATGGTAAGTGTGTATTAAATATTTTAAAAAACAGCTAAACTGTTTCCAAAATGGTCGTAACAGTTTGAGAGAGTCCCAATTCTTCTACATGCTCACCAACACTTGGCATCATCAGGCTTTTTTATTTTAGCCCTGATAATAGATATGTAGTGGCATTTCATTTTAGTTTTATTTTGCCTTTCCCTAAGGATTAATGATGTTGGACATCTTTTCATATTCTTATTTTCACCTTATATGTACTGTGATGATTAGGCTATTGTGTAAACTGGGCCAAGTAATGGTGCCCAGTTGTTTGGTCAAGCAAGCACTGGGCTAATTGTAATACAAGGGCATTTCATAGACTTTAATCATCAGTGAGTTGATTGCACATACGGCTGATAACATCTTCAATCATAGCCATCAGCAATGAATGATGTATCAACCAATCAGTTGAAGGCCTTTAAAGGAGAAGTGATTTGAGCTTTCAGAGAGATAATCCCCATCTCTACTTCAGATAACCAGCATCTCCTGGGGAATTCGAGGATCTTCATCTGAGTCCTTGGCTTGCAGCCTGCCGTATGAAATTTGGACTTGGTCACATGAGACAATTTTATAAAATCTCATGCAATTTACTAATATCTCCTGTTGGATCTGTTTCCCTAGAGAGCTCTGACTAATACGCTTGATTCTGGGAGTCGTTCTTGAGAAACAGAATCCTAAATATGGGATTTCTGAATTGGTTCTGGGATTTTTGCAATTGACTCTCTACTCTGGTTAGATTCAAGGGCACTAATGAGTCTGTTCCCAATATTCAAGAGGCCACTGGCAGTCCATGGCATGACTTGGCAATAAAGGCACACAAAATATCACCCCTGGATACTACTACTTCCATGCTTAAAAGAGGCAAGGAATGAGTGAGTGTTTTTAACACATTAATAGAGTTCTCTGGAGTTAAAAAGGATGCCCCAAGGAATCCCGACCTCCTCCACCTCCACTCTACAGTGCTGTTTGTCCCATAGTCAGGATTCATGGGTCCAGGAATCAAGGGGTGGAAATGGGAGTGGCACCAATCACTATTACCCCTAATGATCCACTAGGAAAATGTTTGCTTCCTGTCAAGACAACTTCAGCTCTTCTATCTACAGGTCTTAGTTTCAAAAGAAGGCTTGCTTCCACCAGGGAACACAACAATGAATCCATTGAACTGGAAGATAAGACTGCCACCTGGCCACTTCAGGCTCCTAATGCCTCTGAATCAACAGGCAAAGAATGGAAATTACTGTGCGGGCTGGGGCAACTGATGCTATCAAGGGGAAATAGGGCTGCACCTACCCAATGCTAGTAAAGAAGAGTTTGCCTGGAATATAGGAGATCCCCTAAGGCGTTTCTTAGTACTACCATGCCCTGTCATTAAAGTTAAAGGCAAATTGCAACAACTCAACCCAGGCAGGACTAACAATGGCCCAGAATCTTCAGAAATGAAAGTTTGGGTCACCCCACCTGACAAAGAACCACAGCCAGCTCAGATGCTTGCTGAGGATGAAGGGGACATGGAATGGGTAGTGGAAGAAGGTAGTGATAAACACAATCTTTGACCACGTGTCCAGTTACAGAAATGAGGACTGTAATGAATCATGAATATTTCTTCCTTGTTTTGTCATGAGTATGACTGTATATGTATATAAAATGAATATCTTTGGTTTCTTCCCTATCCTTTCCCCTTATTATATGACATATGTTATATTAGTTTCATGTTATAGTATTTAAGGATATCAAGTTTAATAGTGAATGTTACCCAAGGACTTGCACCTTATTCTGGAGGAATCTAGTTCATATCTGGTTGTATGCAGGACAGTTGAGTAATGTTAAGCAGAAAAAACGTATGTGTCTATTATTGTTTTTATTTAGAGACTAAATGTGGCTTGAGGTGATGTGTATAGCTGCCAAGATGACAAGTGGTGGACTGTGATGGTTAGACTAATGTGTCAACTTGGCCAGGTAATTGTGATCAGTTGTTTGGTCAAGTAAGCATTGGGCTAATTGTAATACATGGACATTTCATGGACTTTAATCATCAGTGAATTGATTGCATGATTATATCTACAATCAGCTGAGGAGATGCCATCAGCAATGAGTGAATTCTCATCCAATCAGTCAAGTTCATTTGTCTTCCCTTATTGTATTGTAAGAATACTCCAGTTCAATATTAAATGGTAAGGGGTGATATACAATTTTTTCCTGATCAGAAGAAGAAATCATTTAGAAGTTCCCCATTAAGTATGATAATGTCTGTTAGATTTACATAGATGATTTTTACCAGGTTAAGCAAGATTCATTATCTTCTTAGGTTACTGATATGTACGTTATTAGGGAGCGGAGGTGGCTCAAGTGGTTAAGCTCCCATCTCCCACATGGGAGATCCCTCGCTTGGTTCCTGGTGCCTCCTGAAAAAGCTAAACAAACAACAAGCAAAACAAACAAAAGAGCCAAGTCAGGGAAGCTGATGTGGCTTTTTGGTTGAGTGCCATCTTCCCACAAATGAGATCCCCGTTTTTTGGGGGTACCTCAAAAAAAAAAAAAAGAATGTTGTATTAAGATGATAATTGGCCTTTTTTGCTAAAGGCCACCAATGCAATATACCAGAAATCGGTTGGCTTTTATAATGGAAATTTATTAGGATAAAATCTTATGGTTCTGAGGCTGTAAAGATGTCCAAATCAAGACATCATCTCACCAAAGGTTGGCTGTTGGCAGATCCTGGACTCCTGCAACATGGCAATGCAAAATGACAACCATTCTCTCTCTCTCTTTCTCCTGGGGCTCTCTTTTCCCCAAGCTCAACTGGGGAATATGAATTGTCTCTCCTTGGGCCTCATCTCTTCAACTTCAGGATGCTTTGCTGATTACAGATTCTGGCCTCTCTCTCTTAGCCTCTTTCTGTGGCTGTAGGCTATCTTGGAGTCCTCTCTCCAAGGCAGGGTAAATTCTTAGAGTTCCCTTCTCTGTGTGTTTCTGCTTTCAGTTCTCGGTTTCTATAAGAATCCAATGAGAGGATCAAGACCGACCCTCAGCCGTGCATTCTAATCAAAGGACTTTAACTAAAGTGTTCTAATAAAAAATGATCTAATCAAAAGTTCCCTTAACTTAATCTAACGATAAGAGCCTACATACAATAGGCTTACATGTAAAGGAATGGGTTAGCTTAAGAACATAATTTTTCAGGGTCCACAAAAGGCTCAAACCAGGAGGACAATGAATTATGATTCATTCTTAAATGCTAACCAATCTTACATTCCAGGAAAAAAATTCATTTGTTTGAGATAGATTATTCTTTTATATATTCCTGGATTCAGTTTGCTAGAATTTTGTTTAGAATTGTTGCATTTAGATTAGTGAGGCATTTTGGTCTATAGTTTTAATTTCTTGTAATGTTTTTTGCTTCTTTCGATATAAGAATAATGCTGTTCTACTGGAATAAGTAGGGAAGCATGCCTTCTTTTACAATTTTCTGGAAGAATTTGGGACAAATTGGTATTTTTTCTTCCTTAACTGATTGTAAAAATTCAGTAGTGAATCTCTCTGGGCCTATTGTTTCCTTTCTTTGAAGGTTTTAACTACAAATTCAATTTCTTTCATTGATATAGGGTTATTCAAGGTATCTACTTCTTTTTTGGGTGAATTTTGGTAGTTTGTATCTTTCATGGAATTTCTTCATTTCAACTAAGTTGTCAAACTTGCTGGATTAAACTTGTTAAAAATATTTTCTTATTATCCTTGTAAATCTGTAAAATATTATTTTCACATCTTTATTCCTAATATTAGCAATGCATGTCTTTTCTTTTTTATTCCTGTTGTGTCTGGAAAGAATTTATTAATTTGATTTATTTTCTCAAAGAAATTTTATGAATTTCTTCTTTTACCTGTATTATTTCTCTGCTTCTGCTTACTTTGGGCTTAATTTGCCTTATTTTTTTTTTTATTTCTAGTTCTGAGGATGGAAACTGAGGTCATTGATTTGAGACCATTCCTTTTCTAATATCAGTGTTTAGTGCTATCACTTTCTCCATAAACTTTGCTTTAGGACATGTCACAAATTTTTGTTTTTGTGCTTGTATTTTCATCCAGTTTAATTTTCT
Organism: Tolypeutes matacus; assembly: GCA_026826555.1. Classification (NCBI taxonomy): domain Eukaryota; kingdom Metazoa; phylum Chordata; class Mammalia; order Cingulata; family Chlamyphoridae; genus Tolypeutes; species Tolypeutes matacus. The sequence continues at coordinate 11,089,259 of JAKSZT010053767.1, read as the reverse complement.
TTTTGATTTCTCTTCAATACATAGGCTATTTTGAGGTATATTAATTAGTTTCCAAATATTTGGGGATAATTAATAGATATTTCTCTTATTCATTTTTAATTTAATTCCATTATGGACAGAGAACAAATGAACTTGAATCTTTTCAAATTTGTGAAACTTGTTTCATGTCCTAGAATATGACTCATTTTGGTAATTGTATATTCCTGCTATTGTTGGGTGGAATGTTTATAAACGTAAATTAGGTCAAAGTGTTTAATAGTGTTATTCAAATTTCCTATGCTACACCCTTACTGACATTCCATCTATTGGTTCAATAAATTACTGAGAGAAATATTGAACTCTTTGACTCTAATTGTGGATATTTCTATTTCTCCTTGCAGTTCTATCAGTTTCTGCTTCATATTTTTTGAAGTTCTATTATTAGATTGCCTATCATAATCCTTTAGGATTGTTTTGTCTTCTTTAAAATGACACCTTTATCGTCATGAAATCACCTACTTTACCCTCATTAATATTCTTTGTATTGGAGTCTATTTTTTTCTGACTTCAATGTAGCTTCCCAGCTTTCTTTTGATTTATTTTAGCATACCAAATCTTTCTATCTTTTACTTACAACCTATTTGTTTCTTTATATTTAAAGTATGTATCCTGCGGGCAGCATATAGCTATATCTTTCCTTTTTATCTAAACTGACAATGTTAACCTCTAATTGGATATTTAAACCATTTAATTGAATGTAGTTGTTGTCATTAATAGATTTAAATCTTTCATACTGCTATTTGTTTTTATTTGTTCCGTCTCTTATTTTTTGTGCTTCAAACTGCCACAAATGGCTAAAAAGTTAGGAAAGGAGATAAAAAGGAACTTTTTAAAATATTAAGTTATTCCAATGGAAGGCAGAAAAAAAGAAAAAAATATTTGAAAAAAAAAAAAGGCCTAAACTAATCTACACTTTTCTGGCTTCAAAAATCCTGTTCTTAAAGCTAAGTCATTATTTTTGGGTATAGAAATCTATGATGACTATTGTTTCTTATTGTATAAGTAATCTACTTTTTAAAAAATGTACAGAAACATTTAGAGATGTTACCACTCTGTTTATTCAAAAGTCACATGGGAGCCAAGTGGTTCTTGAAGTTTTAGGAAAGATTAAATTTTATAAGAACAGACTATTTGAAAATATCATATAATTTAATATTTGAAAAAAATCTGTCTCCTCTCCAGAGTTTAGAAAAGGGAAACTAATATCATTGTCATAAAAAAACAAAAACAAATAGAAACCACAATAGAGGTCAATTGTGGAAGTGTGGTGTGACAAGCCCCACAGAATCTCTCACCAGCACAACCATAACTGGTAAAAATTATTTTTAAAAGAAACCAACTTTAGATCTCCTAAAATTGTAATAATAGCATGCACCAAATGGAGAAAAAGTATTCAAGAAAATCTACTAAATCTGTAAAAATAGCAAGAACCTATTACAATTTAGCCATGATTTTTTCCTCTATGTGCATCCCCCCCCCCAACTGTGGTGATGGCTGGAAAACCCTGTAGACATACTAAAAATACTGAATTGTACACTTTAAGTGGATGGGTTGGAATTAATGTCTCAATAAAGCTGTTCTTAAAATATGTAAGTGTTGATCACATAAATGCAGCAGTGACAAAGCCCAAAGCAAAACAAGTAATTCAGCATCTTTAAACAAATATATTTTGGATATTTAAAATACAGTGTAGAGCAGATTATGTATGTTTATGGTATCATTGAAGTAAAACTCAGACCCTGCCCATCAAGGGGAAATTAACCAAGATATTATCAAACTCAATATCTTCCAGTTACTATTGCTTTGAAAAACCTTATTCTAATAAATCAGTTTTCTAGAAGAGGATGAACAAAACATATGGAAAAAGTAAAACCTAATAATAATAATCTTAAATATTTGAATTTCAGAGGTAATACCATAAGAATAAGGTCATCTAAGATTTAAATTCAAAGAAAGCATAACATTTCTAAGCCATCCAAAAATTCTATAGAATTTAGAAAAGGGAAACTAATATCATTTATTTTTTTTTTTTCTTTTTTTTTTTTATTATGGGTAAAAATCAAAATTCTCACAATACATACTAACATTTGCAAAAT
>JAKSZT010053767.1:11021971-11076967 GCA_026826555.1 Tolypeutes matacus | reverse complement strand
CTCATGCTTTGGCTGTGAAGTTCATGAAACCATTTCCTATTACAAGGTCCTGTAGATGCTTCCCTACATTATCTTCCAAGGTTTTTATGGTTTTGGCTCTTATATTTAGATCTTTGATCCATCTTGAGTTGATTTTTGTATAAGGTGTGAGATGGTATTCTTCTCTCATTCTTTTGGATATGGATATCCAGTTCTCCAAGCAAGACTTGTTAAAGAGGCCACTCTCTCCCAGCTGAGTGGGTTTCATGGCCTTGTCAAATATCAGATGACTGTATATGCGAGGATCTATATCAGAACTCTCAATCCGGTTCCATTGGTCAGTAGGTCTATCCTTGTGCCAATACCATGCAGTTTTGATCACTGTAGCTTTGTAGTATGTTTTAAAGTCAGGTAATGTGATACCTCCAACTTCATTTTTCTTTTTCAATATATCTTTGGCAATTCGGGGCCTCTTACCTCTCCAAATATATTTTGTGGTTAGTTTTTCCAGTTCCTTAAAAAATATAGTGTTGACTTTTATTGGGTTTGCATTAAATCTGTAGATTAGTTTGGGTAGGATAGACATCTTGATGATGTTTAATCTTCCCATCCATGAACAGGGAAAAATTTTCCATTTATTTAAGTCTTCTTTGATTTCCTTTAACAATGTTGTGTAGTTTTCTGTATATAAGTCCTTTACATCTTTAGTTAAATTTATTCCTAGGTATTTGATTCTTTTGTTTACTATTGTAAATGGTATTTTTTTTCCTGATTTCCTCCTCAGTTTGCTGGTTATTGGTGTATAGAAATGCTACTGATTTTTGAGCATTGATCTTATAGCCTGCAACATTACTGAACTCCTTTATAAGTTCTAGAAGCTTTGTTGTCGATTTCTCAGGGCTTTCTATGTATAGGATCATGTCATCTGCAAATAATGAAATTTTTACTTCTTCTATTCCAATCTGGATGCCTTTTATGTCCTTTTCTTGTCTCAGTGCTCATGCAAGTACTTCTAAGACAATGTTAAATAGGAGTGGTGATAGTGGGCATCCTTGTCTTGTTCCCGATCTCAGAGGGAAGGCTTTTAGGATTTCACCGTTGAAAATGATGTTAGCTTTGGGTTTTTCATATATACCCTTTATCATTTTCAGAAAGTTTCCATTATTCCTATCTTTTGTAGTGTTTTTATGAGGAAAGAGTGCTGTATTTTGTCAAATGCTTTTTCTGCATCTATAGAGATGATCATGTGATTTTTTTCTTTCAGTTTGTTTATGTAGTGTATTACATTGATTGATTTTCTTATATTGAACCATCCTTGCATACCTGGGATGAAACCCACTTGGTCATGGTGTATAATCCTTTTGATATGTTGTTGAATGCGATTAGCAAGTACTTTGTTAAGGATTTTAGCATCTAGGTTCATTAGAAAAATTGGTCTGTAATTTTCCTTTCTTGTGGTATCTTTATTTGGTTTTGGTATTAGGGTAATGTTGGCATCATAGAATGAGTTAGGTAGTATTCCTTCTACTTCAATTTTTTGGAAGAGCTTAAATAGAATTGGTGTTAGCTCTTTCCGGAATGTTTGGTAGAATTCAGCTGTGAAGCCATCTGGTCCTGGACTCTTCTTAGTTGGGAGGTTTTTAATGACTGAATCTATCTCTTTACTTGTAATTGGGCTGTTGAGTTCATCTATTTCTTCTTTCATCAATGTCGGCTGTTTGTGGGTCTCTAGAAACTTGTCCATTTCCTCTAAATTGTCATTCTTGTTGGCATATAATTTTTCAAAGTATCCTCTTATGATACTCTTTATTTCTGTGGGGTCAGTAGTGATATCACCTTCCTCATTCCTTATTTTATGTATTTGCATCTGTTCTCTCTTTTTCTTTGTTAGTCTGGCTAAGGGTTTGTCAATTTTGTTGATATTCTCGAAGAACCAGCTTTTGGTTTTGTTTATTGTTTCCAGTGCTTTCTTATTCTCTATTTCAATTAGTTCTGCTCTAATCTTGGTTATTTCCTGTTTTCTACTTCCTTTAGGCTTAGTTTGTTGTTGTTTTTCCAATTCCTCCAAGTGTGCAGTTAGGTCTTCAATTTTAGCTCTTTCTTCTTTTTTAATATATGAATTTATGGCTATGAACTTCCCTCTCAGGACTGCTTTCGCTGCATCCCATAGGTTTTGATATGTTGTGTTGTTGTTTTCATTAGTTTCAAGGTAGTTACTGATTTCTTTTGAAATTTCCTCTCTGACCCACTGTTTGTCTAAGAGTGTGTTGTTTAACTTCCATATCCTTGTGCCTAACCTGTTCTCTGGCCCTTATTGATTTCCAACTTCATTCCGTTGTGGTCAGAGAAATTACTTTGTATAATCTCAATCTTTCTGAATTCATTGAGTGTTGTTTTGGGGCCTAGCATGTGGTCTATTTTGGAGTATGTTCCATGTGCACTGGAGAAGAATGTAAATCCCGCTGTATTTGGGTGTAGTGTTCTGTATATGTCTATTAAGTCCAAATCTTCTAATGTATTGTTGAGTGCCTTCGTTTCTTTATTGATTCTCTGCCTAGATGTTCTGTCTAATGATGATAGTGGTGTGTTGAAGTCCCCTGCTATAATTGTAGAGGAATTTATTTCTCCTCTTAGTTTTTCCAGAGTTTGCCGCACGTATATTGAGGCACCTCTATTAGGTGCGTAAATGTTGATGATTGTTCTCTCTTCTTGAGAGATTACTCCTTTTACTAATATGTAGTGTCCATCTTTGTCTCTTACAATAGTTTTGCATTTAAAGTCTATTTTGTCTGATATTAGAATTGCTACTCCTGCCCTTTTTTGGCTATTGTTAGCTTGTAAAATGGTTTTCCAGCCATTCACTTTCAGCCTCCTTGAATCCCTGGGCCGAAGGTGGGTTTCTTGTAGACAGCACATAGATGGATCATATTTTCTTATCCATTCTGCCAATCTGTGTCTTTTGATTGGTGAATTTAATCCATTAACATTCAGTGTTATTACTCGTAATGAATTTCTTACTTCAGTCATTTTTTCTTTGGGTTAATGTATGTCATATGTTGTTTTGTTTCTCTTTTTGAGTTTTCAGTTGTTTTTAAACTCTCCTCCAACTCTCTCTCCTTTGTTTTTTCCTTTCAATTTGTAGAGATTCCTTTAGTATTTCTTGAAGTGCTGGTTTCTTCTTGACATACTCTCTTAATTGCTGTTTATCTGTGAATATTTTGAACTCTCCATCATTTTTGAATGCCAATTTTGCTGGATAGAGAATTCGTGTCTGGAAGTTTTTTTCTTTTAGTGTTTTGACTATGTCATACCACTGTCTTCTTGCCTCCATGGTTTCAGCTGAGAAATCAGCACTTAATCTTATTGTGCTTCCCTTGTATGTGATGGTTCTCTTTTCTCTTGCTGCCTTGAGTATTTTCTCTTTGTCTTGAGCATTGGACAGTTTGACAAGCATATGTCTTGGAGTTGGCCTGTTGGGATTTACACTATTTGGGGTGCGCTGTGCTTCCTGGATCTGCACATCCATCTCTCTCAATAGAGTTGGGAAGTTTTCAGCCATAACTTCCTTCAACACTCCTTCTGTTCCCTTTCCCTTCTCTTCTCCTTCTGGGATGCCCATAATGCGTATGTTTGTGCGTCTTGCATTATCGGTTAATTCCCTGAGACCATACTGGATTTTTTCTATCTTTTTGTCTATGTTTTCTACAATCTCTTTGATTTCAACTGTATTGTCTTCCATATCACTAATTCTTTCCTCTGCCTGTTCAATTCTGCTGCCATGTGAGTCCAGCGTCTTTTTCATTTCTTGACTTGTGTCTTTGTTCGCCATCATATCCATTACCTTTTTAGGTGTGTTAGCTATTTCTTCAGTATGTTCTCCCAGTGTCTTCTTTATATCCTTAATCTCTTCCTTCAGTTCTTTAAGTTGGTCCATGATATTTGTTTGGATAGCTTTGATTAGTTGTTCGATGTACTGCATTGCTTCCTGGTTTTTATTTTGTGCACTGGACTGGTCCATGTTTTCCAGTTTTTCAGAGTCATTTGTATTTTTCTGTTGCCCTCTGGTCATCATATTATCTTGATGGGTTTGTTCAGTTGATTAGCTTTTCTCTATGCTCTAGAATTTTATTTAGCTGTTGGTTCTGCATGTGAGTTAAGTTTTCTCTTTGGCAGTTTTTCTTCTTATTTTATTTCCTTACTTCTTTCTATGTTCCCTTGAAGGCAAAAGGTTAGGGCCAGAGGAATCAAAAGATGTAAGGGAGGCAGAAGGATAATAGAAATATTGATAAAAGTCAGAAGAGGGGCAAAAAGAGACTTAATGAGATGAATATTTAACTTGTGTAGGCAGTGTAGAGTACTAGGAAAAAATATGGAGTTCCTATAATGGACTGGGAAAACAAATGGAGGAATATATATATATAGTGATTTAGAAGGCTAGAATTATGAGGAGGTAGAGAAATAGTAGAGAAAGTTCTGAAAGGAAAAAGTTAATACTAAAAAAAAAAAAAAGTAAAAAAGAAGAAGAAAACAAAATAGATGGGATAGAAATTGACACCCTTAAGTTGTGGGCCTATGAAAAAATGTTGTCTCTAAGAGCCACAACAGAAAACAGAAGGCAGAAACATGCAGGAAGGATAAGCGATAGTTTGTAATACAGAATCAATATATACAGCGAGTGGGAAATTACTGAATAAGAAGCCCAGCAAATAAGTGACCAGCTGGCAGCACCTATTAAAAAAAAAAAAAAAATAGAAGGAAAAAGGAAGGGGGGAGGAAAATGGGAATTATAGCAATAGACCAGAAAGTAACAGAGAGAAACCAAAGATCCACACAGGCAAGCAGTCAAACAGAGCTAAGGGGGGTCAATGATTCCCCTAGGGTCCACGTGGATCCTTCCTGCCTACTTGTGTTTATCAATGAATTTCCCCACAGGGTTCTATATGCAGGTCCTGAAGCAGCTTTTAGCTATTAAACTAAATTAAAAAGAATTTATTTTTCATTTGTTGAGGTGACCTCACTTTTTTTTTTTTTTTTTTTAGCCAAATGCAGGACCCAAAATAATTCCTCTTCTAGACCAACCCCCTTATGGAAGGGACCCTAGCTGGGCCCGTGGAAATTAATCAAGCACGTCCCACTTTCCTGACTCCCCAGGTTAGCTGAAACTCTGATGTTAGTCAGTGAGGAGTGCTAAAGATGGCGGATTCCGCCCCTTCTGGCGCCGAGCTCCAGCGTCACCGGGCTGCTCAGTAAATCAGTTTGAGTGCAGATTCGCGTCTGCTCTCAGCCTGGTGCTGCTTCAGTTCGGCTTATCTGCTCCCCAAAGCTATGGGGCGGTGCAGGCAGCCAGATCGATGTCTAAAAATATAAAATTCCCTTCCCTGTCTTCCAACCGAACCCTCCCTTCTTTGGGAAGTGTCCCTTCCTCCTGGCTCTGCAGCGGCCCGGGTCTTATCCCTGGGTGGCTAGGGAAATCAGCTGCGTTCCCCAACCAAAATCCCCCCTCCGGTTCACCAGGTGCTGACTGGCTCGTTTGCTCTGTTCACACAAGGTCCAAGGGGCGCCAGGCAGCCAGCTCCCCAGAAAATAAAACTTTTTCGCCCCGCCCGCGGCTCCAAATGGCCGTTTTATTTTTTTTTTCCGTAACCGCGGGGCTCAGCCGCCTGTGCCAACCTCCACCGGCAGCCTCAAAACTCACGAATCTCCACCGTTTGGTTCACGCCGCCGATCCGCGCAGATAGATGTCCCAAGCTTCTCACTCCACGCGTGCACAGCACAGACCCCCGGGCAGGACCCCGTCCCCAACCCGCCTTGCTCTGGGAGCTTGCAGTGTGCGCCCTCCTACACCAACGTCATCTTGCCCTCCTAATATCATTTAATATCATCAAATATGATGACAATCTATCTTAATTCCAATTTCTGAGTGAGCTATATATTGCTTTTTAGAGAAAAAGTAAAAATGGAGAGAGGAAATCATGGCAGTATATAATTTCTTCCTACAAATGCCCATTATCCACAAATAGGTGGTGCATTTTATGGTTATGTACTGCCAGTAATGCTATAGAAAAGCTTTTTTATGATCCTATGTTTTCAGAGAAAATTCTGTTGATTTAATTCAATTTCAGCAATATTTATTGCCAAACAACCATTTTAGGTATGCCGTGAAGGCAAAGATGATGACTCACTAACCTTATGGAATACAGACCTTTAATAGTATTCTATTTGGATATTGTCAAAAACATCATATACTTTTCTTAATAAATCATAATTTTTACATCTATAGTACTCAAGAGCACTAAAAAGGAACATGATGGAGACTGCCTGTATAGAATATGCATCTTTTTGGATAGTCTTCAACTATTTAATTCATGGTTTAAAAAAACAAATTCTGTAAATAAATATCAGGTTGAAACACTCTAAAAATATATGTATGAAATGAGTGATGCATAGTTCCTTAGGCAATTTTAAATGTTATATAAACAAATCAAGGAGAATTTTATTTATTTTTTTAGCAAACTCAATCATAGATAACTGATGCTATTATTTTCAGCTATTAGATAATAATAATACAGTAAATGACATCTTTGGACAGACCAATGGCCCCTCTAGCCAGGGTTCTGTCTCCATGTTCTTCACCATGTAATGGATGTCACCTTGAAATCCTTATTGTAAACCATCTGCGAATGTGTCTATACATTTAAAATCACTAGGGTAAAGATCATTCCTAAATATACTGAAAATGATTGTAAAATAAATCATTATTTTACCTCTCTTAAAAATCATTAATTGTCTCTTCTTAGATTTACTATATCAGAATTATAACTAAGAACATTTTCATGCTGTTCATATCCTAAAACAAGAGTGTCCTGACGAACTACTCTCCTTTTCTCTGTCTTAGTAACACTAATGCACTTACAAATGTCACTGAACATTACATTAATACTTTTAAATGAAAATTCATCCTTTTGTATCTACTATAATTCTCTTGTAACTTTTGCCAGTAGTTGTAATAGTCAATGTTCATTACCTAAGTTTTCTTTATTTTAATAAAGGTTCAGAAAGGACTCTTCTGCTATGTTAATAGCTCTTTTACCCCCCAAAATAGAAAAGTGTGAACCGTTTCTTACTATACTTTTAGCCATAAGAATTTATTATTTTTCTCTATTTGCATAACACCCTTCTTTTTGATCATCAAATATTAATTAAATACAAATTATGCACTCATCATTGCAACAAATATTGAATATAATTTTTTCTCATACCCTTCCCACAGCTTGATATTATCAAACTTTCCCATTTTCAATGTGATAAAAGAAAAATGACTTTTAATTTGTGTTTTCATGATTATATACGAGGTTGAATATATTTTAATATGTTAATTATAGCTATAAATTTCCTGCTTATATCTTTTGCCAAAAATTTTTATTAGGCTTGTTTCTTTTCCATCCTTTTATGTGATTGTTTTGTAAGCAATATCGGGTAAAACCCAGACCCAAATCATGTCATTAAGAGAATTTTTTCTCAATAAATAAATGGTTCCTGGATCTTAAAAGACTTTTTCATGCTATGTTTATTTTAAATTGTCTTGGTAAACTTAAAGTTGATATTTTTAAAAATCTGTTCACATCAGAACATAATATCTATGAAACATTGTTTAGTTTTTTGGTCTTTTTTTTTTAATATAACACCTGACACCCTTTAGTATTTCTTATGGCATCTCACACCATTCAGAATTATCATCTTTTTTTACTCTTTAGCTTTTCAATAGCCTTTTTTCTTTTGCCTTGCTGTCACTTAAAATAAAACAAAAATTATTTTATTAAGATTTATTTATTTTAATTCATTCATGTTATTGCATATATTGGTAGTTTCTTCTTTTTTATTCCTGTATAACATTGCCTGAATTTGTTTATCCTTTCACACACTTATGGACCTTAGGGTTGCTTCCAGCTTTTTACTATTGTGAAGAAAGTTGCTACACACATTCATGTACAAGCTTCCTATGTATGCATATATTATGTATTTGTGTGTGTGTGTGTGTGTAAATACCTAATTATATTCAGGTAAATACATAGGAATGGAATTTGTTGGGTCATGGGGTAGGTGTATTTTACCTCTAAAAGAAACTGTCAAATAGTTTCATAAGGTGGTTTTAATATTTTACACTCCAACTAGAAGTGAATGAAAATTCCAGTTGCTCCACCTCCTAGCCAACATTTGGTATTGTTTGTGTTTTTAACTTTAGCCATTCTGATGTGTAGTGAGCATATTATACTGGCTTTTCAAATAAATTGTTGTTATTTCTATTTAATTAGAGAAGTTGTAGAGTTACAGAAAAGTTGTGTAAAAAATACAATATTCCTACCTACCCCATATTGTTAACACTGTGCATTAGTGTGGGTACCTTTGTTACAATTGATGAAAGTATATTAAAATAGTACTATTAACTATAGTTTATATTAGGTGCATTTTCCCCATATATCACTCTATTATTAACACCTTGTATTAGTGTTGTACATTTGTTATAATTTATAAAAGAACATTCTTATACTTGTACAATTATTCATATTTATTTTTATATATAATTATCCTTAAACCCTTATGCTGCCATCCTAATAACTCTTTTTTCTTCTTATTCATCATTGTAAGTTATTTGGATTATTGTTTCATGAATTTTGGAAAGTTATGACACAGTAGAAACTTACTTTTTTATCAATTTACAGTGGTCTAAAAACACAGTATTACTGGAACAATAGATCTTTCCAAGACATAAACTTTCCTCTGAAGTTAGGAGATTAACTAAAGAACAGCTTGAACTTGAAACTGGCAAATGTTGGGCCTGTCAGCAGAGGAAAAAAAAATATTTTCAAAAGCAAGAGTGAATCTTGGCTTCACAGAGCAGTGGGTCAATTATTTTCTCTTATATCTATCTCTTGTGGAGTTGATAGAAGTTTTTAATTCTCCCAGTTCGAATTAACATGTGGCAATTCTTTAATAAATTGAATATAGTTACTAAGAAACAATAACAGTAAACCTTAAATTCTAGTACTTTCAATAAATCAACAGAAGTAGTGAAACGGCATAAGACAAACTTCAGAGAGTACTTTGATGTTTCTGATCCTAGGCTGATCAAAACAAAAAAAGTTTTCTTAAAAGCAAATAAAAGACACACAAATTTGAATGCTTATTTTTTTAAATGCCAAAGAAATTGTATATTTCATAAGTGATTCATCAAATGGCAAGCTTTACTTGAATTTGTTTTGGATTAGACTAATACCCATACTTCAAAGTGTTTTCAGAATTGCTATGGCTTTCAAAGCTTATGGTGCTCACTTGGAGGCCCAAATGTCAATTTCAATTTATCTTCTACTGGAATGGACCTTGATATTAGTTATACTGTCTGCAATTCACTTGAAAATAATACACCATAGACATTGTGGTATTATGTGGGGACAGGGGGTATTAGATTAAGCTATGAATCTAGGAGCAGTGAGCTTTCTAATCAGTCATGTGTGGAAAACTGATCGACAGATAGCATTCTAATCAGGAATGCACAGTCAAAAAGTGTGAGCATCAAAATAAGGTGATGCTCCTTTTGTGGTCATAAGGATGATGCATGGGTATTCACGCATTTGTGTGAGATGTGCCACCCTCAAACCTTGTTACGACGTCGGCACATTACCCATGTGACGTGAAAAAAAGAATAAAAAAAATAAAGTGATAATAATAATATATTGGAAACAATAGAATAAAATAAGGATCCATGAGTCAATACTGATATGAATAAATAAAGAAATAAATAGATTACACAGGGAGAAGCAAATGCTGTTTCTTACAGTAAAGAGTATGATGGATTAGAAAATCACTCTTGGCAACATCTTAGTAATAATTGTTTTAGGCAAGAATCAACAATGGATGCTAAAACTAGTGAGTGAAATTTTAATTAAAACAGGATATTTATAGTCTCAAAACATCTTTTTACAAGACATAATTACATAGCAACAAAAGGAAAAATTGTAACTTTCAAGTGGAGAAACTTGACAGACACCACCTTAACCAAGTGGTCAAAGTTAATATTAATAATGAAACAAAGAGACATCATGTGCTCCTGATTCAATGCACCGAGAGGAATGCAATATCACGTTTGTGGTATTCCAGCCAAAAATGGAAAATCTGAATATAACCATGTGGAAACATTAGCCAAACTCAAATTTAGGTACATTCTACAAAATCAGTAGTCTGTACTCTTAAAAATCAAAAATGACAAGACCATGAAAGACACTTAATGATCAGGAAATATTCGGGATTAAAGGAAACTCAAGAGATATTACAATGAAGTATTTTAAGAACATTTTTTCTTTTGTCATAAAAGACATTAATAGGACAATTGGCCAAATTTAAGAAATTTGAGTGAAGAGGCATCATGATTGCAACTTACTCTTAAAAGGCTCAGAAAAAATATGCATATAGATATAGACAGATAAGACAAATGTGGTAAAATCCCAACATTTGGGTAAAGGGCATAGAGGGATTCTTTGTACTATCTTTCAACTTTTCTTAAGTCTGAAACAATCTGAAACTTAAAACAATTTTTAAGATGAAATTCATCGCTGAAGCATTGTCTGATATATCAGAAAGCTTACCATACTCTCTTGGAGGTTGCCAGTGTTTCTAGTATCTGTATCTTAATTAGCACTGTAAATTGTAAATATTAAAATGATTTTTGTTTTCTTGATAAAACAGTGGCTGGCCTTTTAAATAGCTGTTTAATGTTAGACGGGCACTCACTGATAAATTATGGGTGTTTAAGTTATATGATTTGGCAAAACTATTTTAGAGACTTTCATCCTACTTGCATGACTAGCTACAGAAATTCAAAAAGACTCTAGCTAAATTTCTAAACAAGTTTTTACCTATCTGCAAACACAGAGGATTTTGATTGCCTGGTGCCAGTTATAATTGATAAAAACCAACAAAAACACAACAACAATAAAAATAAAACCTTTGAAATTTTGGCTTTTGCTTTACTGAACTTTTCAAGCAAGTTTGTGTTTAGAGCATATGAAAGAACGGAGAGCTGGAACTTTTTTTTTTTTTTTTTTTTTTTTTAAAGATTTTATTTATTTATTCATTTATCCCCCCCTTGCTGCTTGTGCTCTCTGGGTCAGCCAACCACGCCGTGCGGGCAGGCCTGCCCACACCAGGAGGCCCCGGGAACCGAACCCGGGGCCTCCCATATGGTAAATGGGAGCCCCACTGATTGAGCCAGAGCCGCTTCCCAAGAGCTGGAACTTAATCGCCAATAAATGTTTAGTTCATGTGGGTGGCATCATTTCATCTATGATTTGCTTTTACTATAACCTGATAGCAGTGGGGAGGGGGTGGCTAATCCTCATTTTCCTCATATTGCTTTGGTAACTTGTATGTATCTACCAAAAAAAACTAAAAATGGTATGAGCTCAAAGTGGCTTAGGACAGCATGCAATTATATCAAAGTCAGAATGAAAATTCCATTGTACACTTCTCACTGCTCCCTACCTACAACCTTTACAATATGAGAAAAAGAAACTGATTCCTTAAAGGCAAAGCCACTTAGAAAGACAGGAACAAAAGAAAGTTGAATTGGGACCCTCAAGGTTTAAGCTCAATTACACTCCATCTTCAAAGGTTAGTGAGAGAAGAATGAGCCATTTTTAGATGATAGGGCTGCCAGTTCAGCATATCACTTTCCTGGGTTTAGGTGGGTTTTGTTTTGTCTAAGATTATACATCATGAAAATACTCATGAATATGTATATGGGTTTGTAGACATGTGCACATCTGTCCTCTTATCTGAAAAGTCTAGGTAGTCTAATTTCTGTTTAAAAAAAACAACAACTATGATTATCACAACATTGTCCTTTATTCATTCGACAATAGTGATTTAGAGTTTACTATATGTGCCAGGGACTGTAATAAGTAATTAGGTAAGTCTGTGAGAAAAAAAGAAGCACAATTACCAGTCTTCATGGAGTTATAGTCTTTCTCACATTATTCCTGAGAACAAATGTTGTATGAATGTAAGGTTTGTAATAGAAAACTGAAACTCTTTAAGGTTTTAAAAATAAGTATCATTCACCACCCTGTTTCTTTGGGATGCCATCCCAATAAGAACAATAAAATGGAGAAAAAAAAAAGGAGAAGGAGAAGAAAGGAGATTAATGGCGTTTTGTTTAAAATATTTAGAAACCTAGAAGGTACACAATAATCAAACTAATTGGGTAATTTTACAAAAGTAAAATCTAGTTAAAGGTAAAAGTAATAATGATAGATGATACAGGTGAATTAGAATCGAATACCAACTCAATTGGCAATTCCTGTAGCTGAATAATTGGGACATCCTCAGAGTCAGAAAAGCTTTAAATTTGTTCTAACTTACAGATGTAGAGTGAGGGGAACCTCAGTCTGAGATACCACCTGAGTGCTGAGAAACCACGCCAAGCACCAAAGCAGCTGGCTCTTCTGCATTTCCCAAGGAATTCAGAATGAAGTGAACTTCCAATCACAGAGCAAATGTAGGAGGTAGAACCAACCTTTCTGTCTCATTATTTTATATTCCATACCTGTTTCAGGCTGTATAATTGAGACTTAACCTGTAGCTATCAGCCTTGGATAATGCTATAAAAAATTAAATGTTGCCTGATTTGAGTTTTCATTTCCCATTAAATATGCTATTATTAGGGAAAATGTGTCTTCTTGTTTTAAGATGGTGGGTTACAAACACCTCAGGCAAGAATAGATGCTTAAGTCAATGAGCAAAAGTTTGAGGAGAAACAGGATATTTTGCACAGTCTCAGAGAGTCTCCTTGAAGATACTGTTCAGTTTCAAAGGGAAAAATTGTAACAGTGGAGAAAGTCAGCAGCCACTACCTTAACTAAGTGACCCTGGTTACCAGGTTGACATCACCTGTCCCTGATATGATATACTGAGGTGGATAAGCATGACATCACATCTAGGATATTCTTGCCAAACATGTATACCATCAATCTAATCATGAAAAAACATCAGACCATTTTAAACTGAAAAATATCCTACAAAACAATTGATTAGTACTCATAAAAAATGTCAAAGTCATGAAAGACAAGAAAAAACTGAGGAGCTGTCACAGATTTGAGTAGATTGTGGAAACACAACTAAATTCAATGTGCAATCCTGGCATGTATTCTGTAATAGAAAAAGTGTATTAGGAGAAAAAATGGTGAAGTTAGAATAAGGTCTGTAGCTTAATTAATATTATTATATCAATGTTAATAAAAATTGTTTTACTGTTATGTAAATTGTTAACATTAGGGAAAGCTCAATGAGGGATATGTATAAACTCCCTGCAATAATTTCACAACTCTTCTGTAAGTCTAAAATTATTTCAAAATACAAAGTAAAAAAGATATGGTGGGTTATATTTTGGACTATATAATCCAAAACAAACTAAGTTAATTCAACAATAACACATCTTCTGCTATTATTCTTTCTAGAGTAACATAAACAAGTGAACTTTTCTCCTCTGCAGATTAAGTCCTAATATGTCCCAACTTTCAGCCTGAAACATATTTTTTATGACTGAATTATAAACCCAAAATACTGCTTTATGTTGGAAAATACACCTTTAACTAAGGTATGATTTTTGTTAAAGTAAGCATTTTGTATCATTATCAAAGCATGTTGTACACAGATCAGACAAGAGGTTTAAATGCTGGGATGATCATTAGCACTTTCTAGCTAGACTTCACTTTAGCAAAGAGGATGCAGAACCTGGAAGTTATAATTATTTTTATTGCAAGCACACAACCTGAATGTCAAAATGATCTCTCCAATACATTTTATGCTGTCAGTTTTAATGAAGCCTGTTTATACAGATCAAAAGTGAAAACTCTCCCCCTTATAAAAATGATGTTACAGAGGTCTTTGCTACTAAAAAACTTACAAATAAAAAATATTTGAACCTTATATAACTGTAGTCATTTAAATATTACTTCTTGAAGATTTGAGTTAGAAGACTGTAATATAAAATTTTGTAGATTTTCAAAATGATTTTAACTCCAAACAAACTGAACTTTACTTACAGTGTCTTCAGATAGCAAATGTTTAATTTTTTTGTGGTTGCTTTTTTCTCCCATATATTCTCAGTTCCAAAACTTTCAGAAAGATTATTTAGGTTACCCAGTGGGACCCAAACCTGAAAAGTAACAACCAGTATCTAGTTCCCAGTCCTTTGAGGATAGTGTCTATTCAGTTTCAACTTTCTTACTTAATTTAGCCATATCACAATTGAAGACAATGAAATTTCCCCTTGGTCAATGTTGCAGCACTCTATGTTACTGAAAATAACTGAAATGCCTCAATACTAATCTAATTTCTCCATAATATCATTTGTAACTAATAGTCACTCTTCATTTCATCAGAAATTGTCACATTCACAATTATTTTAAGGATAAATTAAGTTACCACTTAAATTGTACAATATGCCATATAAAGTTTCTTCTCATAGGAACAAGAAGATAAACTAAGATCTTCTTTATTTCCTATGTTTGCTCCCAGTTTCCTCTCTTCCATAATCCACATGACATATTTACACTGACCATCACCTAAATGATTTGCAGGACATTACTCTTTATTCCTTAACTTCAGGATTACATATTTACTCTGCATTCTTTCCTCTACTATAATTTAGATGACTTTTCACATTGATAATCTTCCAACAGCACAGCCCCAAGGTTTCCAAATGGCTTGACCCTAATGTCCATTATCTCCATTTCAGCTGCCCACATAGGTAGCACACCTTGGAGCACATCATCCCCTCTAAGATCTGATCACAGCATCAGTTTCTTTCAAATCTCCCAAGGTTTACTCTTTGAAGCTTGACCTTTACTGCACAATTCAATCCCTTCCTCCAGTCCTATTCAACCAACACTCTCCTGGCCTCACTCAATTTCTTACCCAGCCTGGCTGGCCATGGTCAACCACTAAGCTGATACTAGGTCTTTTGATTTATATACCATGCCAATTCTTGATCAGTGTTAACACTGCTGATTTCTCTATCTCCATTTCAAACCATTAAGCATTATTGTCCAGTTGACCTCAATACAAGCCATAAAATCTAACTTAACATGAATAATGAATATTAATTAGTTTATTTATTTCAATTGAATTATCTCTTCAGTAACCACCTCCCAGTATTCTGGGCCTTTGCTAATGTCTAGAAGCAGCCATATCTATCCCTACCATCTTAATATGAAGAAACGACTTCTCTTCTTATTTATTTAAAAGGTTAAAAACACACAACTCAAATCCCTTTTCCTCTTTCTCAAATGTTCTTTAGTTCCTCATTTTTTATTATTTGCCTTCTGAGACAAAGGAAAGAGAAAGCATGAAAAACTGAAAAAAAAATATATGGACTTGCCAGCTTTTGACTGGGTAACCTTAAGCCAATTACTTATCACCTCAAATTCTTCAGCTGTAAAATGGTGTAAAAACTATGTCTTAAAGTTGTGAGTATTAAATATTATAAGACCTGACACAGATTACTCCATAACTGTCTACTTGTCTTCAAGTAGTCACCTCCCTACTTATCTCGAATTTTCACCAAGCTATTATGCTTTATCTTACTTCACAGCCAACCTATTCTAGAAAATGTTGTCTACATTTGCTTCCCAGTCTTCCTTACATAACCTTAACTCACCAACCCACTGAAACCAGAATCCCTTATCCACTATCATTTTCCCATCAAAGGTGCTTAATGATTAATTAATTGCCAAAGCAGATGGCTAGCTCTATTCTCCATGCACCCTGACCTTGCTGCAACATCCAGAACTATTTATTTTCCCCTCCTTAATGCCTCTCTTTCCTCCCAAATTTTGTGGCATTGTATTCTTTTGACTTCACCTCATGTCTTTCTGAAGGGCTCTACTCAATCTTTTTTATTGGTTCATTTTCTTTTAGTTACCTCTTAAAATCACATTTACCAAAGTTCTGGACACAAAGTTCTTCTTAATTAAGATGACAAATTTAATGGTATCATCCACTCTCATGGTTTTACTACCTCTATATGCAGTGTATGTTATCATAGTCAGTGTATGTTATCATATTCCCAAGTGTATGTTATCAGGTTTGGCTATTCTACTGCGTTCTAAATCTATATTGCTGACTACCTATAATACTAGCTTCACAGTGATGTCTAATTAGAACCTCAATTACATTAAACCAAGACCTGAACTCATCTTCCCCACTAAAATCCTCTCTTCATTTTATGTTTCCCTTCAGAGTTAATGACTCAGTTTCAGTCATCTTGCTTTAGGGTTAAAGATACATTTAAGTCTTTCTTCTTTCTTCAGCTAATAAAAATCAATACATCCAGCTAATTTTAACATAAAATATTCTGAGATAAATCCCCTTCATTCCACTCACTTTCTATTCTCTCAGATGTTTATTATACATTTATTATTCTAAAGCCAGAACTTCTAAAGTAGAATATGATCCCTACCCCATTCATTCTTCCTAACACTTCCATTTTTATCATCTAAAGCATATATCAGTTCATGTCACTACCATCCTTGAAAACAATAGATGGTTCACCTTACCTTTAAAAAGATATAGTTGTTTTCATTTATCAATTATGGATGTATGACCAAAGTACGACCTAACTGCAAAAAGTGTCATCTTCCATAACTCTCACTCTGTCCCACAACCACTAGCCATGCTGAGCTTTTTCTTTCTGCTACCGTTTCTGTACATTTTTTCGTGCTCCCTTCTTTCACATTCTTCTGTTACATCATATTCAACTGTTAATCCAAAGATTAAATGTCTTCCCAGATCCCCATTTCAACAAAACTTTTTTTTTGTGGATCGCTGAAGTACTTTATAATTGCATTATAGAAATTAGCAGTTTACCTACATCAGAATTATAAATGAATTGGTGGTCCCTTATAAGATTGTCACTTTCTGAGGCCATATGTTTTAATACAATTGTTCAGACTATGATCTATAGATTAGCTACATCAAAATCACTTGGAGTGCTTATTAAAAATCATGTTCCAAGGCCCACTTTTAACCAACTTCATCTGAATATCTAGAGGTGGGATGCAGGAATCTTATTCTTAATAAATTAATATCATATAAACTAAAATTCAAATACTAATAATGAATAGAAATAGTATTGACTTTGGAATAAGATATATTTGCATGAAATTATAGCTCAATGTCTTTTTGGCAATGTGATCTCTCAAGGCAAGAACTTCATCATTCATAAAATGAGAATAAAAATAATAATGCCTATCATCTGAGTCTGGTGGGAAAAATAAGTATAATAAAATATCGCTAACACAACATAGACATTCAAAAATGTAGTTTTCTTTTTCTTCCCCATTCCAGGCACCCCTCCACATTCAGAAATGTCATATTGATTTATATACATATACCAGATAATATCTACTGAAAACCTTGCACATCAGAAGGATTTTTAAAATGTTTGCTTTCTGAGAAGGCAATGAGTAGAGAAAGTTTATTGCTATAAATATTGTATTAGTGTGCATGATGTTATAACTAAGAAAAAATTTGAAGGATTATTAAACAGATTTGTAAGTACTTATGATGCCTATCAGTGGTCACTAAAAATAATGATGAGTTTCTATCAAAGGTCATGGAAGAATAATCTCACTGGAACATAGAGCATTAAACTTTTAGATCAGGGGAATGTCAAAGACTGCATTTTCACTATAGCAAGGTATGTAATAACAATATATAGATTGCTTTTTGGATCTAACTGAAAAATATGGGTGATGATGATTATCCAGCTGGGTGTATTGACAGCTGGCTAAACAACTGTGTCCAAACAATTGTGTCTTATGTGAAGAGAAGGTCATCGGGCATTAGAAAAGGGAGATGTACATGGAATGAGCGAACCTGTGGTGGGGGGCAGGTTGCAGACAAGTGGAACTGAAATCCGCCTACCTTATGCTCACCAAGCCACATGTCTGGATGGTGCTCGCACCTTTAGAAAGCATATGCACAAAAGGGCATTTCTTCTCTCAGAGTTATAAACCCATGGGGCTGGTCTGTCCAGAGTCGGTGTCATTTTTTTTTAATATACTCAAAAACTCTGTAACCTTTTGACTAGACTCAAAATCCAAGTTTGTCCCTGGATAAGCAACACAAATGGAGATACAGAAGAAAGAGTTTATCATATCCCATAAGCAATATGTTTCTGTATATTCCAGAGTAGTTCCAAAGTGGTGAAAAACCTTAACCATATCCATAGCTTTTGTCCTGGTTTGTCTTTTATGGACCCCAGAAAATTGTGTTGTTAAGCTAACCCATTCCTGTGCTTATAAATGCAGTGTAGATGGAGTCTTTTGATTAGATTCAGTTAAGGGACCTTGATTAGATCACTTTTGATGCATCAGTGAAGCATGATGCAGGTTGGGTCTATGCCCTCTTGCTGGGTATTATATAAACTGAGAACACACAGAGAGACACAGAAAAAGGAAGCCACCATTCTAACCCTACCATGTGAGAGAGGACTCAAGGATCGCTAGCAGCTGAAGCTGAAGCATGAAGCCCCCAATAAGATGGGCCCACAGAGCAGCTCAAGGTTGAAGAGATGAGTCATAGGCCTGATTGCCTACAGCTGAGCTCTGGGAGATGGTGAGCCTTGAGGGGAAAGCAGGGACCTAGGCAGAGATCAGCTGCCATCTTGCCTTGCCACTTGGCAGGATGCAAGGATTACCAGTAGCTTTGGTACTTTTGACTTTTTAGCTTTTGACTTTGGTGAGAAAGCATTTCTGATGATGCCTTGATTTAGACATTTTTGCAACTTCGGAACTGTAACCTTTTACTCTAATAAATTTCCCAATATAAAAGCCAACCCATTTTTGGTACTTTGCATTGGCAGCTCTGTGGCAAACTAATAGAGCTTCCTAAAGCATTTGAGATGGGCAGGGAAGTAGCTGAGAAACTGGCAAGGCCTAGTGCTTCGGACAAAGCATGACTCAATAGCTACTTGCAAAGACCAATTACTAAAGACCAGATGGGAGTGAGGATGTCCCAGCAGGTGCCATTCTGGATAGAAGAGGACACTAATTGATGCCCTTTCTTCCTATGATTTGGTACACTGAAAGCCCCCCAGAACTTAATACAAACCCGGACAAGGAGTGGGTGAACTCTGAACTGACTAAGGTTAAGTTTCTGTCAGAGGCAAAATAAGCAAAATAATAATAAAAATTATTTAGTAATATAAAAATAAAACATTACATGGACTAGATTCATAACTGCTGTACAAATGTACATGAGCTTAAATGTCTGGTAAGCTATTTGAAAGCTGAAGTAACATAGACTATATTTAAATAATTACTGTACTTAGTAGAATTGGTGAACAATTCACAATTCAGAGGAAACATCATATAGTTTATACCCTCTCCCAAACCTATTGGCATAATATAGTATTAAAAACTACTATTTTGGAATACATAGACATTCTGAGAAGAACCAACATCAATATTACTGCTTGCACTTTCTCTCTTATCTCTCCTAAGACATTATTGTGGTTTTTAGAGACCTGTAGGATAAAGTTTTTGAAGCATCCATGCAATAGCACAACTGTTTTACATAAGTAGTTTTATTGAAATTAATGGAAAATTTAGTAAAATGAATGTGCTGCAAAAAGGACTGAAGAAAATTGAACTTTCAGTTATAAAACTTAACTTTCAATATCATACTTTCTACTGTTACCAAGATTGTACAACCAAATCTTCATCTTTTAGTTAAGAACATCCTTCTCCTTGGGGCCTGACATATGCCATTGATTCAATCCTAAATTATCAGGGAAAGATCCAGAGGCCCTGAAGTCTGGTAAGTCTCAGGCCTGCTTTTCTGTAGCCTGTATCTGATTGGAAATTATTCGATGTTGTATCTGGTCTCTGTACCTAACTCAAGCACTGAGTGGAGCATTTGTGGTTACTGCTTAAATGACAGAGAGATCCAAAATTAATGTATCAGCTCATTGCCTTCCGCATAGCACCCAGAGCCTTTTCTGCTCTTTCCAGTCATTACCCATGCCACAAAAGGTGGTCGATATTCTGATTCTTAATAGCATAGGATAGTTTTATTTTTTTGCTTGTGTAAATATAATTGGAATTGTGTTGGAGGTACTCTTTTCTGCTTGGCTTCTTTTACTCAATGTTACATTTCTGTAATTTATCTGTAGTGTTACATTCATTCCTTTGAATTCCACTGTATTCTATTGTGTGATATTACTCTCAGTGGGCATTTGGGTAGTTTTCAGTTTGACGTAGTAAATTATAGTGCTGCTTGTTAAACATATGGTTGTCAAAATTAAAAATAAATAAATACTTGGAATGGAATATTTAGGAAAGCTCCAAGCATGTAGAAACAAATATGAGAGATGAAAACCTGAGAAAAAATATAAGAGATGCAGAATATAAGACCATGAGGTCCAACAACCAGAAACAAACAAAAAACAACAGAGATAATTGAGAGGATTAAGTCATTTTGAAAAAAAATAAAATAAATTTCACTCACCTGAAAAAGAAACAAGTCTTCAGATTGAAGGTTCTACCAAGTACAATAAAAGAACAATAAAAGAAGACCTATAATTAAACTTATCAAGGTGCAATTTAAGCACATCAAGAATAAAATCATCCTGAAAAAGAGTGAAAAGACAGGTTATGTTCAAAGTAATGAGAATCACATTGGCATCTCAATTAACAATATGTAGAATACAATGAAGCAATGCCTTCAAAAATCTAGAAAAAGTTCTTTTAGCCCAGAATTTTATATTCATTCACATCATTAATAAATTTATAGGTAAAAAAATATATCATCAGGCATTCAAAGTAATAGAATATTTATCTCCTACCTCTCTTTCCTAAATAATTTATTGAAGGATTTTGTTCTGAAAAAAAAAATAAGGGTGTAAACATAAAATAGAAAACAATGGATATAACCATAGAAATGTCCCAATATTATAACTATTCAACAGAGTCTAGAGAGCAACCAGATAAAACTCCAGGAAAGTAAAAAGCAACACAAGATAGTCATAGTCCAAATATAAAGAAAGTATCCAAATTGGAGAAAGAACTCAATGGCTTTCAATTAGAAGGAAATGTAATCCAAGCAATGTTAAAGCAAAAAGATTACTCTTAAATTTCCTACTTTTAGAATAAACTTTTAGGAAAAGCTATGAACATATAATATAGTTACAATATAGATTGCAGCTATTATCAGCATTGATAATGTAAAAGTAAAAGTGCAGGCGGCAGCTATAGGTGGAAAGGGGAGGAAAGGTGAAAGGAACAGCAAATTGGGAATGTAAAAGACACTGATGGGATTGTAAATAAAAGTTTTAAGTATTTTTACCATGCCACTTCTTGTCAGAAGTACAAAGAAAATGTCATTGATTGTTCATTTGTTTATTTCTAACATTGGTTTAATCTTTATAACAAAATTCTTAGCCCCATTGTTTCTACTTTTAACTGTTTCTTTTGAATCACTCAGGCTATTCTAGGTAAATACTCTGTCCTTAAGATTTCCTGCCCCTCATATATTCTTTCCTATGTGCCATGCTCAACTTGAAATGGAATCTCTGTCTGAGGGTTATAGAAGCTTCTGTATCTCATTCCCCAAGCTCCTCTGAGCTCCTCAGACTTGTTCCTAGGTGCCGGTGTACCCTATTAGCTTTCCTGCTAACGTTTGCATTAAAGAATGATGTTTTGTTCTCTTGGCTATGTCAAGCCTGATGAACTGCCCTTGTTGACTCAACATCACTTGGCCTCTGTCTGGGCTGCCTACCCCTCTCGAACTCAGCAAAGTCCTTCTTTAGCCCTGGGCTTGCTTCACATGTCCAAATATTTCAACCTTCCCCTCTGCAGCCCCATGACAGACTAGCTGGTTTTCGTCTCAGCTCTATTAATGCAGGAATTTATGGATCAATTGTATATCACAAAGGAGTCTAAGAAGACACTAAGTAATAAGTCACACCCTTTCTCTTCCTAACCACACTCTGTTGCATGTTTACTCTGTTGAGTTTGTGCAAGAAAACATTTCTGCAGACCCTGACTGCCTTTGTCCTTTCAATCACACAGTGTCCCACCCTCCATGCTAGGTGCGGGGAAGCTAGAGGAAAGCGTGTAAACAATATTTTCCAATGCTTCTGTCTCTTCTCTTTCCCACAGTTCATTGAGACTAAAAAGGGCTTTCATGTATTCCCTTTCTTGTCTGCAAGGACTTTATTTACATCATCTTCTCCATGTTCCACTTGACTTCCCTTCTCCCTTGGACCTATGATGATCAAAATATTATACATTATTTTGGGGTTAAAGGATTTTTTTTCTTGATTACTTCTTGCTTACTTGAATCAAGTATATCTTTGAAATAAAGAACAATAAAATTAACCATAATATATTTAAGGTATTTTTCATTCATTTTTCCTGGTATATTGGGATTTTTAAAAAAATCGCATTCGTGTTCCTCATTTCAGAATATATTCCTTTTATTGTATTTTGCATTAAAGATTTTGTTCCATTTGTTTTGCTTTCTCATTCAGAATTGTAATTTTTTATACTGAATCATCTTTTTATGTTCTCTCTATCCATAATAATCGTGTGATTGCCTGTCTTTCATCATGTTCCATTTCATTCCACACCAAGCTAATTTATTATATCACTGATTTAATGTTCTGTGATATTTAGTCTGTTATTACAATTAATTCTACTATTAAATGTTTAGTTTCCTAATAAAAGTTACATTATTTTCTTATCTTTCCAAGTTTCCATTTTTATTTTCATCTTTTATGTTAAATGAATCATTCCTCTCTCTTTTACAAAGTATGTTTCCTTGAAATTTTTTTACTAGCTCAATGCAGAAAGTTTTAAAAATGTATTTTGTTCAGTTTTTCTGTAGTAAATCTTTTGCAAGTCCATATTGTTTTTCTACATCTTGACTGCTATATTATAATCCTTTTAATGTTGCAGAGTATTTCCATAGGTCTCAGATTGGTGGGACATTTTTTTTCCCTCAGCTGACTCATCCTAGAATAGAGACAGATTTATCCAGGCCAGATGTTTAACATAAACAAGACAGAGGGCTCTTGGACCCATTCACTGACCACCTGATTGCTATTACAATCCTGCTCTCAGCTATGAGGCTTCATTGGGAGCTGGTTGATAAAATTTCACTTCCCAGTTCAGTGTGCCTGGGGAGTTTCAGGAAGCAAGAGCCTTGGAAGGAGAGCTTTATCTCTACAAGTGCTTTAGAGAAGTAAAGCTGTAGCACTAGTTTCCAATTCTGGTTTCCAACTTTTTTTTTTTTTGCTGTCCAGCCTTCTCTGTTGGTTATAAGGTACAGCTCTTCCTGACCTCCTTTCTGGTTCTGCTCTCAGCCAGACCAAAGAGGAGCTGTGTCGCCCTGGTCGTTATCTGTAGCAGAACTTCTTTCCATGGAGTGACAAAAATAAAAATCTATTCTCCATCCTCTGATCTTTCAATTTACTGGATCTTTCTCTCTTCAACCAAAGAAAAATAAATCACTTTGTCTTTAAAATATTTAGAGAAGTATTATAAGGATTTACAAGGATTTCACTTCCTTTAAAGAAGTGAAAAGAAATTTATATTTTTTCTCTCCATATTTTCTAAAATCAATATGTCCTCTCCTTTTTTATTTGTTTAAATAATCTATAGGGAGAAAATTAGATTTCCTGGAAACTATTATCATGTATTGAATGTTCAAGTCCTGAAAAAAAGTTAATATATGAGCGCTACATGAAACATGCTTTTGGCTCATAAATGATATGAGTTACTTAATAATAATCTTGGCCTTGCCTGGCTCTGTTTGCCCTAAGATACTGATATAGATAATGCTCTAAATCCTGCGGGCAGGGTGGGAATGGGGTGCTAAGGGCTGCCAGCTGTACTTCCCAGACTTCCATGTCTCCTAGCTTCTGGCTGACTTCTGCTATAGGCAGGCACAGTGGGGCATTGAGAAGTGGAAGGAGAAACAGCCAGCTTTTCCCTTCCTCTGGACTTCTGGCAGCATTTCCCATAGTGAGTGTCCTCTCTACTGCAGCTCCCTGTAACAGGCCCAGTGTAGTTTCCTTGGCTGCTTAAACAATGGGTCAGCTTAAACAATGGAAACTGTTAGCTCTGAGTTTTGATAAGAAAAAGTCCAAATCAAGGTGTCATCAAGGTGATGTTTTCTTCCTGAAGACTGATGTCCTGGGCTCCTCTGTCAGATGGCAAGGCACATGGTGGCCTCTCCTGGCCACTCCCTTCTCTTCTGGGATCTGTTGACCTTCAGCTTCTTGTTTCCTGTGACTTTCTCTCTTTCTATCTGAACTTCATTCTGCTTATAAAGGACTCCAGTGATAGAATTAAGACCTGTTCTGATTGTGGTGGGCCACACCTTTACCAAAGTAACCTCATCAAAAGGTCCTACTAAAAATGGAGTCACACCCACAGTTATGGGTTAAGTTTAAGAACATATTTTTCTGGGGTATAGATAGTTCCAAACTACCACAGGCCCATTATGACTGCATCTTATAAAACCACCTCTACTCTGTCCCTCCATCCTAGGCATGGTAGCTTCAATTCTGGGTTGTCTTACCAGGCTGATGGTTTCTCAACTCTTTATCACCTTTGTAACCAATCCTTACAGTAATTCCTTTGATTCATATACTTAGCATTTTCCTATTTATACCCTGACAGAAACCCAAGCAATTTTATATCTATTACTATCTCAAATTTATATTTATTATAAGTCACTCTACTAGAGTGCTATGTTCTCAGTAGGTATTTAATATAATTAGAGATGATGATTATAATATAAAAATAAATTCATATTTTAACTTCCTTTCTCAGATTATTCCTCAAAGGGAAAAAAAAACAATTTGTTGCTTTTCTTATTAAGGAGTTTAAATTTAAAGAGTGAGAATAAGAGAAGGCCACATAATACTTTTGTAACTTTTGCTTTACTTGGAGTAGTTTTCATAGTAAGTACAGTTTTCTTTCCATCGCCATCTATTTAGCTGTATATTACAATACTCAGCAACTAAGCAAGAAGACCTGATGTAGTTGCAGAATCTTTAGATACTAATTACATAGTGATTAACTTACAGTTGAATATCATCATTTGAGATAGTTTAAAAAGACTAAATGGCATGGTTTTACTTATTTTCTGAGCAACAGAGTTTTTTTCTTTTCATATGTTCCATTTTCTTATAAAAACTAAATATTTTCCAAACTGAGAAAGTATCAGTTTTTATCTCCATGTTAAACAAGAGTATGTTAAACAAGACTACTGTTTTCAAGGAGCAATTTTGCAGTTGAATCATGTCTAGTTATATACCTTAAGAATTGTATTTTACAAAAATCATGTGCTCTGGTTAAACAGGAATAACAATTCCTAGTCAATAAAACCCAGTAAGAGATTTTCCTCAGAGTCACTTAAAAACTGAACCAAAGCCAGTAGGTCTTGCCTTGTTACTACAGAATGGCTCATTTACACAGCTTCTGCTAATGCAGTAAGGCTTTCCATGGGCCAAAGTTTTCTGAGTTTTGCCAACAGACTTGGGAATTTCCTGCAACTACTACAACTGGGTATTTTGATAGAATAATGTATGTGAAAAGGATTAGAAAAGCTTAAAGGTAAATTGATATGATAATTGCCACAGCTTTGTTGCATTTTATCCTTTTATTACAGTCTATGAGTTCACCAACTAATAGCTTTGGCTATTTTCTTTGCACAGGCTTTGGAATTTTCTCCACTGTAAGCTCCCTGTTCCTACCTATATACCATGAGGCTTTAGGGAAATCATCTACCATATGCCCTGACGTCTTTTCCTTTAGTTAGAACTCCATAGAGAGAACAAATTGATGCCCTGAAACAGTAAAGAAAACTGTGTGCACCCCTTGTATGATCCACAGTTGTATTCATACAGAAGTACAAACCTTCTCCAAACAATCAGCACCAGTAAATTCCCTGCAGATTTGTTCACTCATTAACCTACTGCATTAATCAATACACTATTCTTGGTTAGCACCACTTGTATTCCCCTGATAATCAGCTAAGCACTCTTTGGAAACCAGTCAGCCCAGAGTTAGCCCAATTTTGCTGCCATATAGGAGAGTAAAATTGGCTTCCCTACATAAGTAATTAATGATTATGAAACATTGTATCCAGAAAAATCTGATAGAAGTAACTAGAAGTAACAAGCAAACCACTGTAATCCCAGTTTCTGCAAAGCAGGGTGTAGTGGTGGTATGTGATTGTGAATGCAAGTGTGCAGATCAGTATAAAGAGCACCGAAAGCATGAAAGAGCAAATGAAGAAGGAGTAGTGAGTGGTCGAGGGGAGATTCCTATGCCAATTATTAAGTTACTGTCTTTCAGCTCCAAACCCACCCTTTTCCTCTCTGCTTTCTGATGTTGAAGTTGAGATTGCAACTACATTTTTGCTTTGGGAGTTGGATCTATGTTAGACTCGTCTGGAGGGGCTGGTAGAGAGAAACTGGGAGCCTAGAGGAGGCAGAGTGGACTTGTGCCTTCCTGTTTGCTACTTGTAGGCTTCCTCTCTTCTTGTTTCTGTGAGCGTCACCCTAGCAATGCTTTTTTTAACCACAACAAGGACAGTTCTTTCCCATAGCAAATAATGAATTCAGATTTCAGTTTTTCCAACATTTGCAAAACCAGCTTCATCATGCCTTAGCCTCGCTCCTCAAAAGCACTGACAGCAGCTGGCTGGTGCTCCCTCCTCCAAGGAATCTTCCCTTAATCTCTTCCCTAAGGATGGCAGCTGCTTCTTGAGGTTGCTACTCCATGACGACTAAGAGTTCTCTTTTTGCCTTTTCAAGTTAACAATTTTATGCCTCTTGAACAATTCTTCATATTAAATTCTTTCTCCTCAAATATCTAATGTCATTCCTGTTTCCTGACTGGACACTGGCTGATATACTCCCCAAAAAGGCAACCAGATTATGAATTGTTCTTTAGACAATTGTAAAACCTAGTTCAACAAAGATGAAAAGGTTCAAAAAAGGACCCAGAAAGGTTGCAATGAAAAATCATGGAAGGCAATAATTACCACAAAGAACTTGTACAATATTCCTTTTGAAAAATGCATTCTAATTAAGGAACAAGTCAATGAATGTCAAAGGATTAAAATACACGTGACCTTGAGGGGAATTGATAACATAGAGATTCTGGCTTCTATTGCATCAGAGCTCACTCTACCTTCCATTTCATCTGTGCTCTTATTCAACTGACTATGAATTTCATAAAGATGTGCACACACCAAGAGAATAAGGAAGTCATGAGATATTTAGTCTTAATAATGGAGCATATTGAAACATTTAATATTTGTTTTTTATCTCCTTACAGAGTCTATTTGTACAACTGAACTAATATCCTAATCAAGGAAAGCAGGCAAGGCTTTGCCTTTTCTACTAACATTTTGGTATTTCTGGAAATCTGAGAAGGAATAAACCACATGAAGATAGTCTTCACCAAACTATTCATCCAGAGATATAATTCAAAGGTGTGGCTGACTCAGACACCTTTGACTAAGACAAAGACTTATGATTGATTCATTTGTTATATCCAATAAAGCATGTAAAGAAATTAGTGAAGAAATGAAATAATTGAAAGAGAATATAGGTAAACACCTAATTATGGGATGGAAAAGGACTTTTGAGACACAGTAATACGGTCAGAGACCATTAAAGGGAAATATATATTTAGCAACACTAAAATTTGAAACATCAGTGGCTGAAAAATGACCACAAATAAAAATTTTAAAACATAAACTGAAAATAATAGTCAAACAAATATTAATGTTTTATAAAAATAATCATAACTTAATATTAAAATATTAAAACAGAATAGAAAAATAAACAAAATGGTTAACATGTAATTACTTAAAAGATATACAACTAATTAATAAACATATCTAAGAATAAAATAAATGTGTTAAATGAGATTGTATTTTCCCTGTATCAAACTGGTAAAATGTTTAAGGAAATGTGCATCTTTACACACCATGGTAAGGTGGTTGGAAGGTAAATTGCATAAATATTTTAATCAACTGGACAAGAGATATATTTTTAAAGAACGTTAAAGTATTCATACCTTTTAAACTAGTAATTCTTTTCCTATACATTGATCCAACAGCAATGATTAGACAAAAGGGAAAAAATCTATGTACTATACAAAATATTTATCTTTGTACTGTTTACAATTTCAAAGCAATCTAAATGCCTGCATTAAATTATTAGTTGTATGATTATAATATTATGGAAAATTAGAATAATATTATAACACTATTTATTGACATGGGAAAAAGTCAATATTTTATTTGCTAAAAACAAATAATAGAAAAATACATGTTTTCTGAAGCTATTGTTAGATTTTCTTTACTCTGTCAATAATCACATTTCTACTGAAAGGAAAAAAGTCAAAATGTTAAAATAGTTATTTATGAATGGTGGCAATCTTGGTGAATTTTTAAAGTTGTGCTTTTCTATGCTTTCCAAAGTTTTTTTTAATTTGACATGAATTCATTTTTCTACTTGTGATTAAATTATTTTGATTTAAAAATATATACATTTTGATTCCCCATTAATATGAACATACCACCACCAATGCCAGAGGTTATATGAGCATGCAATATTTCAGTGTGTTAAGAGAATTTTCAAAATGTAAATATTTGTGGTTACATAAATTAAAACAGATTACAATTATATAGCATCAGATCTCATACAAATATACAAAGTATAATTTTACCCATTATTCTCTTATTTAAGAACTTCCACATGCTTCCTATTGCATATACTTCTTTTTTAAAATTTTAATTATTATTTTTAAAGAAGCTTTAGATTACATAAATGTTACATTAAAAATATAGGGGATTCCCATATGCCCCACCACCTCCCCCCCACACTTTCCCACATTCACAACATCCTTCATTAGTGTGGTACATTTGTTAACATTGATGAACACATATTGAAGCATTGCTACTAACCGTGGACTATAGTTGACATTATAGTTTGTACTCTATCCCGCACAATTTTGTAGGTTATGACAAAATATATAATGGCTTGTATCCTTCATTGCAATGTCATGCAGAACAATTCTAATGTCCCAAAAATGCCCTTTTATTATACCTATTCTTCCTTCTCCTTTCCCTCAGAACCTCTGGAAGCCACTGCCTTTATATCAATGATAAAAGTTCTTCCATTGCTAGAATAATAATGTCTATAATAGAATAATAATAAGTTTACTTTAGTCCATTGTTCATTCCCCAGTCTTGGGGATTTGGGGATCGTGATGCCCACTCAGTTTTTCATTGAGAGGGGGCTTGGTCCCATGGGGCAGATGAATAAAACTATCTTGCTTGCAGTTGCAGACACTCTCTGTTCCTTGGGATGAACGCTGTCCATCATCATCACCTTGTTACCTGTCCTGGATGAGTCCAATGAACTGGAGAGCAGGTGTTGCAACTCTGCTGATATTCAAGACTAAACTGGCACATGAATGGACCAAAGACTTGAGTTTCTGAGACATACATTAACAAGTATACTAAGCCAAACTCAGCATATAAATGAATTACCTACCCCTCAGTGTGGGACATGTCTCCTGGACATGAGCCTCCTTGACACTGAGGCATTACTACCAAGCACCAACTAGCAATGCAACTGGAAAAAGATCTCAAATAAAAGGGGGGAAAGGTAAAGACAAATGAGTTTATATGGCTAAGAGACTTCAAAGTGAGTCAGGAGGTCATCCCAGAAGTAAAGCTTATGCACATCTCAGCAGGATCTCATAGACTGCCAAAGTGAATACTACACCAGATAGTGGGGCTCCTGAGTTCTCTGGAGATACCCAGGTCCTATGGTCAGGGCAGATAGCTCCGGAGCTTGGTGCCTTGCCAGTGGGCTCTACTTTGGAGTTTGTGCTCCTGAGAGTGACAGAGTTGGACTCAGTTATGGCTTCCCTACATATGGCTCATCTGTCTCTTCTATTTGAACCTATACTTGGTGCTGGGGTTGGTAGGAGTACGTCCAAGAGACTGGAATCTTTGGGCTGTCCATGTGCCAGCTGGGCCCAGAGCCTCAGTGGAGTTGCAACATCTACTCTCCAGTTCATTGGACTCACCCAGGACAACTAACAAGGAGGTGAGGATTGACAACCACCATACCAAGGAAACAAGAGAGCCTACAATTGCAAACAAGAGAGTCCCATCCATCGGCGGTATGGGATTGAAGACCCCTCTCAATTAGAGGTAGAGTGGACATCACCATCCCAGAATCCTCAGGATTGGGGAATGAACTATGGAATAGAGTGGACTTACTGGTATTCTACTATAAACTTATTGTGATTCCAGCAATGGAAGAAATTACAACATTGATGTGGAGGCAGTGGCCACTGGAGGCTCTGAGGGCAGGAAAGAGAAAAACAGCTGTAATATGGGGGCTTTTTCAGGACTTGGGAATCATCCTGAATGACAATGCAATGATATATATAGGCCATTGTATATTTCCCATAATCTGCAGAATTGTGTGAAAAAGCGTGTAAACTACTATGTGAACTATGGTCCATCTCAGTGACAATGCCCCAGGATGCGTTTATCAATTGCAATGAATGTGCCACACTAATGAAAGATGTTTATGTAGGAGGGTGTGGGAGGTGTGGGAAGCAGGACATATGGGAATCTCTATATTTTTATGTAACATTTATGTAATCTAAGTATTTTTTTAAAATTTTAAAAATTAAAAAAAAAACTAGTATAGTGTTAATTATAGGTTCAGATAAAAGGTGCAGGAGAGCTATGCATAGGGAAAGTATAAAAGACTCTAACTGTTACAATGGGGAGCATATATTCCAGAGTAAGGCCTACTGACAGAGTGTCAAATCCCTGAGCTTGTCTGCCCTGCTTATAGAGTCTACATGTCTCTAGAGTCCTCAGGAGCCCTGTTGTTTGAGGCACTGTTTACTGTGGCAGTCAGTGAAATCCTGCTGTGACATTCATTTCAGTTCAAAATTGATGAAGGTAGATAGTGTAATAGATATAGTATGGCCATTGGATTTAAGACAATCTCTGTTTAAACTCCAGTTCTGCTTCCTGCCATTTTCACAACTTTGAGAGTTAATTTGTTTTCTGAACCTCAGTGTTTTCATTTGGAGAATGGTAATAGTAATAGTATGTACTCTATAGGAATTTTGGAAGTTTAAAGAAATAAAAACAAGAAGTATAATAGGCACTGAAAATTCTAGTCCCCTTTCCAATTTCTTGAACACTTAAAATATGACAGATACAGTGTTGGGCACTGGAGATAATAGAGAGACCAAGTCCAAAACCCTCTGCCTGATTTCAAGTTTATTATAATCCAGACACACCTATACAACCATATTTTCCACAAATCTACAACAAGTATCAATTACTGCAGTCTCCTCATGAGCCACAAATGCTTATTCCATAAACCCCCATCTCTAAGGCTCTGTCCATGTTATTCCCCAGTTCTGAAATATTCTTATCTCCTTACTTTTTACTTCTTCAAGTGTTATGTATTCTCTAAAACCCATTTCAATTTCAACACCTTGAAACAATCTCTAGCCATTGTAATCCCTAAGAGTTTGACCTTTTTCTGGAGTTACAGGAACAGTTTTATTCTATTTCATCTTTTACCAATTCATTACATGCTATGTCATACTATATATAGAAGACTTGAATACCCAGCAAGAATATAAGGTTTTTGGAGATAAGAAATAAGTCTTAATCTTTTCCTGCTCTTAATATAATATGGTAGACTTAGAAAGAACTCAATACATATTTACTTGGTTGAATAAAGAAATCTTGAAATGACTCTTTACAAAACAAACACCATAAAAGGAAGCAAAATAGCATGTTTGAAAGGAGGTTCTGACAATAAACTCAGAATAAGAATAAAGTGAATGAAAACTGCTTAAAGATATGGTGCTGCAAAACTCAGACCTAAGGAGGTAAGAGCAGACCTTTTTCATATACACAATAGTAAGAGTACTATAAATGTTGTTTGGATACATAAATGATTGAATGAATAAGATATTTAAATACTGGATAGGGCAAGAGTGGTGGCAAGAAAATCTTTTAAAGACTATTGCAAGAGAGACAAGGAGATAGGAGATGATGGTGGCTTGGGGACAGTTGAAGCAGTGCCATTGGGGAGCAATAGTAGTATGTGTGGTATGTGGTATGTTTTGGAAGTAAAGGCAGCCAGATTTGTTTACAAATTGGATGTGGACTGTGAAAGACAGAAAAGTTTCAAGGATGGCTCAAGGTTTTTGAGGTGAGCAACTGGACAAAAGGCGTTACCATTAACTGACATGTTTAGAGAGGAAAATAGTCACTCAGTTTTAGACACGTTGAGGTTGTAATGTTTATGAGATAATCCAAGTGGTGATGTGACATAGGTGGTAAATATATATGTCAGTCTGGAGTTCAGGGAAGAGGTCTGGGCTAAATACATAAGTAATCCATTCAGAAATATTATTTAATCTAAAAGTTTATAGTTCCAAGGGCTGTTTTCACATATCATCATGTATTATTTGGTATATTGACAGGAACCAGGCTTTGGAAACAGACATAAACAAGCTTGAATCTTGGTTTCTAATGAATTCTTTTCAAATTACTTATGCTCTCTAGTAATTTGTCTCTCTCATATTTAAAACAGTTACAATAATACCTAATCCATAGGATTGTTTACAGGGAGAAATGGGATAACAATATAAAATATTTAGTATAGTTCCTAGAACACAATAGAAAAGGGATTCAATATGACTATTAATCCTGACAATTTGTGAAGTCACTCATTAAAGCGTATAACTTATGGTTGAAAAACTTGGTCTTTAGGAGATTAAGTTGGAGTCTGAGGGTTCCATTGGCCAAAACTTCAGATGCCTGGTGGGGGTTAAAATATTATTGCTGGTAAATCTGGATTACAGATTATCATGAACATCTTATTCCTTCTCTGTATGTATTGAACTGCCCCATTTGCAGGAGCTGGGGAACTTCAGGCTTCCCCTGGTGGGTCAGCAGATACTATCCTGGTAACTACAACACACAGCAGGGTCAAAGGACAATGCTCCTCTGAAGGCCAATAGCCTTGCTAGAGACCAAAAGACTTGGTCATACATACCTCTGACAATTTTCTTACTTCCTACTCATTCCCCATAGAATGTATCCACTAGTAATGAATGACCACTGTTCATTCCATGAGAAAGAGTAAATGAGGTGTAGAGAAGAGAGCAAAAGCATTCTCCCCAGTGTGTCCCACATAAGGCAGACATATTGATTGGCAAAGAGTTCAAGACTCGGTCAAAAAGAAACAAGAGTAGTAAATCTTACACTAGGCTAATCAATTATTAAAAGTCTACCCAGGGCTTCTGATTCCAAACCCCATGACTTTTATTAACTAATTATTGCCTTACCTTAAAACTAGTAGGAACATGGGTGTTCTTCCCAAACACAAATTTTTATTATTACTAGTTTAAAGACCAGGTAAGAATTGAGGAAAACATGATCTTACAAATATATAATATGGCCTTGAGAAAAGAAAGAAAAACAGGTTAGAATGTTTTGAAAGAACTATATTAGTACTGTGAAGTCAGAACAAAGTTACCTAACATTTTGTTGTAAGTCCCTAACGTTCAGTCCAAATATAGGAAAAGGAGGAGGGGTATCTAACATGTGTGCACCCCAGATAACGTTGTGAATAAACTGGCTAAAAGACAAGATATTTCTGGCTGAGTTTTTCATTCTTCTTGCCTCATCAAGTCTGTTCAAATGTAGTACTAAAATTACTGTGTTCCTCAGTTTTCTCAACTTCATCTCAGCAGTTTCTTCAAAGTTTTTTCAAAGCTGTTGTTAATTGCTTGTTGGTATTTTGTAGCATTAGGGAGGTTATAACTTTTTCATAAAATTAAATAATACATTCATAAGTCCTATTTTAATTATGTAGCATTTGGGGAGTATCTACAAATTGCCTTACCATTGACAATTTTCTTATTTCCCTGAATCAAACCATACTCCTGTATTCAAGTATTATTGTTCTTGTGTCCTATTAAAATGGTAATGTAGAAGGAAATAGTTTACATTACTTGCAGAATAATTGTCTCCTCTTTATTTAAAGTTATATGTCATATTAGCATAGGTGCTTACCTTGAAAATGCAATTTTTCCTTTAACATTTCATTTTATTTATGATAGAATTAAAATCATTAGGATTAAAATCCTCAAACTTTTTTTGAAACTAGATGAAGAAAATTCTTAAGGACATTTCCCTCTAATTTCAGCAGTCTTCTTTAAAGGGAAAATTGACATTTAAAAGGCCTATATGAGAGTCAACCTGAAATATGGAAACTGTGGTCAATAAAACAAGGAAAGTATTTCTCCCCACAACATTTCCTGAGCATATTAACAGGGTCAGACACAGATGTGTACAGTTTCTCAGAAAAATCTACAATATAAGGACATTATTTAACCAGAGTGAAAAAAACACTTCTCTGATTCTTACCATTGAAACAGAGTCACCACTGTTTATAATGGGAAAAAAATTATCAAAGATGAATGGAAAGCCTTATCAAGTTAATTTCATGCTACTTCACCATAAATTCCTTTTAGTCTTCTGGGATTTATATGTTACAGCATGCTAGTAAAGTATATATTAGAATATGGTTACACCATTGAACAGTCATTGAGGTCCACATTAAACTTA
The DNA here is from genome assembly GCA_026826555.1 of Tolypeutes matacus. Lineage (NCBI taxonomy): Eukaryota > Metazoa > Chordata > Mammalia > Cingulata > Chlamyphoridae > Tolypeutes > Tolypeutes matacus. The sequence continues at coordinate 11,042,206 of JAKSZT010053767.1, read as the reverse complement.
ATAGACAGTAGTTGAAAGGCTTGCTAGATGAACTGCCACTTTTTAAAATGTAAGGGAAGCATGATTTGGTAGATTATATTTGATGGAGTTTTAATTTAACAGAGGAATTCATATGAGAAATGCCTAGTAATTTTGGAAGGGAAACAAGAAAAAAGTATATGCACAACTTTTTTTATCTGATGGTTGTGGTAGTATGGAGCTGTCTATACCCCAGGAAAACATGTTCTTAAATTTTATCCATTCCTGTGGACATGAACCCATGGTAAGTAGGACCTTTTGATGAGGCTAATTCCATTACGGTGTGGCCCTCCTCAGTCAGGATGGATCTTAATCCTATTATCAGAGTCCTTATAAGTATAATGAAATTCAGACATAAAGAAAGTCTCAGAGGGAGCAGCCAGAAGCTGCACATCAAAGGAATCTGGAAGAGAAGGGAAAGGCCAGGAGATTTTACCAAGTGCCTTGCCATGTGGCAAGCTAAGGACCAAGGATAGCCAGCAGTCAGTCCCAAAATGTCACAGTCTTCTGGGAGAAAGTGTTGTCTTGATAATGCCTTTATTTAGTCTTTTTCCTAACCTCAAAACCATAAGCAAATAAATTTCCATTGTTAAACCTGATCCATTTCATGGTATTTGCTTGAGCAGCCTAGGAAACTTAAATCAATGGTGAATTTGAAAGAGAGCAACTAAAGAACGTCTTTATAATAATTAAAAACTGAAGTATTGAATTACTTTTCATTGTGTATAAGTAGTGAAGCATGCATGCTCAAGAATAAATGTGTCCTGAATAAGCATCTTATTACTTACAATGTCACATATTAAGTTTACCTATCACTTGACTCTTCAATGTAAAAACATATCTGTGGAGAGAGATTGGAGCTAAAGATGTTAAAATAAGAGCTCATTGTCTTGATAAATTCAATTTCACATTTTCTCAGAAAACCAAATATTTTAAATCAAATGAAATTTCATTTTACATTCGGTGCAGTCATATCTTTTCTGTCATTCCTTTACTATCATGTGTTATAAAGATGCCATATGTATACTACGTAGTATCTATACAGGTATCATATGGACTTTATCTGAACTATAATCAAATTTTACCAAAATGAAAAGCAACTTATCTTCCAATTCCCATGCTTTTCTGCAGATAGGAATAATTAGCTACCTTTTACAAGTGAAGAAAGTTAAAGCACTTAAATGCTATAAACTTGAAATTCTCCAAGGGGGTGAGTGCATGTTGGAGCCTAGAGCTATATAGAAACACACACTGTCTGCCCCAGTACATAGCAAATGAACCATTTGCTTTAACATTTCCTAAAATTACTTTAAAACAAATTCTCTTTCTACAGTGTAAGAAATGCTAAACTTAGACTTTGAAACTTTGGTTTATTTGCTCTAAGTTTCTGGTCAAGCCCTTGGAGAATGCAGCTTCTGGAACTGCTCTTATTGTGACAATTTTAGCATTAGGGAGGACGGATGAATCAGTTCTAACCTGAGGACAATGACTGCCCGCTCTAAATAACAGGACCAACAAACAACCAGATTCTACACACTAAGAGGAACTATGCTCCTCAACCAACAAGGCTATCTGCTCCGTTCTTACTGAATTTGAAATAACTGGCCTCAAAATCCTCCTTATAGTTTTTGTTTCTGAAATGAGGCAGAAACGCTTCCTTAACAAACAAACAAACAAACAAAAAAAAAAGCACCAACCAAACCCAAACAAACAAAATCACCCAACTCATTAACACTGTTCTTTAAGCAGTACTGTTAACCTGTTTTTCTCATTCTTGGCAACAGAATTGCTGCCTCATTAGTCAGGTAAGGTTCTCTTTCAATTCAAACCTCACTATGCAAAAAGAAATTAGTTAATTCTGACTGAACCTACAGTCTATATTAAGAATTCTAGAAAATTTACTATCAGAGGTTATTTACAAAGTAACCAGAAAGAATATACAATGGATTTTATTTTTTTTTTTTTTTTTATTTATTTATTTATTTTTTTTTTTTTTTTTATTATGGGTAAAAATCAAAATTCTCACAATACATACAAACATTTGCAAAATGATACGTAAATATATATGCATATATGTGTATTTGGTTGGTGGCAAGGCTCCAGGATGTGTAAGTTCATTGAGGTTGGTGGGCCACACTGTGGGAGATGTTTGTGTTGGATGTGGTGGGAGGTGTGGGAGGTGGGCAACATGGGAATCCCAGTGGGTTCCGTGTAATATTTTAGGTAATCTAAGCACCTCTTAAAATATATGTATATATATATATATAAATAACATTTTTGTAAGCAAATACAATGGATTTTAATATCAGGATATAGCCTTTCTTCACATAGGACCCAGGGGCAACGTGAAGCTTGGAGCAAGAAGCTCTAATCAGAACTGATTGAGTTCTTTGTTCACCTCATGACACTCTTATCCCATTCAACTGGTACTAACAAGTATGTTGCTTGTTCTAGGTTCTTTAATCAGATAAATTAACTGTATTCCTCCATGCCTATTTCTGTGGCTGATATATTTTTACCCTGGGTTAACATTCAACCATCAAAGATAGTAGGAAAAGAATGTTAAACTATTTGTAAAAAGAATCAGTCCCCATTAAGAATGGAAGCTGAAAAGTATTAGATACAAAAATAGAAAAATGAACACAATGATCCTTCTTTTGTCATAGTAAATACTGTTTATATTTTCTGCCCATCACCTGGAACAGCATCCAAAGTTTTAGAGAGGTGAATTACTTCATGCCCAAAATCATTTGGTTTACACAGTATTTTAACCCACTACAAATTACAACTAAACACCCATAACTGCAAAGTAGATTTGTTTTTTTATAATTAGCCCTGTCTCACAGCACAAATTTTACTCTTTTAGGAGAATTAAACATAATAATAGCCAGTGGATTTTCTATTAACTGGTCTTGCATATATTTAAAGATATTTTTAGGTGATGAGGGAGGGGAGGTGTTGGATCAGTAGAGAAGCCTGGCTAGAACTCTGAATTATAATTTTAGAGAGGTCCAGAGGTCCAGAAAAGAAGCTTTAGAAAATGTGTGGTGAAAATTTTGAAAAAGAGAAAGAACTAGTAACATATTTGAGGACAGACCTTCAGGGAGAAATAATTTTTATATGTATCTATTCAATTAAATTTATTTTTAGATATTTCAGGTTTATTTAAACCAAAAAAAAAAAAAAAACTTTGTTTAAAAATCTCTTGTTTCATTTGAGCGTAACTTCCCCTTCACTTTTACTTTTGTACTTCCAAAAGTTTTTTTGCTTTATGGATTTTGGAAATATGTTATTTGGAACATATCATGATCTTTATATTCATGATCTCTATATTTTAATTATTGTTTGAACATTTTCAAATACAAATAGCCCTCTTTGCCTTTTTAAGGCTTTTTGACTAAAATAAATTCTTATGGCATCTCTTACTAATATTGCTGCCCTTGCTTTCTTTGTGTTCCCATTGACTGAGTAGTATACACAGTATTTAACATTCTTTTTATGTGTGTGTATCTCATTAACATTTTGTTTGTTTTTTCTTTTATATATATATATATATATATATTTTTTTTTTTTTAAAGATACTTAGATTACTTAAATGTTACATAAAAATATAGAGGATTCCCATATGCCCCGTTCCCTCCCCCTCCCACGTTTTCCCACATTAACAACATCCTTCATTAGTGTGGTATATTCATTACAATTGATAAACACATTTTGTAGCATTGCCACTAACGATGGATTATAGTTTACATTATAGTTTACATTCTGTCCCACACATTTTTGTCGGTTATGGCCTGTATCTGTCATTGTAATGTCATTCAGGACAATTCCCAAGTCCCAAAAATGCCCCCATATTTCACCTGTTTTTCTCTCTCAGCCCTCAGAACCTCCAGTGGCCACTGCCTCAACATCTACGATATAATTTATTCCATTACGAGAATCACAATAAGTCTGTAGTAGAATACCAGTAAGTGTACTCTAGTCCATAATTTATTACCCAATCTTGAGGATTCTGGGATGGTGGTGGCCACTCCACCTCTAATTGAAAGAGGGGCAAATAGATGGGATTCTCTTACTTGCAGTTGGAGGCTCTCTCAGTTCCTTGGGATGATCATTGTCCATCATTATCTCCTTGCTAGTTGTCCTGGGTAAGTCCAATGAAATGGAGAGTAAGTGTTGCAACTCCATTGAGATTAAAGGCCCAGCTGGCTCATGGACAGCCCAAAGATTTTAGTCTCTTGGGCATATACCTATCAATCCTAGTACTATTATAGGTTCAAATAGAAGCATCAAAAGAGCCATGTTTAGGGAAACCACAACTGAGTCCAACTCCATCACATGGGGAAGCATAAATTCCAAAGTAGGACCCACTGGCAAGGTATCAAGCTCCTGAGCTATCTCCCCTGACTATAGTGTCTGGATGTTTCCTGAGCCCTCAGAAGCCCCACTATTTGAGGTAGTATTCACTTTGGCAGTCAATGAGATTCTACTGAAACATGCATTAGCATAACCTCTGGAATGACCACCCAACTTTGTAGTCTCTTAGCCATGCAAACTCATTTGTCTTTACCTTTTCCCCCTTTGGGTCAGGAGGTAACTCCTAGGCACCCTATAATACTAGACTAAGTTTCAATTTCAAGAGTAAAGGTTCATAAGTACAATCATCAGTATTAAGGGCCCATCAATGGACCATCCTCCTTCACTAGTCATTGCCCCTGTACTCAGGGGATCCTTGCTGTTGTATTAGAGAATGTGGGAGAGCTCCCCAGGATGGGAATTAGATATTCTTTTGGTTATTGTGTGAATCTCCACCCACTGTGACAATATCCCATGAACAACTGAACACATTTATATGCCTTATAGGTATGCCCAAATGACCTTCCTCCCATGTATCTCCCATCACTGACACCCCTCTCATTAACATTTTAATCATTTGTGTGTGTGTCTCAATAACAGCATATCATTGAATTGTTTTATAATTTATTTATCCAAATCTAGTCCTTTAATAAGATTTTTAACCCTATCACATTTATTGTAAAAACTGACAAATTTGTAATTTTATTTTATACTCTTTAGGGGTTTTGTGCTTCTTTAATTTTTATTTTTATCATCATATATTGAACATGAAGTTTCTTAGGTCATGCTTTTTAAGTTTCTTGGCTCATTATTTGTCTCTAATGATTCAGATGGTTTATATTTTGTTTTTAACTCTTTTTATGGTTATCTCCATGTCTTTCAAAATGCAAACATGCATTTCTCTCACATTGGCAATAAAGAAGCAATAACTACTTACTCCCCCTTCTTTTAAGAAAAAAACTATCCACAATTGCCTCCTTCATACTTCCTATTTTTTTGTTGGAATAATCTAGAAATTTAGCTCAAAATTTGACTATTATTTTACATTATGTACCTCTACTTCTACAGAGTAATTGGTACCTGCATTATTTTGTAATATTAACTTGTAGATAATAACCTTAAATTTCACTGGTCTCATTTTCCATTTCTTTTTATTTTGTTACATATTCACATTCTTGAGTACTTTGATTTATTCCTCAGTTGGCATAGTTTTTCACCTTTTTCTTTTTTTTCCCCAGGAGAATGTCTTTCTATTGCCCTCAAACATGAATGATAACTTAGTCATCTTCCTCAAATTATAATGTCTTTCCCTAAAAACTTTATAGATATTCTTCCATTGGATTGCATTATAGATTGAGACTAATTAAGTTTTTTATAGACAATATTTTTATTGTTTGAATGATGTAAAATTTTTATCTGTATTCTTTGTTATCTATCTCTCTTCCTGCCCATACATCTTTGTTTCCTACACAGTATCAGCTTTAGTTATGCTTTTTTCCACTCTCCATATGTGCCATACTCATGCCCCTCTTTGGTTGTCACAATATCATTCCACACACCAGAGAAATGTTTTTTCCCCATCAAATCATAACTAGTTTTTTAAAACATAACTTATGTGTCACTTCCAAAAACAAAAAAAAAAAACAAACAACAACAAAAAAAACCTCCTCCTATTGCTTCATCTTGTATTAAAATTTACCAGAGTTTGAACCCTAGTTTTGCTAATTGCTGGCTGTGTGACTTTGGGCATGTTGCTTAACTTTTCTGTGCTGCAGTTTCCTCATATGTAAAATTGGAATAATACATAATGAAAGCAGGTGCCTCATTTAATAACATAGGCTGAGGTCAGTGTTTATTTTCTTTAAGGCACCATTTACATGATAATTGGTATTGCTAATACTATTCATTGCAATAAAACCAAGACTGCCTATTAGATGGACAAAGAATTAGAATTAAACAATTGTAACAAAACCTTGCTTTCTTAATAAAATTAATCTAGTTACATTACCACAGTAATATTAATGTGGGCTTTTAGTTAGCTTGAAGTAATAGCTAAAATACTTAGTGCTATGTGGCATAATGGTGCTTTCTTTTGTTTTTATCAAATAGAGTTTAATCATTGTGCTTAATAGCATATGATGGCAACCGATCTGAAACAATGTGAACATGTAAGCAGTTTGGTGAACAGGGTGATTTTTAAGCTTAAGAAGAGAGGTGCCTCATCTTCCTGATCATGAGTTATTAGCAGAGATAGATGCATTGTGTTTCTACAATAGAGCATAACATGCTTACGTTACTTCTCGTCTGGCAAAATTCCAACAGACAAATCTGTTTGCTATTCCAAAATGATATGGATATCTTCCAAGAACTGATTTCAGAGAAGAGAATTGAACATATTCTCAGGTTTATAGATGATCATTTTCTCCAGTTTCTCATGACCGAATTTGAAGGATAGTATAATACAAGTCTGCTGGGGGGAAAAAATTCTTCTCTGAGAAATCTTGGTTTAAAAAATGATGTCATCTAAGAGAAATCCCACTGCTTTATGTTTGTTTGGCTTAGATTTCATTCAGTAAGTCTTAACCCCTATACATTCTTTGGGAAAAAATAAAATTAAAATGTCAGTCATTATATGAATATGGTCTGTGTCAATTTTTAATCAGCTCTTGTAAGTAACATTTAATGGACTCTTGTTTTACAGCTTTAAAATTGCAAGGAGAGCTTTGTGATCAGAATTTGCCAAGCTATGACTTCTTAGTTCCTGCTTTTCTGCCTGTAAAAATATTGCAGCTTCCTTCCTTGCAGAAATGCAAAGTCCCCTTCACATTCACAAACCAGTTTTGCTTGTTTAAAATGCAGATGCAGCATAGACAAGGTGCCTGAGATGTCTACATGTTCACAAGATCAAAATATCCTGGCTTTTGGGTAAAATGGACAGTCTTTTTCTTTCTTTTTTCAATGTTATCACTGATTATTTGCTTACTTAGAATACCTTTGTTAGGATTAGGCATTGTTGTGAAAATTGAAGATATTTAACAAAATAATATCTGTGACTTCATAGTTCTTGATCCATAGTGTTCATTCAATGTTGAATGAGCATAACAGAGAGAATAAATGAATATAAAACTAAAGCATTGGGTGAATGAGTTAATGCAAAATCATCACTTCTACTTAAAACTGAAATAATGATGGAAAAAAATTTTAAAGTTAAAGATGTAATAGCTAAGTTGCCATTGATAAATTAATGTAATATAATTACTTGCTTGAAATATAATTACTTTCAAAATATTTCTAAAGAACTTTGAAAACTTGTTCAGTGCCAGCACTGAAAATTTTTCTTTTTGAAGCCTATTACTATTATTTTCAGCTGAAGTTTACAATAACGCAAAATAAGTAACGGAATAAAAGTTTTGGAATGGGAGGCTGTATAACTTGTTAGGGCCATAATGATTTTGTAGTAAAACTGAATTCTCAGAGAATTATATTATTTATCCTATGCCAAATAGCTAGTCAGTAATAGAGTCAGAGCTAGAACTCAGATCACTTGTCTCCTGATCCAATGCATGACACTGGTAGAAGGTACAAACAAGCAATCCTATCATTGTCTCCAGGGGAAATTAAGCTTCCTGGATGAATCTAATGCATGTTCTACCATCAGCCTTCTGATACTGAAGTTCAAGTGAATGTGGTATCTTTATGTAGAATTCATTGAATAATTGTTCCCAGTCAACACAGGAAACTTTGAAGAAGAAATGAACTGAAATTGCAGTAATGAATCATACTTTATGTCTGTATATTTTAATGTAATAGTCAAAGCTAATGATAGTTAAGTGCTTTCTATGCACCAGACAGTTTTAAATGCTTTGCATCAATGAACTATTTTACTGCTCACCACAAGCTATAAAGTAGGTATTATAGATGAGAACACTGAAATATGGAGGATAGGATTAAATTGTCCAAGATGACATAGCTGTATAGTAGCAGAGTCAGTGTTTGAATTCAAGCAAGTCAGGCACCAGAGTACACTCTTTTAACCATAAAAATTTCCAATGTTTAAGCCATAATGCTGAATCAACATGCCAAATTAATTTTGGATTTGGGGACATCACCACATGGCATCGTTCCTAACTCTTTCTTTCTTCCTCTCTGGAATATTAGCAAGTACACTTACTCTATCTGGCACCTGGGAATGGCCAGGAATTCTCTAGGACTTTTCCTTTCCTCTTTACACAACCCCAGGCCATAAATATGGTGATATTATACTACTGAATTATCAAGAAGAAAATTTTAGTTGACAATGATCATCCACCATCTTGACGTACATCTGATCAGTTAAGAATCAGGATCCTTCTATTTTTAAGAAACACTTTTATTATTAAAAAGAGCCCAGGATGCTCTTTTACATGCTTATAAAGACATCCATGCTTATAAAATTTCTACTTCATTTCTCACCAGGACAATTTGCCCTTATAAAATTGAAATATTGGTAATTAAATGCTGCCATGCAGCAATGTTCTGTGATATCCCACAGGCATGAAGTTGCATAAATGATTCTGGTGCATAATTTGTGGAGTACTTAGGGAAATCTCCTACATATTTCTAGCAAAATGTCCTGGATTCTTTGGTGTACAGGAAACTTTACCTAGTTGATGCACTTTACATGCCCATGACTCAATTCTGAGATTTAAACAGAGTAAAAGTGAATCCAGAATATAGCATTTGTTTGTTTGTTTGTTTGTTTGTTTGTTTGTTTTTAAAGAACCAGGTATGGAAAGCTTACCATTCAACTGGTTGGTTATTGTTACTAAAGCCACCTAAAAGACAAGTGCAAGGCCATGATTTATTTAATGATCTATATATATGTTATAGTCTGCTAATGCCAAAATATTCATTAAGTTGCCTGGGAATTTTTCTTTTGTCCTCTGTTCTAAAGCATTCTTAGTTAAAAAAGCATTTTGACATGCTCTTTAATAAGAATTGAGTACAAAGAAGCCAGTTATTGCCTGCTATCCCCAAAGGAACCCCTTCTAATTGCATTTTGAAATTGACTACTAATGAAACTCAGAAATGTATGCAGAGCCCTGGAAAGAGCAGAAAATAAAAACGGGAGGGATTCACCTAAAGGAAGAAAATTTTAAAAGTAAAGTGCAGTCCAGTGGTCCAGTGGGTTATATGAATAAAATAGTACATAATACAATAAGAAACAAATGGTCTATGGCAAAATTGAGTAATGTCCAATAGAATTTAGATGACTGCAAAAAAAAAAAGGAAATGTATTTTTTACAATGGGTTTTTATTCTTACCATTTCGTTGTCCCTTCATTTATAAAGTGACAAAAGAAATCATCACAAGCACTGATTAATGATTGAAGATGACTTCAGGTTCCTACTGAGCTTGCTATGTGTTCCAGGATAATAAACAATTACTAGGGAAGAGCCATTTGAGGGGGTTACAGGAGAACAGAGTACAGTAAGATATGTGAAAGTGGTTAGCAGATAACATGACTATTTGCATCAAACTACAACCCTCAAAAGTCAAGCTTAGAAAGATTAGATAATCTCCAAGGGGCTTTTAAGGATATTTTTCTAAAAGTTATAAGTTCAAAGAAATTGTTTAATAGAGATTTATCAGAATATCTATTTGTTCTGATGACCCCTTTTGTGATATCAACCTTAAGATATTATTTTACATTTAAAAACTCCCTTTACTATTATTTCATTGATGACATTTTTTGTTCAGTATGTTTTTCATAGAATCCTGACAAATTATCGTGCTTTTCAGATTTTCAGAAAAATGTTTGTATATTAGCTTGTTAGCAAAATAACCACAGCTGGTTAAGATAATTCTTATGCACAGATTTTTCACCAAAATTTCTGAAAAATAAGGTAGTGTAGGTGGTCATAAGCAAAGGCTGATATTTGAGAGCAATTATTTATTTTTACAATGCCCTGCCCCAAATAAAAACAATATATAATTATTGATTCAGTATAGAAAGATGGAACTTTTCTTTTCTGGTTGTGTAACACAGTTAACCCAATTAGCATCTATTTCTCATCAGTAAAATAGGGGAAAATTGTATTTATTTCACATGTTTTCATAAGAACTTGGCATGAAAGCATTTGTAAGCTGTTATGCACATATTAAGGTTCAATAAGATTTTGCCTCTTTTCCTGTCTACTCTGTGTAAGGCACTGTTGCTTCCATCTTCAATATGGACTCCTAAGATTATAGGGAGAGTTTTTAAATCAGCAATAAGGAAAATGAGGTAAATTTCAATAAATCTAAATGAGTGACCTCAGCCATCAAAGCCATACTCTTATTAAGTATGGTGTGAAAGAATGTGTTTCAAATACAAGATTAATGACTATAATTTATATGACTTTGTTGAGCTGGAAGAAAGTAGAATCTGGAATTTTATGATTCTACATACTGTTCATTAGTAAGTTTAAACTACACACAATATTAATGACCACCAAATGGTTTCGTCATTTTCTCAGAATGGTTAATAAAATAAAGAAATCTAATTTAAATTTATTAATAATCTGCTCCCATGAGTTTCCTTATGAAAACTGCCATTTTCTGAATTTGTCGTGTGTCAGGATAAAGGGCACAATGAGTGAAGAAGCAAAGAAACAGACTCAGGAAGATTAGAATATAATTATTTATCTTGCCTGCTTTCTTCTTCCACCTTCTCCCTGTTTGTGACCAAGTACGTCAGTGGTAATCCCTCCATGTCGTTAACAGTAAAAAAAAAAATTATTTTCTGCTTACACCAGATACAATATCAGAATATTGATTACAACTAACTTTCTGACGTATACATGTGAGCCTGAAGAAGGAGGAACACCTCAAGTTTAAGTCCTTTCCATCTCAGTTTTCCCTTTCAGGTGTAGCATATACACTCATTCAACACATAGTAAAGGTAGCAGCTATGTGCAAAGCACTCTTTTAGGCACTAGATATATAATTTTGAACAACAGGGTCCCTGCTTTCATGGAAATTACATTCTAGTGAGGAGATACAGACAATACGCAATTAAATATATAATTTAAATATATAATATATTACTGATGGTAAGTGGTAGGAGAAAACTAAAGGAGAGCAAAGAGACAAGGACTACTTATAGGGTAATGTTCAAAGGAGTCCTCTTTTATGATGATATTTCAGCAGGTGCCTGAATAAAATGAGTTAGCTTTGTGGATTCCTGAATGCAGAACATCCTAGATGAGGGAATAGTAAGTGATTTGAAGCAGAAACATGATCGGTGTATGCATGAAAGCCATGAAGCAGTGTAAGAGAGGTAGATATTGGGAGAGAAGAAGAGCTGCTTTTGTGTTTGTGGCTTTGCTTTTTGACATGATTTGGGGTTTTGCTTGTTTGTTTTGTTTTAGTTTTTGAGTAATTAAGGTAAATCCAAGAAGAAATGAAAGGAGAAGTGGTGAAGTTAGCTTGGAAAAGTCTTTGAATGAGTTTTGCTTTAAAGAGGAGCAATAAAATGGGGCAGTAACTGGAAGGTCATGGCAAAAAGGGAGAGCTTTTTTTTTTAAGCTGAGAAGGTATTTGGTTATGCTTCTGTTCTGATGAAGAAAAGAGAAGAGAATTGTAGAAGAAAGATCTTATGTATGCAAGGAGGGCATGGGATCAGATACATTCGTGAAGACGTTCGACAAATGGGAATACGGACAAGTGATTCCTTCTCTGTTAGTTCATTCTTAGGCTTCTCAATCTTTTTAAATGCATTTCAACCTCTTACTCTCTTATTTAAAGAGCAAATAATATATGTATAGAGAGAAGAGAGAATGCCTTGGATTGCCAGCAACTAACAGAACGTGGAAGAGGCATGGAAAAGATTTCTCCTACAATTTAAGGGAAGCATGGCTGCCTTGACACCTTGATTTCAGACTTCTAGTTGCTAGAACTGTGAAACAATAAATTTCTGATGTTTAGACAAAAAATAAATAAAAGTAAGTATAATAGTCTAGATTCTCTAGTGAAACAGAACCAACAGGAAATAACTATAAATAGTATGAGATTTTATAAAATTCTCTCATGCAACCATGGGCATGCATAAGTCCAAATTCTATGGGACAGGCTGGATACCAGGGGCTCCGATGAAGGCCTTTGATGAGTTGCCAGGAGATGCTGGCTGTCTGATACATAGCTGGGAAATCTCTCTCTGAATGCTGAATGCTGAAAGCACTTACCCTTTTTAAGGCCTTCAGTTGATTGGATGAGATGTCACTCGCTGACTCAATTCTACTTAATTGATTGTAGATGGAATTAGCCACCTATGCAATCAACTCACTGATGATTAAAGTCTTTGAAATGACCTTGTATTACAATAGCCCAGTTCTTGCTTGACCAAACAACTGGGCACCATTACCTGGCCATGTTGACACATTAGACTAACAAACACAGTCCATCCCTTGTCAACTTGTAGCCATAAACATCAACTTAAACCATACTTAGTCCCTACCACCATAGCCATTTTGTTTATGGGACCAGTGGACAAGGACAGGAGTGGCTGGAGAAAGAGGCTGAGTGCCAGCCACAGAGCTGGTCATCTTATCCACTTGATTATTAATATCTTCCTCTGATAAAGTCACCCTCTGGTAAGCATTCATGTGGGACCCAAATATTTTCATGTTTTTTGTTCACTAAAAAAAGGTCTATCCAAGTACCTCTTTCCTTCAAAGTCCCTGACCATCCAGCCAAACTACTGGCAACAGCCCATGAATCAGTGTACAAATGTACCTCTGGCCATTCTCCTTCCAAGCAAAAGGAAAAACCACTGGTAGGATTTGCCTTCACTACTGTCCTTCAGGGACATCCCAGAAAGAGTGTGCAATGCTGCAGCTGTCCACTTTTGGGTGGTACCTGCATATGGTGCAGAACTATCTGTAAACCAGGCCCCAATTTTCTCTTCCTCAGTCAACTGATTGTAAGGAACTCCCCAAGAGCCCATAGCTAAGGGCTGGGAAAGAGAAGGTAATATGGCAGGAATGGTGACCATGGGCATTTGGGCCATTTCCTCATGTAACTTACTTGTGCCTTCAGAACCAGCTCAAGCCCTATCTCGTATATAACACTTCTACTTTATGATGTAGTGCTGCTGTGCACACCCAACTTTATGGTTTGGTGGGTCAGACAATGCCTAGCTCATGATAGGCAACTCAGGTCTTATGGTAACTTGCTGGCCTATGTTAAAGTGTTCAGTCTCTACTAAGGCCCAGTAACAGGCCAAAAGCTGTTTCTCAAAAAGGGAGTAGTTATCTGCAGATGGTGGAGACTTTGCTCCAAAATCCTAAGGGTCTGGCTTGTGATTATCCTATAGAGGCCTGCCACAGGCTCCAGATGTCATCCATTTGTCACTGACCCTTCCAACACCATTGGATCTGCTGTATCATATGACATAATTGGCAGTGCACCTTGCATAGCAGCCTGGACATGTTGCAGAGCCTCCTCTTCTTCTGGTCCTCACTCAAAACTAGCAGATTTTCTAGTCCCTCCATAAATGGGCCAGAGTATTACACCCAAATGAGGGATGTGTTGTCTCCAAGATCCAAAGGGAACAAATAAGCATTGTGTCTCTTTTTTGGTTGTAGGAGGGGCCAGATTCAACAGCTTAATCTTCACTTTAGAAGGGCTATCTCAACTTGCCCCATACTACTGGACACCTAAAAATTTTACCAAAGTAGAAGGCCCCTGTATTTTTGTTGGATTTATTTCCCATCCTCTCTCATGCAAATGCCTTACCAATAAATCTAGTGCCATTGCTACTTCTTGCTCACTATGTCCAATCAGCATATCATCAATATAATGAACCAGTGTGATGTCTTGTGGGAGGGAGAGATGATCAAGGTGCCTGCAGACAATATTATGACATAGGGCTGGAGAGTTGATATACCCCTGAGGCAGGACAGTGAAGGTATACTGCTGGCCTTGTCAGCTGAAAGCAAAGTGTTTCTAGTGGTTCCTACTAATGGCAATTGAGAAAAAATCATTTGCCAGATCAATAGCTGCATATCAGGAACCAAGGGAAGTGTTGATTTGCTCAAGCAATGATACCACATTTGGGACAGTAGCTGCTATTGGAGTCACCACCTGGTTAAGCTTACGATAATCTACCGTCATCTTCCAAGATCCAGCTCTTTTCTTCACAGACCAAATAAGAGAGTTGAATCGTGATGTGGTGGGAATCACCACCCCTGCATCCTTCAAATACTTGATGGTGGTACTGATCTCTGCAATCCTTCCAGGAATCCAGTATTGCTTTTGATTTATTATTTTGCTAGGTAGGGACAGTTCTAGTGGCTTCTGCTTGGACTTTCCTACAATAAAAGCCCTCACTCCACAAGTCAGTAATCTAATGTGGGGATTCTGCCAGTTACTGAGTATGTCTATTCCAATTAGGCATTCTGGAACTGGAGAAATAACCACAGAATGGGTCTGGAGACACACTGCACCCACTATGAGACAGAACTGAGTTAAAATTCCATTGATCACCTGACCTCCTAAGCCCCTACTCTGACTGGTGGGTCACAGTGATGTTTTGGGTCTCCTGGAATTAATGTCATTTCTGAGCCAGTGTCTAATAAGCCCTGAAATATCTGATCATTTCCTTTTCCCCAGTGCACAGTTACCCTGGTAAAAAGCCATGGGTCTCTTTAGGGAAACCTGGGAGGAAGATAAATAGTATAAATTTTTGGCACTTAACAGGATCCTTCCCCAAGAGGTCCTGGCATTCCCCTCATTCAAGGGGCTCTGAGTCTGTAAATTTTCTCAAGTCTGGGAATTGATTAAGTGGCAGTGATTCTCTGTTTCTGTAATTCAGGTCAGGGTTTTGTTCACTCGACCCAGAATTCTTCTGCTTATACAGATCATGTAGGAAATTACTAGACTACTTATCTATTTTATTTCTAGGTAGCCTATAATCTATTAGCCAACACCAACTCTATGCAACTCGGACTCTTTTGATTGCTTCTTTGAGTCTGCCTTTCATTGTGATAGCCCACCTACTACTTGGTTTCTACCAGGCCGAGATCCAGTCATCCTCATAGTGTTTAAGGATTCTATTTCTGTGACAGCAGTTCCCACAGTAATATCTGACCTACCAAGAAGAGCAACCACGGAGCTCTTCAGGGAAGATGGAGTTAGTCTTGTAAATTTATTCCTCACAATCCATTTTAAAGGTGTGTCCTCTGGACAATTCTGGGGTGGGCAGTTCTTAAATGGTGGAGAATCTAGCATACCAACCTCTTTAAGCCTTTGGATCTCCTCATCTACAGTATACTAGGGCAAATCTGACATCTTGACATCAGACATTCTAGCCATCTCTTGGTTCATGTTTCAGCAAGTCACACAAACAAACTGTTAGGGACCATTCTAACTTCTAGAGTTACAATATTGAATCTTGAATCTTTGCTTAGTGGGCCCATTCAATAAATTCAGCCTGAATTAACTTTATATTCCTTTTATCATTATCCCATATCCTTAATATTCATACCCACTGGAAAACTCATGCAGTTTTTTTAGAGTATAACATACTTCCTCATGGGTCACACTTTGCACTTCACCTTTGAAGGATTGTTGTGATTTTAGTCTATTTATAGGTCTTGAAGAAAGAGAAGTTGTCGGGATGGGTAAGGAGAAGGATTAGAAATGTCTTGCAAGCTACCAATGTCAGGGCATTCCTTTATATTTTTGTCTGGTGATACAGGATTAATTACTACAGGTGGAGGTTGGATGGCAGACTCCTCAGGACAGGGTGGATGTAGGGTACTGTTTTCTTCAGGGCAGGGAGGAGGTAGAGACTCATTAGGGCAGTCTTGTCTTGGGAAGTGCAGGCTTGAGTTAAGCTGGTACTCTCCATACAAGGGAAACTCGATAAGATTAAGTGTTGATCTTCCACCAGAAACCATGGAGGTGAAAAGAAAGTGGTATGATGCATTTAAGGCACTGAAAGAGAAAACCTGCCAGCCAAGAATTCTGTATCTGGCAACACTGTCCTTAAAAAATGAGGATGAGTTCAAATTCTTCACAGACAAACAAAAACTGAGAAACTGAAAGAAAAAAAAGGGTGAGAGGCTTGGAGAAGAGGGTGAAAATGAAATTATTAGGAAGGGTAATCTAAAGGGTAAGAATACAGACAATAGTATGATACTACAACAGAAAGCCAAACAACAAAATGGATGAAGTAAGTAATGCCTTTACAGTAATAACATTGAATGTTAATGGCTTGAACTCCCCAATCAAAAGACATAGACTGATAGAACGGATTAAAAAAATTCTAGCCATCTATGTGCTATCTACAAAAGATTCACCTCAGACATAAGGACACAACCAGATTAAAGGTAAAGGTTGGAAAAAAATATTCCACACAAATAGTAACCAAAAAAGACTGGAGTAGCAATTCTAATATCAGACAAAAGAGAATTTAAATGCAAAACTGTTTTAAGGTTGAAGAAGGTCATTAAATATTGATAAAATGGCAATTTAGCAAGAAGAAATAACTATATTAAATATTTATGTGCCTAACCTCAGTGCACCAAGATACATGAGACACACGTCGGCAATGTTGAAGGGACAACTAGATGTCTCTACAATAATTGTTGGAGACTTCAATATACCATTCTCAGTATTGGATGGAGCATCTGGACAGAGGATAAAGAAAGAAAGAGAGACTTTGAATAATATGATAAATGAACTAGACATCTATAGAGCATTGCACCCCAAAACAGCAGGATATACTTTCTTTTCAAGAGCTCATGGATCCTTCTTCAAGATAGACCATATGTTGGGTCACAAGACAAGTCTCAATAAATGTGAAAAGATTGAAATTATACAAAAAACTTTCTCTGATCATAACAGAATGAAGCTGGAAATCAATAATGGACAGAAAAAGGGAAAATTCATAAATGTATGGAGATTAAACAACATTCTCTTAAATAATCAGTGGGTCAAAGAAGAAATTGCCAGAGAATTCAGCAAATATCTTGAATGAATGAAAATGAAAATGAGAACACAACATATCAAAACCTATGGGACTCTGCAAAGGAGTGATGAGAGGGAAATTTATAGCCCTCAGTGCTTACATTAAAAAATAGGAAAGAGCTAAAATTAAAGATCTCACTGCACACATGGAGACTAGACAAAGAACAGCAATCTAATCCCAAACCAAGCCTAAGGAAAGAAATAGTAAAGATCAGAGTAGAAATAAATGAAATCAAGAACAGAAAAACAATAGAGAGAATCAACAAAACCAAAAGTTGGTTCTTTGAGAAGATCAACAAAATTATAGCAGGGGAAACAGAGAAATTGAGAGACAAGGAATTTTCTTGTTTGTCTGTGTTGATTATTATTGTTCTTATTGAAATAATGAAAATGTTCTAAAAATGATTGAAGTGATGAATGCACAACTATGTGATTGTACCAAATACCATTGATTGTACACTTTGGATGAATTGTGTGTTTTATTAATATGTATCAATAAAACTGATTTGTTTGAAAAAAACTACAGTGAGATATCATTTCATATCTATTAGACTGGCCACTAATAAAAAGTTGGAAAAGTTGTAAATGTTGGAGACGTTGTAGAGAGATAGGAATGTTTATTCACTGTTGATGAATGTAGAATGATTACAGTCACTGTGGAGGACTTTTTGGCAGCTCCTTAGGAAGTTGAATATAGACTTCCTATGTGACCTGGCAATACCATTGATAAGTGTATACCCAGAAAACTGAGAGCAGAGACACGAACAGACATCTGCACACCAAAGTTCATAGAGGTGTTATTCACGATAGCCAAAAGTTGGAAACAACCTAGATGTCCATCATGTGGTGAATGGATAAACAAATTGGTGTATACTCACAATGGAATATTATGCAGCAGTAAGAAGAAATGAAGTCATGAAGCATATGACAACATGAATGAATCTGGAGGATGTTATGTTGAATGAAGCAAGCCAGGCACAAAAGGACAAATACCATATGATTGCCCCATTTTGAACTAAATATATTATGTAAAGTCATGGAGTTAATGATTAGTATATAGGTTACCAGAAAATAGAACAAGGGTAGAGAATGGAAAGTTGAGGGTTAATCAGTGTCAAACTGGTAAAAAGGTTGTTGGTAAAACTTTGGAAATGAATAGAAATGGTGAAAGCACATCACATTGTTTGTAACTAGCAGATCTATTACATGGGTATGACAGTGTTTGAAAGAGTAAGTCTAAGGTCATGTATATTACTAGAAGGAATGCTAAAAACTGTAACATAGGACTGTATAAGATAGTAAAACCTCATGTAAAACACGAATATGCGTGGTATTGCATATATAAGACATTCTACAAAATATAAATACAAATATACTAAAGAGAAGAAAAAGAATAGCAGCTATGTATGGCAGGGGAAGCTTAGAGAGATTGAAACATGATGAATTTTGTTTGTTTTTGTTTATTATTATTATTATTATTATTATTGGAATAATGAAAGCGGTCTAAGAATAGTTGAAGTGATGAATGCATAAATATGTGATTACACAGAATACCATTGACTGTACACTTTGGGTGGATTTATGCTTTATTAATATGTATCAATAAAATTGATTTGTTAAAAAAGATAATTGAGTGATCAAAGGAAAAATAACAATAATGTACTTAGAGATTTTTAATTTTATAACACTGATAGCAGTAAAATATATTACAGAAATGTCAAAAAAAAACAAAACAAAAACAAACCAGGTGCTATTTTCTGGGCTTCTGCATAACCTGACTTACCACCTTAATCTTTGTTGTCCTCTTCTCTGTATCATTTTTATTACATTATAAGCTTCCAGTATTTTAGTCAAAAAAAATTTTTAATGTATTCGCACAAAATAATTTTTACATATATTGGACTTTATTGAAGATCTAGGGGTGGGTGAGTGGGTGTTGTGATGTGTGGTCCAAGGGCATAGTCACACACAGAAAAACAATTTTGGGGTGTTTTTACAGCTTTATTGAGGTACAATTGACAATAAACTGCACATATATAAAGTGCAAAGTTTTACAAATTTTGATATGTGCATACCCTTGTGAAATTATGAACACAATTAAGAAAATGAACATATGCAGAGGATGAATCAGATTGTGCAGGAGTCCAGAAGACATCCATTGCAATTGATCTAGATATGCTGAAAAAAGAAGATAGAACTAGGATTCTTTAACAAATTTTCCCAGATATTAAGGGAGAGAGTGGCCTCCCAACTGACCAATGGGTTATTTGGATTAAATTTCAATTATTTCCTATATATGTTTTTTCAGTAAGAAAAAGGATTTTCCTCAAATTATCAAGAATTGTGAAGGATCTGTGCACTGGTTAATTTTGTGTGTCAACTTGGCTAGGTTACAGTGTCCATTTGTTTGGTCAAGCAAGCACTGACTTGGTTATTACAGTGAGGCTATTCCATAGATGGATTTGCATCTATATTCAGTTGATTGCATTTATAGTTAATTGCATCTACAGTCAACAACTACAAAAAAATTGCCCTCAGCAATCTGGGGAGTCCCTTCATTCAATCAATTGGATAACTCAAAGCCAGAACTGAGGATTTCAGAAATCAGAAAGAATTTCTGCCTCAAATCCAGTCAGCCAAACTTCTGATGTGGAATACAGACTTGCCAGACTTCAGAATCCACTTTATCAGAGTTCCTAGCTTACCATTTGCTCTATACAGTTTGGACTTGCCAGCTTCTATGGCCACATGAGCCAATTCCTCATAATAAGCCTCTTTAGTAAGATAGATAGATGATGATAGATTAGATAGATAGATAGATAGATAGATAGATAGATAGATAGATAGATAGATAGATAGATAGATAGA
>JAKSZT010053767.1:10856352-11021961 GCA_026826555.1 Tolypeutes matacus | reverse complement strand
AGATAGATAGATAGATAGATAGATAGATAGATAGATAGATAGATAGAGATGATAGATAGATAGACACAAGATAGATGGATCCTGTCAGTTCTGTTTCTCTGGAGAACCCTGACTAATACAGGATTTGATCATGAGAATGTTTTTTGTTTTGTTTTGTTTTACCTTTTTTCTTCATTAGAGAAGTTGTGGGTTGAGAGAACAATCATGCATAAGATACAGGATAACCATATACCATCCCACCACCACCACCTTACATTGCTATGGAACATTTGTTGTAATTGATGGCAGCACATTTTTATAATTGTACTATTAATTAAAGTCCATGGCTTAACTTAGAGTTCACTGTTTGCATAGTGTAGTTCCATGGATTTTTTTTTTTTTATTGTTTGTATTCTGTTATCATATATGCAATCTAACATTTCCCTTTATAATCATATTCAGATATATACTCCAGTGCTGTTAATTGTGACCAAAATATTTCCATCATTCCAAATAGGAACCCTGTAAATTTTAAGCATTAACTTCCCATTCCCTATCACCACCATGTCCCCTGGTAACCCATATTCTAGATTCTGACTCTGTGCTTTTTCTTATTCTAATTGTTTCAAATCATTGAGATGATAGACTATTTGTCCTTTTGTGTCTGGTTTATTTCACTTAGCATGATGTTTTTAAGGTTCATCCATGTTGGTACATATATCCTTTTTAAAGCTGAATAATATTCTATTGCATGTACAGACACCCATTATATTTACCCATTCATCAGTTGATGGACATAGGTTCATAGGATGCTTCCATCCTTAGCAATTGTGAATAATGCCACTATGAACATCAGTGTGAAAATATCTGCTTGAGTCACTAATTTCAATTCTTTTGGGTATATACCTAGTAGTGAGATTTTTCTGTATTTTTATCCTCTTCCTTTGGATGGACCACCATTTCTCATTTCTTTGTTTATCTTGCACTCTTTTTTGCACACTGTACATTTCAATATTTTAAAATGTTAACTCTGGGATTTATTCCCTGAGATGTTTATTTCTTGGTATTGTAAGCAGCTGATGATAAGAACAGATTTTCTTGGGTTTCAACCATCTAATTAGGAAGCTCTTCACAAGGCAAGTGCCATATGCACGGTTTCCCCTGTCTTTGGGGTCCTCTGTCTTTTCCTGGGCTTTTGCTTGTTAGTTGTTTTGGAGTTCCCCTATTTACAAGAGTTTGATTGTCCCCTCTGTTTCCTAGGAAACAGACCTCACTCCCCCAGCTGTGTGAAGTCAGCAGGACTTTGTTCCAAACTGCTTATAGGGTTTTTTTTTTTACACTCCTTTAATTACCTCAAGCTGCTTTTTCCTGGAGGGCAAATTCCAGGAAGAAGGAAACCCCAGAGAGGACTTCCCCAACTCAGTATTTCCCAGTCAAAACCTGGCCAGAGACCCACAAAGATGGTGCAGACAGGCTCCAAAGTGTCCTGGGAAGGGGATCAGGTAGAGCACCAAGAGCTTTTTCAATGGCTCCCCAAAGTTGAGCTTTCCTGGCCTCCCAGCAAGTGGAGCTCTTCTGCCACCCTGAGGAAGCACTGCATCTTTGCATCTCCACCAGCTATCGGCCTATCCGGGGAGGGTTGTAAGAATGGCTGACACCAAACTTTGTCTGGGGCAGTTTGAAACAATAGCTGCCCTCAGAGCCAGGCCCCCAGTAATACAAATCTGCTAATCCAAAACCGTGATCAGTGATCAGTAATGCCCACCCCTGTTCTTAGGAAAGAGGATTTTTATGCCCCTATCCATCACCAGCAAGCTTGCTAAGGACTGGATCCCATGGCAGTTTGCAACAAGAGTGGGTGCTGTGGAGAGAGAGAAATTTACCTTCTTTATCATAATTTATCAGCCTCTTCCTCCCTCTCTTCCCTTGGTACTGTACAGTATTCTTCTGGCCTCTGGAGTTTTAAAACAACTGTTTCAGACAGTTCCTGCCTGTTTAATATTTGTTTTGGTGGAAGGACTGAGTCCTGGAGCTCCCTACTCTGCCATCGTCCCCAGAAGTCACCCCTCTACTCCTGAGAGTGGTTCGCTTATGAGAAGCAAGGCTCTGTGTACCCATATATTAGATATCTTAACATATTTTTTCAAACTACAAAGTATAAGGAGGTTGGCTTGTTGTTCCTAAATATGCTGGATGAAGTTAAAGAAAAGGATGGCCTCGGGGCTTCAAATTCCCAGGTCAAGTGCCACATGAATAACATGAGAGTTTCTACATGTATCCTCAAAGAAACTCTTATTTCTTATAGCCACAGAGTTGAGAGGTGTACTACACTAAGTGAAGCTTAAATGCTAGAACTGCCTTGATATAATTTAGAAGAATGTACCGAAAGGCTTAGAAGAGAGATTAGAGAGGATTTATCATGTAAGATACACAGTGGGTTGCGATACAGTTCAGGAAGCCTCAGCTTAGGGAACTCAAACCATGTATTATGAGTGGTAAGTATGCCTGCGCTTTGCTTTAGAGGAATACATTATATCTTCCAAGACTATTTCCTATACAGAGAAAATAGGCAGAGGAGCCTAGAACAAAGGTCAGCTGGTTCTTTTACTCACATGATGTAAAGAATCATGAAATAATATGGTTGTTTCCCACCAATATCTACCCCTCACTTCTGCATCATATTAATCTCTGGTGAACTTTTTAATGCCTGCTTTACTACTCCATCCACTCTGATTAATCTGACTCACAGAGATTGGGACCAAATCCATTCAAATTTTCCCATATAACATTTAATTAAAATTGCTATCACAGGACTAATCCAGCCTGCAGTACTGACCTCAACCATGACTCCTACATTCCTGGACCCAAACAACTTAACAAATCTCATGAACTCTTAGGATCTGCCTTAGATAGTGAAGTGGCTTTTTTCTTATTTTTCTACATTGATCTTTCCACTTGGCCCAAGGCATTGATCCAGGTACAATAGGATGTAATACTGATTGTATAGAATCTTTGTTGTCCTGTAAGGAGGAAGTCTGCGATAATTCTATCATTTGTAACCACCCTGGCCAGTGAGGTGTGGTTACCCTGAAGGCCTCCCAAGTCTTCCACTAAAGTCAGGACGAATTTATCACCACTTTTTCTAATTAAAATCCTTGCACCACAGAAATAACTGTGGACAGGATGCGTGAAAATAATGAGTCGTTTATCCCTCCTGGAAGCTCCCCAGAGTAAGCAAGAGTAGACTCATTTTGGAGAAAACACCACAGTTATCTAAGGACTAATTGATCTATTGTTGGCCTCATTTGACTACCTCAAAGTTACAAGTAGCTGTGTTTTCAGGACAAAGCAAACTAAGGCCTGGCTTCCAAACAAGAAGTTCTGACCCAGAGGCACACATGGTGCCCCCAGAAAGAAAGTGTAGTTTACAACGGTTGTGTCCCTCCAAGAGGGACTTTAAGGTTCCAAATTTAGTTTTAATATTCAAATCTAGTCCTTATTTGTGGAAGACTTGCCTGAGTTTTTGGCCAACACTACCAGTTCGGTGGAATTCATCAGCTCTACAGAATGAGCAACAGCTATAGGAGTGGGGGTAGGGCAGCCCTCTGGAGGTATTGGCAGATATTTTGTATAGAAGATGCAGTAACTGGGACCATGCCCTGCTATTTCTGATATAATTCATAGTTAGGAAATGGGGGAGTGTATTAGTCAGCCAAAGGGGTGCTAACGTGAAATACCAAAAATGGGTTGGTCTTTATAAAGGGTATTTATATGGAGTAGAAATCCACAGATACCAGGCCATAAAGCGTTAAATTTCTTCTCTTACTAAAGTCCATTACCACATGTTGGAGCAAGACAGCTGCCGATGTTTGCCAGGGTTCAGTCTTCTTGGATTCCTCTCTTCCTGGGGCTACATTTCTCTCTGGGCTTAGCATCTCTGGTTCCTCCACAAGGTCAGCTGTAGACTATCAGGTGAATGGCTCACTTCTCTTCTCCCGGGGCCTTCTCTCCAACATCAAAACTCCAACATCAAAACTGCTTCTCAAAAACTGCTGCAACTCTGTTCTTTGTTATGCCTTTTATATTTTCTTCCCCTACCCACCAAGGGGTGGGGCTCAATGCCCTAATGACCGTGGCCCAGTCAACACCCTAATCATAACTTAATCATGCCCAGAATAGCATATCAGTTTACAAGCATGATCCAATTATATTTTTTGGAATTCATAATTACATCAAACTGCCCAACTGCAACAGGGATGATGATCAAATTGTGGTCAGAGCTGCCTGGCATTAGATGGCAGCCCCAGCAGTCAATTAAATATAATTATAATGGTTTGGGAGAGCCATACTGGCCATTTCTCCTTTGTGAGAAAGGTGCCAGAAAAGATTCTTAAAAAAAAGGAAAATCATTAATGTCCTTGCCTCTCCTGGACCCCTGGAGTTTGAGGAATTTCTTTCCCAGGTGTCAAATTCATTTTTCTCCCTCTGAGCCACAAAATATGTCTGTCTCATTCAGTAGCTGTAACTTCACCATTTTCCAACTATCCCCTAATTGCACCAATGCTTTTCATCAGGTGCAAGAAACACAAGAACATTTTATAAAACTTACAGAGACCCATGATGTCCCTCACTTTGGCCTTAGGTGGCCTCTGTAGAGGAACTCAACCAGCACGTATACTCAACCAAGTGGTAATTAATTTTATAGTCAAGGACCATGTCAATCCAACAAGAAAAGACAAATGGCTAAACCAGCATTAAGACTGAATCTGCTAGCCCCCCTTTTGGCTGGGATGTACATGGAAGGTATACCAATCAAGCCAGCCTGAGCTGCAATTAGAAGAAAAAAAGAAATATGTCCAGGAAAGGTGGATTCCCAAACATTCAAAATTGGTCTATAGAGAACTCCACTCCTTTAATATGGATCATTACCCTGTGCGTTAATTTCCTAGGGCTTCCATAACAAATTACCACAAACCTGGAGGCTTAAAACAGCAAAAATGTTTTCTCTCGCAGTTCTAGAGGCTGGAAGTCTGAAACCAAGGTGCCAGCAGGGCCATGGAACTTCTAAAGTCTCTAGGGAAGGATCTTTCCTTGCTTCTCCCAGCTTCTGGTGGCTTTTGGCATTCCTTGGCTTGTAACTACATAACTCAGGTCTCTGCTTCCATCTTCACGTAGACTTCTTCCCAGTACATCTCCCTCTCCTCTTCTTCTTAAGCACACTTGTCAAATCCAGGAAGATTTCATGACAAGATCTTTAACTAATTTTACCTGCAAAGAGTCTATTTCCTAATAAGGTCACATCCTGAGGTTACAGGTGAGCGTGAAGTTTTGGGAGACGTTATTCAACCCACTTCACCCAGAAAACAGCCAAGAAGAGGTAACCCCTTTCTAGAGGCAGCCACATTCAGTGACCAAACTGCCTTATGAAGATGTTTAGACCAGGAAGAGGTGAGGGGGGGTGAAACCATAAATCTTTTTGAGTCTGTTTTTGAGGAGGTGTGTTAAACACCACACAATACCAGCTGTGCTTAACCATCAATAAACCATCAATAAATGAGGCTCAGGCATTTAGGGAAACCTCTATGAATACAAGGCCCCATTGAGCCAGTGGCCATGTCTGAGGCCACTGGCTCAATGTCTGAGGAGAGCAAAAAGTCCCGCCCTCCCCCAAGGGATAGTTGTCACCTTTAATGTAAAAGTAAGATGCCACTGGGGGCAAACTAGCATGTTCTTGGCTATCCCATTTCTATTTAACAAGTAAGGTAAAATGGGTCTTCTCACCTTGTTAGTCAGAGTCCAAGTTGGCCCATTCCAAAGTGAGACTATGAGGCTAGGGAGTCACAGGCCTTGGCAGGTCAAGCATTCAATTTCAATAAGATTCCAGGAGCAGATGAATAGCTGCTTTTCAAAAGATATTTATCTGTTAGCAGAGTCATAGAGGCAATTAATACAAAGCCTCAAGGTGCCCATCTGGATAAAGGTTACTTCCCATTGCCAGAAGCTCCAATTTGCAAAATAATTAGTCACAAAAACATGTAGCTCAAAAGGATCGCTAGGCTGTGGGTCCCCAAAAGTGCTAGCATTTCTCTACATGCAGTTAGTTCTTCTTGATTGGGAGACTCCTCTCTGGCATAAATGGGACAAGGATAAACCACATTTAACACATTAATTCCTATTATTCACTCAGATGTGGAATTTACAACAACAGGACATTGAATTGGCCCAAAAGAGCAAGTCCCAGGAGGTCACGTCCTATCACTGCTATGAAACTTGCCCAGACTCCATCAGTTGAATTTGGGAGGCCCTAACCACATGGGACAGTGTAGAATGGTGACTTGATTGCCGCTATCCAACAGCCTCGTAAAATTTCAAGACTCTCCTCCCAGAAAGTTCCCAAGCAAATTTGAACAGGTACATATTGCCTCTGAAACCCCTTAGGGACAGGGAGATCTTGGCACCACCTCTAATCCTCTTTCTCTTTAAAGAGCTGAGGTCAGATTAAATGAAAAGCTAGGGCTCAGGGATACAAACGGAGAGAATGGTTCCACACAAGGAATCAAGACATATTTGCATTCAGTTCCAAGTGGTGTAGCAGCTTCTCACAGCTCAATCAAACAAACTACAAGTGTTTTCAGTCCACTCAAAATATTGTGCAGTAAGATCATCATTACCGACACCCTGTCTTTCAGCTTTAGAGACCCCTTGACTAAGAAGTCATAGCCACATTGATTTTTGCCTGGGGCTGCAGGTTTATGCCCTTTAGCTGACTTGGGCTTGACTCACAAAGGCAACTTTTTTAAGGAGTCCACCTTAAGCCAGGACTTTTGTTGCCACATTGTCATGATAATATATTTTAAGTTTTTATCTATCCAGTTTTAACATAAGGTCTAGGAGAGTTTCTAGATCACCATGTCTGGACACAAGAATTGATCTAGATTCTTTTAAGTCCCTTTCTCGTTCTCCAGGGGTTCTCATTTATCAGCATTTGAAACGTAATCCAGGATAGTAAAAAACTAAGTACTAGTCAATGTCTCATGTATGGTTTCCCACAGGATTGTGTCTATCTTGGAAAACTCTCCCTGAGAACAACAAATCTCCCTTATAGCAGCCAGAAACCACTGCAAAAAACCTCAGAACATTTATTGTCCTTTCTGTCCGACTCTAAATTTGGCATGATAGACTTCACGAAGGGGTGTGCCATAACATAGTCTAGCTCTTACCATTCTTTGTTGACAAGCTTTAATAACTGTCCCTCATTTCCCAGGTGAATCACCCAAATTTATACTGATTTGCCAGGTTCTGACAATAGTACTGATATGAATCAATTTGTGTCCCCCAAGTCCAAACTCCTTGTCTCATGAGTGTGATCCTATTTGGAAATGGGATCTTTGAAGATGTTATCAGTTAAGATGAAGCAAAACTAGATTAAGGCCATAATCCAATAGAACTATATCTTTACCCTAGAGGAAACTTGGCCAGATGAGAGAGCTAGAACCTGAGTTATGCCACAAGCCAAAGAATGTCAGGGATTGCTGGCAAGCCAACACCAGAAACCTACAGACTCCAGAAGAAGCACGGCCCTGCTGACTCCTTGATTTTGGACTTCTAGCCTTCCAGAACTGTGAAACAATAAATTTTGGTTGCTTGAAATCACCCAGTTTGTGACACTTTGTTATGGCAGCTCAAGAAAACACTAAGACAAGTGGTCACAGATTTCCCTCCTTTTGCTTTCAATGTAGGTGCACCACTGCTGATTTGTCTAAAAGACCCTTTCGCCTGCCTAGGACAAATTGTTGAATTAGTTGTTACAATACGGCTGAATTGAAATTGACTACCAGATAGGTGCAGAACTCTTCCCAGATAGAGGAGAGTTAGCAACAGCTAGGACACTGTTTGGCTTGCAACCAATTTACCCAACTCCTCCTCATTTACAGTCAGTGAAGTAGAGGATCATTTATTGCCCAGTTGAACATGCAATTTGATCAAATTTGCTACTGATTCCTAAGGATTTTCCTCAAATCTCATTAATTGCCATGTGGTTCTCATTCTTTTTCATCCAGAAAGCTATGCCTCTATCCCATCTTCATCACCAAAACTATTAAAAATTCTGAAGGGTGTGAGATTTTACCCTACTTGCAAACTAACAAGTTAGTATGCCACAGTTTGAGAGACAAAGGACTTTATATTACTCATGGCACAGCAAGTTGTTAGCACATCAGCATATTTTGTGGGAATTCTTTGAGTCTCAATTCCCACAGGGTGATGAGAATAGGGCCAATAAATACCTGCATATGCAATGGGTTGCAAGATAGGAGAAAAACCTTGAGTTCAGAGAGCCCAAGTCTTTTATAGTGGGCAGTAAACATGCCAGCCCTTGATCCAGAGGAAGATGCTATCTTTGTCATCCAAGGCTCACAAGACATGCACAAATGCAAGAGCAACATAGAGAACTGGCTCCAACACCAACAACCAACCTAAACATTATTTCTTCCCAAAAGTGGACTCTTTTCATGACTTTTTCTTTTTAAAGTCAATGTATTCAAAATTCATCTTGGTAAAGAGCAACAGCCTCTTCTAATGTGTCAACATTTTGTCAAGGAAGTAAATATAGTAGAGTGAACCAAATTGGAAACTGATTTTTTAATTAAATAAAATGAATCAAGAACAAGTGAGTAGGGTTTGAGCAGAGGGTGAGGAATAAATGTGTGAGACAGATAAGAAGCAAGCCATAGACATTATAATTTTGTGGGGTTGTGGGGTTCAGAAATTACTGAACTCTAGCCAACATATGAGGAAAAATTACATTAATTTATCATTAGTCATTTCAAAGAAAGAACAATTGTTTCTATTTTCAAAAACTGAATCTGATTAGCGATAGCTCAGTGACACTTGCCCTCTGGCTTTGGTTGTAGTAAAACAATTTATGAAATTCCTTGGCAGAGCAAACCTGACTTGAGTTTCACATTATTATTTTCAAATCTAATAAATCTGCTGAAATAATAAATAAAAATGAGATACCGAAATATCCTCTCTTACTCCACTAAAGTTTCTTTTAAAACTCACATATATACACAACCCACACTTTTATATACAGGCTCTTGAAAAAATTTACAAAGCTGAGAATATTAATGAATCTTGCTTTTGATAGTTCCTTCCATCCTATAAGGCAGACAGACTAAACACTATTTTCCTGAGACCCTGAAACTGAGTCCCAGAGATTTTAACCAGTGTTAGGGAAATCACAGCCCTTGCCCAGATCTGCCCAGATCTCACATACCTCCCCCTCCTTCTCTGGGGAAGTCACAAGCATTCTAGGCAGCCATCCTCCAAACCTTCTGAAGCAGGCAAGATAGGGAATCAATAGATGGATCTGGAACCTGGAAGAAAAATTGCCACACGTGTTCTTCAGTACCCCCAGATGGCTGCTGGAAGACCTTCATGAGAAATCCCATTCAGAATGAGATTTCCTCTGGAAGCCGGGAGAAGCACCGGATATTCTCTAGGGGCCTTATCATTGCGCCCTCCTGGGGGATTTAAGGGTGATGTAATCAATCAAAACAGCAAACAGCTGGGACCCCTCCCATGTCATTAGCAAAGGGGCAGAATAATTAAATATTTTGGCCTTCTTTGCCCCCACCTGGATCACTATGCAAGTAAACCTGGGGATTTATCATCTATAATGGGAAATTATATTCTATAAATCAGCCCTCTTTATCACTCTTCAGCCTCTGCCTTTCTACCTGAGACTTATGAGCTGTTATTTTCTCCCATTTTTCTTCTCACCATTCCTTAATAAATTACTGGCCTAACTAACCTGACATGCTCTTGAAATTCATTATTTGCAGCATAGTCAAGAACCTAGACAAAATCCAGTAACATATTTTGGCACTGCCAGCCAGGAAGTTATTGGTGAGGGAAACTATGGCTTACAGCCTGTTTAATGCCTTCCTTTGGTAATCTATTTTAAACAGGTTCGCCTATGAGCCCCCACAGGACATAGTCCCAGAAGGGATGGGGCCAGGGTGCGGGAACTCTCTGAGTCCATGCCACATGCCCAGGCTTTTGAGACTTGACCCCAGCCAGAAGGTCAGAGGCACAGGGCAGGGGCCCAAAGGAGGGCCCTGCCAAGACAGAGGTGCCCTGGCTGAGCGGGGCATTGCAAAGCCACTTTTTCAAGCCCTTTTAGCAGCCATCAGCTTTGCCCTGGGGCCAGGCTGCCATTGCCTTCTCCTGCCCTCTCTCCTCAGTGGCAGTGGCAATGACTCAGAGCTGGGGGCTTGCACCTCTCCATGGGTCCATGCCTTTGCAAGCCCACCTTCCCATCAGCCATACCTGGCTACCTGGTCTGGGAAGGTGGCAGGCAGGGCCAAAATGGATGCCGTGGGAGTTCCCTTCCCCAGTGGGGTCACAGGCCAGGACACCATTCATAATTAACGTTTACCTTCCTACTTCCTACTATTGAATTTCTCATTACAGGTTTGTGTTAAAATGCTTTGGAATGTCCTAGAAACTGTAAAACTGAAAATGCCTTTGCTAGTGAGGATGCTATTGCCTCAGGGCCCCAAGACCTGTTAGCTAGAACAATTGATCTCTAATCACTTAATGGCCTTTTGATGGCTGGTCTAACTGGGAAACTACCAAACAGTAAAGTCATAAAACTAGGACTTTTGTAAGAATAGAAAGAAGTTTTTTTCTGCCCCTTCTCCAAGAAGGAGGAATATTCCACTTGGAATCTATCTGATCTTTTCCGTCTGTCTTCCAAGTCCAGAACAGCCCTGAAAACACCCGGCAGCATGGTCTCTGTGATTCCAAGGGTGACAGGAACCAGAGAAGTAACTCTGAATGTCCCCCAAGACTTGAAGCCTTGGGCGCTTTGATTCAGAGAGCAACAAAATGTCCCCTGAGACTTAGCTCAGGAGCTTCCGTTTGGGTAACAGTACAGTCAGTCTCAGACCCTGGAATGTAGAGGTGCTGAGAACCAGAGCAGTAAACTCTGAATGGCCCCCAAGACCTTGGGTCTCTCCATTCAGAGGGCAGCCAAATGTCCCCTGAGACTTATCTCCAGCACTTCAGTTTGGGCAACTGCTCCCAATGTTTCCCACCAATCTGTCTTGGGCACTTTGGTCTGAACTTTGGAGTTTTCAGGCATCTCTCAAAACCTAGGTCAGCCATGGGAATACCCATTGGCAAAGGTCTAGACTAACTTCTCAGGACACTGAGACCAGAGCATCAGGTCCAAATTGTTTGGAGTGGTAAATGTTTTTGTCCAACTTGGACTCTAGGACACCAGATCAGTCAATTAAAAAGTGCTTCTTCATTCCTCCTAGAATAATGGGCATGGTCTCTAGCCTAATAGCAGACTTCCCATGGGAGTATCTTCTCAGTAATCGGGAAAATCTGCCTACTGCTGGTCCACATGACCATAGTATAGCCGAGAGCAGCCTCTGTATAGGACCCTGAATTCCAGTTAAACCAGTTTAAAAGAGGAAGACATAGATCTGAGGGCCAGAAACCTCATGTCATGTCTCCTTAAAGAAATGAGGAAATAAACTTCAAACTTCCATTATTTTAAACTTGGTTGTACCTATAAAATGTGTGAATAGAGATCAAGATCCAGACTGGATACTAAACCTCTCCTGGAAAATAAGAAACCTCATGTGTCATCAATTAAGATCAAAAAGTTCCTAGAAACACTAAGGGTATATAAAATTCTCTCTTCTGTTTTAGTCTATGCTTAACTTTGTATTCAACTTCAAAATCTGTGTCTAACTATGTCAGTTTGCTTGTGCCTAGGAAATCAGAATTGGGGTTCACCTGTTACTAATTGGATAACGGTGAAAGGTAACCTAAAAATTAGTCTAAATGTTAATACTGCCTTGAGAGTAAACTTATTGTATAAATCATGAGTGAAATTGGTTCAACTACCAGAAAAGCAGAAAACTTAGCTCTTGAGCATTCAAACCAGGCCTTCAATACACTGCAGGTTGCCTGTCCATTGGAATTATTGGCTAGGTTGGTCACTGACCCCTAAAATAATAAAGGTATCTACTACATCTATGGTTGTGCCCCTGAAGTGGATGGAGACTACATTGCAGTTTCAGATTTTTTTTTATTTTTATTGTGGGTAAAAATCAAAATTTTCACAATACATACCAATATTTGTAAAATGATATATAAATATATATGCATATATATGCATTTGCTTACAAAAATGTTATTTATATATATATAAATATATTTTAAGAGGTGCTTAGATTACCCAAAATATTACATGGAACCTATTGGGATTCCCATGTTGTCCACCTCCCACGCCTCCAACCACATCCCACACAAACATCTCCCACAAGTGTGGCCCACCACCCTCAATGGACTTACACATCCTGGGGCCTTGCCACCAACCATAGACCACGGTTCACATCGTAGACCACACTCTCTCCCACACAGTTCTGAGTGGTGTGTGCTGATTTAAAATGGCCTACATCCGTTGCCACAACGGTACTCAGGACAACCTCCAAATCCCAAAGAAGCCCCTGTATTTCAATTGCTCGTCCCCTCCCTGCCCCAAAAGTGTCAAGTGGCCACTGGCTCCACCTCATTGTTATAATTTCTTCCATTGCTAGAATCACCATATGTGATCAAAAGAATACCATCAAGTCCACTCTAGTCCATAGTTCTTCCCCCAATCCTGAGGGGACTGGGATGGTGATGTCCACTCCACCTCCAAGTGAGAGAGGGCTTATATCCCATGGATATGGTGGGTGGGATGATCCTGCCTGCAGATGCAGGCCCTCTCCATTCCCTGGGATGGCCATTGCCCATTGTTGTCTCCTCGCCAGGTGACTTGGATGAGTCCATTGAGCTGTAGGGTAGGAGTTGCAGCCCCACCAAGATTCCACTCACACCTGGCACATAGGTAGGCCAGAGGCTCCAGTCTCTGAAAGTATACCTAAAAACTGCAGCATCACATATAGGTTTGAATAGAAGGGACTGATGAACCATGTGCAGGGAGGACTTATTTGAGTCCAATTCTGTCACTCTCAGGAGTACAGATTCCAAAATAGAGTCCACTGATAAGGCATCAGTCTCTGGGGCTATCCCCACTTATATAGGACCTGGGTGTCTCCAGAGCTCTCAGGAGCCCCTCTGTGTGGGGTGATAGGCACTTAGATGTTCTATGAGCTCCTACTGAGGTGTGTGTAAGAGTTACCTCTGGTGACCTCCCGACTTTCTTTGAAGTCTCTTAGCCACTTGAACTCATTTGTCTTTACCTTTTCCCCCTTTAATTCAAGGTCTTTTTCCAGTTGTGTTGCCAGTTGGCACTTGGTATTAATCCCTCGTTGCCAGGGAGGCTTATCCCCGGGAGTCATGTCCCACGTTGGGGGAAAGGTAAAGCAATCATATGCTGAGTTTGGCTTAGAGAGAGGCCACATTTGAGCAACAAGGAGGCTCTTAGGTGGCAACCCTTAGGCACCCCACAATGCAGTTTCGGATTTTTGCAGCAACCAATGATGGCTCGATATAGCCAAATGTGCAATGGATATCATTTCCAGATTGGCACTGCTTCATAGTGCCAAAGGGTGCTATGAACTAGGCCAGTGGTATACTGGAACCTACTTTCCTAGCTTCTCTCTAGTGTCAATGGTGCTGCAGCATACTGGCTGTGTGAAGTACATACCAAGAGGAACAAAGATTACCAGAGTACTGTGAGTAGAACTTAAACACAATTGGCATTGTGGCCTGCTCCCATGGACAGAAAACAAGTAGGGTATTGCAAACATGGAGCTTAAATCTGTTAATTGCAGCTCAAAAAAACAAAGACAAAAATGTATGCATTAGGTAGTGCATTAATACTAAGTACTGTACCTATATCTTTCCTCTAGATATATGCCTGATTATGTGGTATCTTTTCTATTCTAGATCATATGCAGAGGGACATTGAACATATTAAAAGTCCTGGTAAACTTCATTTTCTAAGTAGTTAATGAACGTGCTTAACCCAGGCATCTCTTCTAGCCCTTATTCCAGAACCTGTCCCACTCGTACACTGGGGAGGACTGGCAGGTCCACATGCCATCCTTCAGGGCTAAGCATTTTCCACCAGAAGGGAAACAGCAAATGAGGTGGCTAGGACCCCCTTCAACTTAGCCCCTTTAAGATGGTCCATGGACAACCTTTCCTCACCCAGGACCTGGAAACCAGGTTCTGATCAAAACCTGGCAAGAAAACAGACATCACTCTCAATTAGAGCCTAAATGGAAGGGACCTTATCCTGTGGTTTTAATCACTCCCACAGCTGTTAAAGTTAAAGGGATTGCCAGCTGGGTGTACTTATCTGGAGTGAAGCCAGCTGCCCAAGGAAGTACCAACTCACCAGAAGCATCTGATGGGTCATACGAGTGCCAGCCATTGGATGGCCTGAAATACCTCTTCAAGAGACAAAGCTAAGTAGTGTTTGTGTGTCTAACCCAACACCCTTTAAGAAACCTTGTCTGTTTTCATTTGTTTCTTCCAGTACAATAACTAAAAAAACTATGTGTCTTCTCATCCCCCTCTTAGTTGCCTTAGGCATAACCACCGCCACTGAAAACTGGTGTTGGCAATTTGTACCAAACCCCATTATCTACTTCAGTCACTCCCTAGAGCTAACTAACAGAATAAATGAAACTAGCCATGCTTTAGAAGCTCTAAAACAGCAAGCAGACTCTCTTGCTGAGGTGCTGCAAAATTGCATGTCACTTGATGTGCTAACTGCAGCACAGGGAGGAATATGTCCTTTCTTTGAGGAAGAATGCCATCTCTATGTAAATCACTCTGAAATAGTCCTGAATGGTATTCAAAACCTGCAAAATGAAACCCACCAACTTCCAGGAGATGCAGCCTTTATAGGCACTTGGCCTTTTCTACTTTTGTGGTCCAGTATCCTCTTAGTGGGACCAGTTATTCTCAAAATTCTAATCAAGTTTATTTCTTCCAGAATCAACATCTTGTTGACCATATGGGGACTTTACCCATCTTCACCCAGGATGCCAGATCCATCTTCCTCCAACTGAGATAGAACAGCCAGAGGGTTTGACACCTTGCCTGGTAGAGCCTACTGCCCCTAACCAGCAGGAAGTAATTACAGAAGAAAGACCATCACCCTTCAGCACCCCTTTAAGAATAAAGGTATAAACTCGATGAGGGGGGGGATGAAGCAGGATAGATAGGGAATAAATAGCTCTGGAACCTGGCAGAAAAAAAACGCCGCCATTAACATATGTTCTTCAGTACCCCAAAGATGGCTGCTGGAAGACCCTCACGAGAA
Source organism: Tolypeutes matacus (assembly GCA_026826555.1). Taxonomy (NCBI): domain Eukaryota; kingdom Metazoa; phylum Chordata; class Mammalia; order Cingulata; family Chlamyphoridae; genus Tolypeutes; species Tolypeutes matacus. The sequence continues at coordinate 11,006,678 of JAKSZT010053767.1, read as the reverse complement.
AGCCCATTCAGAATGAGATTTCCTCTGGAAGCCAGGAGAAGCCCCAGATATTTTCCAGGGCCCTTGTCATTGGGGCCTCCTGGGGGATTGATGGGTGGGGTAATCAATCAAACAGCAAACAGCTGGGACTCCCCCCATGTCATTAGCAAAGGTGCAGAGAAATCAATGATTTAAAAAGTAAGCACAAAAGCAAAAACCTCCTATACTGGCCTCTTCGTGCCTGCCTGGATCACTGCACAAGTAAACCTGGGGATTTATAATCTATAATGGGAAATTGTATTCTATAAATCAGCCCTCTTTATCACTCTTCAGCCCCTTCCTTTCTACCTGGGACCTATGATCTGTTATTTTCTCCCATTTGTCTTCTCACCATTCCTTAATAAATTAGTGGCCTAACTAACCCAACGTGCTCTTGAAATTCATTATTGTTCAGCATAGTCAAGAACCTAGAAAAATCCTATTCCTACCTCCTTTACTATTTTGTGCCATTCCACAACCTGAAGGAGATGTTAAGTCTAACAAAAAGGTCTGGTTTCCTCAAACCCAGAAACTGGGACCAAGCAACTCCAGATGCTTATCAAGTGGATAAAAACCACACTCCAACAGTGTAGGTTTGTCTGTCTTCTGCAGCACAAAGTGGGGCATGTGGAGCTTCCATCTAAGACACCAATCCAAAGCAAGTTTTGGGCAGGAGACTGGCCATGATGGAACTTGTTCCCCTGCTTTTTAGGACTCTTTGTGCTATGCAAGTGACAAAGTTTTCTGGACTATTAAGGAATCATTTGTGAAAGTTACTGTTATGCCCTAAACCTGTGTTTCCACAATGTACTGTTGAAGCAACTCATTCCACAGCCAGATCCAAAGTCTCTGACACTTATTTCCATATTCTTTTCACTATATTATAATCTTGAAAGATCAAGTTTGTAATTTTACCATTTTCTGGCCATGAGTTACTAAACATTAACATGTGTATCATTTGATTTCATTGCTGATTATATAAGTATATATGGTTATTGCATTAGCACCAGGACAGCTCGTCAAATACACAAGGACTGTTTAAAAATCTGCTTTACATCAGTGCTTTTTGGAACATGAAAATACAAATGTAAATGAAATTTTTTTTTTTTTTTTTTTTTTTTTACCGGGAGGCCCCAGGGATCGAACCCGGATCCCTCCATATGGGAGACGGACGCGCAACCATTTGAGCCACATCCACCCTAAATGAATTTATTTTAAGGAGTAAATATCTCTTAGCAATTTCATCAGGGCAAAAATGAATTGTGGTTAAATATCTATGATTTTATTACCTGAACTAGTATATTCACAAATTATGGCATACAATTTTCTCAAGAACTTCAAAATGAATGCTTTCTAAATATTTGTAAGATTTTAAAAAACATACAAACACAAAATCTGAGTCCATGACCTGCTTTTTAAAATAACATGCTTAAAGTATTTTCTTTTAATTTTTATATTATTATCCAAGTTTTGCATAATTATTTTGTGTCAATTCTACTTGTTTCAATGAAAATCTAAATAATCACAAATGTTCAGTTAGTCTGAATTTGCCTTTTTTTTAATCCAGTACCCTATTTCCTTAGAATGATTCCTTCCTAATTACTAATGATGCCAATTTAATTTCTTTAAAACATAGTTTTGAATGTGTCACTTTCCTGCTCTTAAACTTTGAATGCTCCATATTGACACACACACACACACTCAAATACATATATGCGTACATAGATAAATTTAACCACTTATGCCTAGTAATAAGAGCTTTCAAAGGCCAGGAACAAACCTTTATTTGTACTTACAAAGGAAACTACTTTTTGTCTCCTAAACTCACCTCATCTTTGCTCAAGTCATTTTTCTTCTCTTAGAGTTTATAACCTTCTCTATAGAACACAAGCTTTTGCCACCTCCACCAAAACAGTTCTTTCAAAGTTTTATGATGGCCTCCATGATTTTAATTCTAATAGTTAATTCTCAATCAGAATCTTATTGGAGTCATCAGAAGCCTAGGCACAGTTGATCAACTCCTTCTCCTCCTGTCTTCTGTGACAGCTCATTCTCACAGTTTCTCTCTTGTTGCATTTGCTGGTTTCTTCTCATCTCCTGTTTTAGTTTGCTAGGCTGCTGAAAGGAATATACCGTGAAATAGGTTGGCTTTTAACAATGGGAATTTATTAGCTTACAAGCTTACAGTTTTGAGACATGAAAATGTCCAAATCAAGGCATTATCAAGACAATGCTTTCTTACTGAAGACCAGCTGCCAGTGATCCTGGACTCCTCTTTCACATGGCAAGGCACTTGTGGCATCTGCTGTTCTCCCTCCTTTTCTGGGTTTCATTGCTTCCAGCTTCTTGCTTCCATGGCTTTCTCTTTTTTTCTCTATCTTCCTCCCATTTTTAAAGGACTCCAATAAGAGGATTAAGATTCACCTTGAATGAGGTGGGTCACACCTTGTGGCAGTTGGGCAGTTTGATGTAATTATGAATTCCAAAAGTATAATTGGATCATGCTTGTAAACTGATCTGTTAATCTGGGCATGATTAACTGGGCCACTTCAGTAGGGCATTGAGCCCCACCCCTTGGTGGGTGGGGAATCGAATATAAAAGGCAAGGCAAAGAATAGAGTTGAGGCCGTTTTTGAGAAGCAGTTTTGATATTGGAGAGAAGTCCCCAGGAGAAGAGAGGTGAGCTGTTTGCCTGATCGTCTACAGCTGACCTTGTGGAGGAAACAGGAGCTAAGCCTGGAAAGAAACGCAGCCCCAGGAAGAGAGGAAATCAAGAAGCCTGAACCCTGGTAAACATCCGCAGCTGTCATACTCCAACAAGTGGCAATGGACTTTGGTGAGAGAAGAAACTTATGCTTTCTGGCCTGGTAACTGTGGACTTCTACCCCAAATAAATACCCTTTATAAAGACCAACCCATTTTTGGTATTTCACATTAGCACCCCTTTGGCTGACTAATACACACCATAACTGAAGTAACCTCAACAAAAGATCCTATCTATAATGGGTCCACACCCACAGGAATGGATTAGCTCTAAGAACATGATTTTCAGGGGTACATACAGTTCAAACCACCACATCTCTCCAACCTCAAAGTGTTGGAGTATCTGGGGCTCAGTCCTGGACCTCTTCTCTATTTGTCCTCACTGTCGGTAATCTTATCGTCTGCTGGCTTTACCTACCACATATTACATGGACAACTACTAAATTTATATCCCAAACCTGGATCTATCATCTAAATGTCAGAATCTCCCATGCAGCCACACACTTGATGCTTCTACTTTGCAGATATCTACTAGACATCTCAAACTTAACATGTCTTAAATTGAAATCTTAATCTTCACATTAGAAACTCTTCCCCCAAAGTTTCCAAAAGTTAGTAGATGGAAATTCTATCCTTACCTTTTTTCAGACCATCATCCTTGGAGTCATTCTTTACACCTCTCTTTCTCTCATACCCTACACCTATACCTTGGTAAGTCTTACATATAGTCTCTGTTAATACTCTGGTCCAAGACACCAGTCTTTTCTGACTGATTTCCCTGGTCACTTCTCTCCTCCAGTGGCTCCTTATCTTATAGTAAAAGTTAAAATACACAAAACTGTCTCCCAGGCCTCACTCAACTTGGACCCCCACCTCTGTGATCATATGTACAACAATCCCCTTTGTTCACCTTGAAATATCCCACAACAATTAAGTTGGCCCTCAAACATTGGGGTGAAATTTCAGTAATCAGATAGGGATCCATGGGAAGGGAGAGGATACTATTTTTTAAAGAGTTATTCTAACTGACAAGGAATATCCAAGCAGAGACCCAAGAGAGGTAAGAGAGTGAGCAATATGGCTTTCTGGGAGAAGGATGTTCCCACAAAGAGAACAGTGAGTGCAAAGCCCTGGGACAGCAGCATGATTGGAGGAAACGGAGGAGGTTGAAGGCTGAAAGATCAATAAAGTGGAGGTGACTATAGTTAACAGGTAGGAAAAAGTATTGAAAACTCACATCAGTAGAAATTGCAAAGAGAAAACAGGCAAGAAAAACATTGAGTTAACAACTATTTGAGTAATTTCTCTAGGCAAAGCACTCTCCTAGACATAACATGTATAGTTAAAACCAAAATGGTTCTGCATTTGCAAAATTTATAGACTTACACAGAAATATAAAGTGGGCAACCAGAATTGGCAATTGTTTTGATGTTGTGGGGTGACAAAAAGAGGGGATTTAAAAGTGAGACTTGAATTTGGGTGACTAGGTATAGTAGAGGAGAGTGACATTTCAGACAGCCAGCCCTGATTTAAAATCCTGCCTCAGCCACCCAAACTCTTTCAGCTCCAAGCTATTCATCTAAAAAGTGGGGACAAAAAGATGGAGATAACTTTCATCTCATAGTTGTTGTGAGGCTTTAGATAAACAGTTGATGTGGTATCTGTTACACAGTAAATATTCAATACTTATATAATAGCTAAATGTGTAGAGAGACTTGAACATCTTTAAAGATCCTCTGAACAAATCCCTTCTACTGAAGGAGGGCTCATACTATGCCTCTGTATGGCTTGGAGCTATGTACCCCAGGAAAACATGTTCTTAAACTTAATCCATACCTGTAGGTGTTGACCCACTGAAGAGTAAAGTCTTTTCAAGATGTTACTTCAGTTAAGGTGTTGCTCAAGTGAATCAGGATGGATCTTAATCCTATTACTAAAGGCCTTATAGGGAAGGTCATACAGAGAGAAGTCACAAGAAAGTAGCCAGAAGCTGGAAGTCAAAAGAAATGTGAAACCAGTAGAAGGTGCCATGTGCATTGCCATGTGATGTAAAAACCAAGGACCAAGGATTGCCAGCAGCTAGCCCCAGTGTGCCACAGTCTTGATGATGCCTTGATTGGGACTTCTCCTAGCCTCAAAACCATGGGTCAATAAATTCTCATTGTTTAAACCAACCCACCGCATATTTGCTTCAGCAGCCAGGAAACTAAAACATCCTGTCATTATGAATTTCCATAATAACTTAGTAAATCAATGTTGCACAGGCTTTATTCCCTTGTGAATGTAACAGAATAAAAATCAAATACTTGTTGAATTAATGTAATTATTTGCAAAATCTATTTTTGCAATATTCTTTTGTCTCACATAGAAATGAAGAGGATAAGTTTTACTATATATTCAGGAATTTCTTTGAATAATTTCAGTGCAAGAGAGTTTAGCTCTGAGAAACATATTTATGATAGCCAGTATTAGCCATCACTGTGACTGTTCTCATGGCCTCTGCACTCACAAATGCCAATAGCACTTCAGCATGTTCAATGTTGCACAAAGATGTTCAGTAGCCACCTTTGGGACCTATTTTTCATATTGCAAAATTCCAATATGAGTATGAGAAGAGCACTATCATCATATTAGGAGCTATTTACCAAGATAAGAAAACAACAGTGCTGAGAGTGTAGCATGCAGTAAAATAATCATCATCTTCTGACAGCAAAAAATTTAAATCAGGCAGCTCAGTAACTTAAAATACAAAGAGCATAATACAAGGTGAGTTATGGCCAGATAGCAATTGCAGATTTATTTAAGTTAAATGGCGGTGGTTTGATTAAGGAATCCAAAGATACTGATTTTGGGTCAAGATAATGGCTTTCTTCCCTCCTGTGAGCATTGAATATAGAGGAAAATTAAGTTTTATTGGAAATCCACCCATATTAGTGAAGAGAATAGAAGATAAGCAATGAAGTTATCAATGGGTAAGAAATATTAACTATTTCTGAAATTCAGATAGAAGATAGAAACATGTGGAGGAAGCCATAGGTCAGAGGGACATGTTCAGATCTCCTCTTATAATTGTGGATTTATCCATTTTTTTATTTTTATACATACATTAAAATTTGAAGTTATGATATTAAGTGCATAAAGATAAATGTCTTTTATATTATCTTGACATACATCTTTTTCAATATAAAAAGTTTCTCCTTTAAAGTTGCTGCCTTGATATGAAAATATCTTAATTTTTCAATCATATTTGAATGTTCATTTGGTAAAATATAGAATTCTAGGTTTACAATAATCTTCCTTCAGAATTTTGAGGGCATTTTACACTAATGTGACTCTCATTTCTTTGTAGATTACCTATGTTTCTCACATTGCTTTTAGAATTCTCTATATTTGGGATTCTGAAACTTCACCAAGATATCTTTGTATGTGGATCTTGTTATTAACCCTGCCTGACACCAGATGAGCCCTTTCAATCTAAAAACATGTCTTTCTTCAAGTCTGGAATACTTTTTTCTATATTTCTTTTAAAAAAATTTCTCTCACTCATTTTGGTTTTGTTTTCTTTTTCTGGAGCCCCTCTCAGATGAACATTGGAACTTCTGGGTCTAAACACTTCTCCTATACCTACCTCTTCACATGTGGCACTGTGGATTAGTAGCTTACCCAAGCTTGGTCTTCCAGTCACTAATTTGTCACCTATGCTTATTCCCCTGTTACTTAATCTATGTAGTGATGATTTTATTTCATTAAATAAGTCATTTTTTTCATAATTTTTTTCAAAGTAACAGTTTTGGTTTTTCTTTTTTGTTTTATGTATATGTTATCTTTTTATGTTTCTCTAGGGTTATTCAATATACTTATTTAAATGTCTTCTTCTGTTTCCGTAGTTAATTCTTTCATTGGCTTTGTTCTTTGTTGACTCTAATGATACTTGGCATTGGCTTTCCGCTCATTTGAGATTTTTTTTAAAAAAGGCCGAAGCTGAATACTTTTTTTTTTTTTCAGCTTAAATGTGTTTTTTAAACTCATAATCCCTGGTGGTCTGGCAATGAATACAATTCTGATTACAAAAGCCCTCTTCCAGTGATTGCATTTGGAATGTCCAGTGGATAGATTGTTTCTAAGGTGTAGGGGATGTACTTCCCCCTTGATAAGCCAAAAATAGTTATTGAGAATAGTAATGCTCAAACAAAAATCGTGATGTCCAGGCCATACCCCAAATCATTAAATCTGAATTTCATTGTGTGGGACCCAGACATCAGTATTTTTTAAAATTCCCTAGTTGTTTCTATTATGTGGCAAAGTTTGAGAACCACCACAAGAGAACTGTTTGCTTCCTGGTGTCACACACATTCTGGAAGTCTTCCTGCCAGAATTCTCCCTCAAAGGGTTGTTCTTACCTCTGTGCCAATGCAGACATCACCCATTCTGTGAAGGAGAAATTGCACTCTTGTTCCATCCTTATTTAGTTACTTTTCCTCAGATTCTAAAGTCTCTGACTTTGGAATTATTCTAAAATTCTTTTGGGAAAACTCCCAGGTTTTGTTCCACTCTGTCTTAGTTTTCCAGGCTTCTATGACAAATACCACAAAGTGGGTTGGCTTAAACAATGGGAATTTATTAGCTCAATGTTTTGAGGCTAGCGGAAGCCCAAAAAACGAGGCATCAGTAAGGTGATGCTTTCTCCCCAAAATTATTAACATTCTGATACTGGTTTGCTGGCAATACTTGGGTTCCTTGGACTTCTTGATGGCAATGCCATCTCCTTTCTCTTCTAGGTTCCATTGATATACTGCCTCCCCATAGCTTTCTCTTACTATGTCTGAATTTTTCCTGCTCATACAGGACTCCAGAAATCCAAATTAATGCCCAACCTTATAATTTCCCCAAAGAGCGTATCTACAATGGGCTCACATACACAGGAATGTGGATTAAGATTAAAAACATGTTTCAATTGGGATACATAATTTAATCTATCACAATCTTTTAGTGGTCTATTGTAGGTTCTTAGTGCCATTCATTCTCATCACCAGTTACTTCCTATTAATATTTTATTTTGCAGAACTTATTCATTATTGTGATCTATTAGTGACATCACCCCTGAGTGCCAATGTTACTTTGAATTCATGTTATATTTTTATTTTGATATGAGAGGTATAAATTTATGGTTCATCAATACCTTTAAGAGGAAATACTCAAGTTTATGCACTCAATTTTTCTTTTGTTTAACAAATAAGCATTGAGTTCCTCCTGTAGGTTCTAGGTTTAAAAGAGATAATGAAAAAAAAACACAGACCTGCCTCATGTAGCTTACATTCAATTGTCTTTTCTATAGTAACAAAAAAAAAAGTCAGAATCAATCTAAATGTTCATTATACATTGTTCGTTGGATTAGTTAAGATAACATATATATATAATGAAATATTTCCCAGCCATTGAATATACTTAAAAATTACAACATGAAAAAAATCCTCACAATATAATGTTATCTTTAAAAATCAGGATGCTGAATTGCACATTTAGTATAATCTCAACTAAGAAAAATTAATGGGTTTTTGCTTCTAGATTGAGGCACCCTGGATAATTAATCTATTCTTTTTATTTTTCTGTACTTTTCTAATATAAACAGATATCTTTTTTTAATATTATATACTGTTTAAATAAATTAAATACTTTTAATTCATGTGGTTCATTAAAGATTTTACTTCAGCAAAGATGGATGATATGTTTTAAGTGAAAGGATTGTTTCCCTATGTGACTTTCACATTGGGTCTCGTGCCACAATTTAGAGGCTTTCTTAAAGTTTTTAAATTGAAAATCTATTCTTATCCCACTCTGTGATATCAGTTTTATTTCAAGTGGAACAATAATTCACAAAATTTAGCACAGTCCCCTTCATCGCATTATTAATAAAGTAGAAAAAGGAATGGAAAAGCAGAATGTAGTCAAGGAAGATAAAAGGGATGTCTGATAACTTTTTAAAATATCTTAAAGGCTTTCATCCAGGGTAAAATGAAAGTGACTTCTTTAAAAAAAAAAAAAAAAGCTGATGGAAGATGCAAGGAAGGAAGACTCCTTCAACTTTTGGTTGATGAACCTGCCTTGTTTTGTCAGCCAACCAGCCCCATCCTTCTTAATTTTTAAAAATCTGGAAGTGTCTTTAGGAGTGAGCATTTCTTTCTATAAAAAGTCTGTTGTCCATTGCCCTCTGGATCCTCTTCTCTTGAGGATTATGCAGAAACATGGTTAATCCAACAAAATGAGAATATAATCATTGTACTACATAAAAGGGCAAGCTGACATATAAAAAGCATGGTGGGGGGGAGCAGATGTAGCTCAAGTGGTTGAGCACCTGCTTCCCATATATGATGTCCTGGGTTTGATGCTTGGTACCTCCTTAAAAAAAAAAAAGCATTGGTCATGACTGCAAAGATACATTTAAATGGACTTTGATGGATGCTGTATTTTCCACTAAGTGTCATAGTTTGAGTGAGCATTTCCTGTAGTGTATCAAGAATGTAATGAGACAGATTAATTTAACAGATCATATATGATAACTGACATAAGGAAAGACCAAATTTTATACAATTTGATTATATAAAAACTAATATGTCATATTTAACCTGTTATAAATTGCCTGTAAAATATTCCAACAATTCTTTTTTCTATTATTATCCCTATTTTTGTGGTAATATAGCTTAGTTGTTGTTGTTAGTATCATCATCATTATTATATAATAATGATGTTACCACACATCCAACTTTGGTGATCAAAGGTATTGTTTTCACAAGGTCCTACCAAATATAGTACATAAGTATTCAAATATTTTCTCTAAAGGTAAAAGATAGTTGTTATGAGGGATACTGAGCTTACCATTCATTATAATAAAAAGGCATGCTCCTTGAGATTTAGTTTTATTTTAAACTGGAAGATATGTGCTATGCTCAGAATTTACATTATATTCTAAATAGTCAAGTATTTCTATCATTTAAGAGTAAATAATTCTACTGACTTTAAAAATATCATAAGTATTTTAATAATTAACGGTTATCGTTTACTTCACATGTAGTTTCCATAGAAACATTACTCTTTACTTATTAGACAAAGAAAGACTCTACTAAGCTGTGCAGTTCTTCTAATCTCTGATTTCACTGAATTCACATATATGTTAAAATGCATTTCAAACATTTCTGGTTTGAGAACAATAAATAATCTTCAGATTTTCTTGACACTTAGAATGTCTATAATATCATATGTAGCATATTTCTTGTACATATTTATTTTTATATATTATACAAGTAAATATAAAGAAAACAAGTTAGAAAGAGGTAGATATACATAGAATAACATATTTTCTTATTCTATTAGTTGTGCTTTGAGAATATGACACATTTAGAAATGCAATAACATGAAAGAACAGTAGATTGGGTCTCCATACTTGCACAGCTGCATTTTTAAATAATCAAATATTTTTTAAAATGGCATTACAATATGTCAGTATACCAGTTTTCAATGGAATTGAATACACCAGTGCTAAATTGATGAATGTAGAAATGACTAGTGAATATTTGTGGACTGGAGAAAAACAAATGAAGGCAATTACTTATAACAGGAACATACAGTACATTTTAAAAATAGCACTCTGAGTACCATTTTTCTAATGCCTTAACACATCAAATGTGTCACCCAAAAAGAGTTAAGTCAGTGTGAAATCAAAATATCTGTCAAAACCTACAAGTGTTTATAAGTATTCACTATATATATTCATCTCCATTCACTTATCAGTCCTTTGTCCAAGTTCAGATTATCAGTTTCTCACAGATGGAACCACCCTTCCTTTTTGGCATACTGTACCTGAATGAATAAGCATCCTGCACTGGAAACAGAGCTATAAAATAAACAGAAATAGTGATGTAATTTGCCTTCTGGCCTCAATACCAATTCTTGTTAGGATGTGAAAATGGTCCAGTAGCCAAAAGAAATTTTTTAAATCAGGTTATCATATAAGTTTGAGTAAGAAAAGTGAGTGTATTAGCTCAAAAGACTACAAAGTCAATTTTGTAAGTGTGATGATGTCTAAGCTTGTTCTAAGGTTAAGACTAATGACAAAGTAGTTATGTTTTCACAGAATAGGCTCAGATTAGGCGTTAGAATGTCTTGGTTTTGAGGATTATTGAATGACAAATTGAGGTACGGAGGAAATCATGGAGACTGATTTGTAAAATATTACTATTATGATGAGATCAGCCAAGAGCACAAATATTAATTAAGTATTCAATCAGTACATCAGACATATACTTCCTGTCCTTGACCCTCACTTTCTTATCTCCAACCCACTTGTGTTTCTCAATGAATTCCCCACTCCCCCACCTGATTCTGCCAAGCAAAGTACAGCTAAACTATATTGGTATAATTTCCTGTCACCTGATCCATGTACTGCTTTCCTCCATCAAATTTAACTCTTGTGTGCCATTTCCTAAGGTTATTCTCCAGTTAGAGTGGGCTAATCAGAAAAATGAGGCCAGAAAAATATGCTAATAATTGCTGATTGCTTCACATACTTTTTGAACTGTTGAACTATGGAAAGAAAAGAAAAATCTTTCCTTTGGTAGGTGTTCAAGTCTCAGTTTGGATACTTTGATTCTTGTAAATATTTTGTTGCCTACTTTTAATTATTCCTAAAATGCAAAGGACTTACTTTGAATGAATTACTGCTTATGTACTGGTTTGGATTTCTAAAACAACAAACTGTATAGTAAGAAGTTTTTACCAATTGACCAAATAGAAATCTGCAGTAGGCATTCTTTATGTATGTCCAGGATCTATAACAGGATTTAAGATTTGACAAAATATACATATGTCAAAGTAGTGAGAAGTTAGCTAAATATTTGGACTGATTTAAGTTATCTTGCTTTACTGGGTTACATTGTACAAAATGCTATTTTTTTCATTTGTGTAGTTAGAAAATGGTCAAAAGCAAAATAATTTTCATAATATCAAGCAATTTGAAAATATACACCAGACCAAAGACATTATTACCTAATGAGCACTTTAATATTTTAAAAGGCACGGAGATTTCTATAATGGAAATATAAAAACTTTAACTTATTATTTCATTTTACCCTTCAAAGGAAGTCAGTAGATAAACAATTCTAGTACACTTTAAAAAGATTAAATTGGTACTTGCATGTCAGAGCCTCAGGGAAGCCCCTTTTGGTGGGTACTTCCTAGAATAAAAATCTCAGTAAAGATTCCATGCAAGCAGAGGTGCTGACTTCTTCATGTTCCCAAACTGCTAAGAAGTTGCACTACCATTTTATATTTACAAAAGAATTCATGCCTGAAGAAAGAGGCAGTAAAGTCTAAAATTCTTTTAGTTGGCATTTAAAAAGAAACATAGGCAAAGCAAAGTGAAAATTGATTTCTGATCTAATCTTAGCTTCTGCCTCTCTTTCTCCCCATTGTGTTTGGATGAGGACTCCCATTCAATATTTGCCACTCACCTCATCATTTCTTCTCTACCCAAGGCTCAACCATGAAGTTCGTGGCCCTTAGGGAAACCAGAGCAGTGCTCTAGTACTGAGTAGCATTCTGTTGGGGAGGTCCTGCTTTATATCTGCTTAATTTAGGGATTTGGCTGCACACTATCCACTTCAGATTGCCTGCCTCCAAGAGCTGATGGTTCTTTCCTTAGGGCTGGAGTTCTAACCTCATAGCAGCCTGCAAGGCTGAGCAGAGTCATTCTTCTTACTTAGTGTGGCCAAGGATACCACAGATGAGTCTGAGAAGAAAGAGAGGAATCATTATCTGTGGGTGACCTACTGTTTTTCAGGATTTGGACTATGTGTCCTACATGACTTTCATTCAAAGCAATACTGTGAACTGTGATTATTTGCACTTTCCATTTAAGAAACTGGGATTCAAAACTGGGACTCAGAGATTAATTACCTCAATTGAGAAATCAAATATATATATATATTATATATATATATGTATATATAAGAAAAGCTTTCTTCTGCTAAACTGGCAATTGGAAGATAGGAGTTCTACTCCTGGCTCTGCCTCCTTGGTGACCTAGAGCAAGTCACTTCACTTTAGCCCTCAATAGCCACATCTTTAAAATACTGTTATTGTACGGGGCTGAGCACTGGGAAACCTCATCGCTCTCAAATTCTGTGAAGATATGATAGAAAAAATAAACTCTGTGATCAAGATTAGCACAGCTGGATAATGGGTAATGAGAGTTCATTATAATTTTCTCTACTTTTTTATGCAATTGAAACTTGCTATAACAAAATGTTTTTAAAAACCCTCTATTTTCTAATGAACAAAACAATCAACTGATCTTCACTAAAACACATAAACTAATGGTAATTTGAAAATTATCTTCATCTTCATATTTAATTTTCATATATTTATAGATATGCAAAAACTGCTACTTATGTTAATTCAATTTTTGCATTTGTTCTACATTTTGTAATAACAAAAACCTTGTATAATAAAAACAAACAGGTATACTCTTCTCCACTTAAAAATACTTCCCAATTTTATTAGGCCTTAATAGTTACCCCTGAAGGGATAAACAAGCATTTAATTCCTGTGGGAGCCCACTCTGGCATGATTAAGCCATATGTTTTATTTAAAATTCTACCAGGCCTGCCCAAATTTCTTTCTTTGATAGGTGCACTTACTGAACAAGAGCACTATATTCTGACAGACACTTTCACCCTACGTATGTCTGAGTAGAGATTTTGAGTCATAAGAACTAGCAAATTCACCCCATAAAAAATACCATTTTCCTGGGTTATGCAATGTTCAAGTTAATTGAGAGGCAAATAAGAATTTCCCACATTTTTGGAGTTCCACCAGCAATGCAATGTTCTCTTTTGAAAGACTGAGTTACTGAGAGTAACATTACCCCATTTAAATATTATTCATTCAAATAAAGAAAGCTGATTGCCTGATGGAATGTTTAAAATATAAAGAACTGGCAAAATTCACCCATATATTTATTACAAGTGATTTTATTCTTTTTTTTTTTTTAGACCGAAGCTGCTGAAATATCAATGGAGGAAAAAACATTCTGTTTTATTTTAAAATATTTCATTTAAATATTCATTTAGTTGTTAAACTCTATTCTATATAAATTCAGAATAGAATGAGGATTCTTATCAGTCCTAGGACTATCTTTCTTCTGGAATGTCAAATCCCTGCATTATCTGAAATTCAATGTGAGGTGTAGAATAGTTTATTATTATTTTTATCTTAAAGAGGTACTGTTATCTTTCATCTTAAAAATTTTGGAATCTCAAGTGAATTTATTATTTACAGGTTATATTTTGTTCAGAATTAACTGTACATTAGAGTCCAAGTATATTATTTTGCTATTTCAAACTCCATGAACTCAAAACTCTATCCAGAAAACATAAGATTATACAAACAATCCAAAAACACTTCCTCCATTCCACAGGCCACTTGTTTGGCACAAGGTCCTTCCAAGATGTAAAATCCTTCTCTTTGGACATAAACAAAAATTAAATCAGAAATACTATTTTGGAGAAGCAAGTAAATGGTGTTAATACCTTGCTGCTATAGGGAGGGTAAATTTTTTTATTGTATAACGAAAATAATCACAAGCAAATACACTTCTTTAAAGAAATGGCAGGAATGGACATAAGGCATTCCGGGTGGCACTCCCAAATATTTTCATCCTCCCAAAATTGAGAACAGAAACAATACCTAGTCAATGTTAGAGAGAAAAGGCACAGAAATGGGCAGTTTTCAGTAGGAAGAGATTTAGTGGACTGGAGTTTGCTCAGATGATAGGTTCTTAGAAATCAGATCCTTTTTATTATTTTTTCTTTTTTGAATCTTTAGGCCTAGATGCTGTCAAAAGTAGCCATTTTGTATGAAGGGGTTCAAATGACTAGTTCTACACATACCATTAGAAGGATGGAAGAGATGATCCCAATTCTAGGAATCAAAAACTTGGGATAGAAGTTCAAGTTAGCTTCCAGTTACATATAAGAAAGGAGTCAATAAATATGGACAAAATCCATGGTTATAAGAATTTTATAAGATACTGTAAACCTTTAATTTTACTGCTTTTGTTCATTTCCCTCTTGTATTAGTCAGCCAAAGGGGTGGGGATGCAAAATACCAGAAATCTGGTGGTTTTTATAAAGGGTATTTATTTTGGGTAGAAACTTACAGTTACCAGGCCATAAAGCATAAGTTACTTCCCTCACCAAAGTCTTTTGCCACGTGCTGGGGCAAGATGGCTGCCGTCATCTGTCAAGAGCTCAATCTTCTTGGGTTTCTCTCTTCCCAGGGCTCCATTTCTCTCCGGGCTCAGCTGCTGTGCTCTCTCCACAAGGCCAGCTGTACACTATCAGGGGAACAGCTCTGTCTCTCTCTCTAGGGCTTCTGCCATGTCTAGAGCCATCTCTATTCCTCTGTGTTCTTCTCCTGTGTGCTCACTTCCCCAGCTCCAGCTCAAAACTCCCACCACCCTTAACTACAGTGCAGAGTAGGCACGTCCTACTGACATGGCCCAATCAAAGCCCATACACTCTAATATGCCCAGAGGAAAAGACCAGTTTACAAACATAATCCAGTATCTATTTTTGGAGTTCATAAATAATGCCAAACTGCTACACTTCTCAAGACTAGCACTAATGTACGTAAATTTTAAAGGCCTGAATATTGGTTATTTTCATTAGTCAATCCCGACCCTTCCCATCACACTCTCCATCCTGCTCCATTCTGTTTGTACTCCAGGAGGCTGATCTTTATGTCATGTACCAGTGGCTGCCATGCCCTCTGGGTTCTGGTTGAGTTGGTCAATGGGAGGCACCAGATAGTGTCAGGAAGGTGGGGAAGGATGAGTTCAGGATATTTATTCATTCTCCCATATCATACTGGATTGTTGGGAGTTGGCACCATCTCTCCACTAAAGGTTATAGCATCTGTCAGATGGCTCTCTCCATACAGCTATACTCTCTAATTTCTGTAAAGTTCTCTCTCCTCTCACCCCTCCCCTACCCATGCACAATATAGAAATTAGAAGTGATACCAATCCTTGGGAGAATGGAAAAAAATAGCTTCATAATGAAAATTTTGAAAAATTCAGGAGGATTGAGTGCCCCCAAACGTCAGTGGGGCTCCCGTTTGCCATGTGGGAGGCCCTGGGTTCGGTTCCTGAGGCCTCCTGGTGGGGGTGGGCCCGCCCGCACGGCGTGGTTGGCTGACCCGGCGAGCACAGGCAGCAAGGGGGGGATAAATGAATAAATAAATAAAATCTTTAAAAAAAAATAAAAATAAAAAATAAAGAGCATATTTGGCTGGTACACGGGCTGAAGAGGTCTCAGAGAATGACTCTCAGCACAAACTTAATCATCTGATGATGCAAATTACAACTGTAGTTCCAGTTGAGGAGCAGATTACTGCAGACACCAAGCAGCTAGTATGTGGCTAATGACCTAGCTTTTTTAAAATTTACCAACAAAGATAATAAGATGCCATTTACTTCACAGAGACAAGAGTATTTCTTTGCAGTCTTGCCTCAGGACAGGGTAAACTCTCGTCTCTGTCAGTCATTCATAGTTTTAAATGTCAAAGAACTTCATACCGACTGATCCATTATATTGATGATTTTATACTAAGTGCATCTGAGAATCTGAAATTAAGCACCCTAGATGATATAATAACATGTATGCGTGCCAGAGAGTAGAAGCTAAACCCTGTAAAATTTCACTGGTCTGCCACTTTGGTGATGTTTCTGAGTCCAGATGTCTGGGAAATGTCAAGATATTGCTTTGAAAGTAAAAGAAATTTGCTACACCTAGTATCACCTACCATAAAGAAAGAGGCACGATGTCTGGTGGACCTCTTTGGATTTGGGAGCAAAATTCACCAGGTTTGAGCTTTCTGCTAGAATTTACTTACTGGTTAACCATCAAAGTTGCCAGATTGGAGTAGGTCCAGGTCAAGAAAAGGCTTTACAGCAGGTCTAAGCTGTGGTACAATCTCTCCAGACATTTATGATTCAGCAAATCCTGTGGCATTAGAAGTTTCTGGTATAGATAGAAATGCTTTAAGGAACCTCTGCAAGCCCCAATAGAAGGAACACCACATAGACCTCTAGGATTTTGCAATAAATCTTATGTGTCCTTTTCTGTTTTTAGCTATTCATTTTATAAGCATATTCTAGACTGTTATTTGGCCCTGGTGGTTTTTGAACATCTAATTTGGAACAATCATTGACCATGTGATACAAAAAGCCCATTATAAATTGAGTTTTACCTAATCTATCAAACCAAAAAATTAGAATTTCATACCATTTTAAAATAGAAATGGACTATAGCAGCCATCATGCAGCTCAACCTCTTACATAGCCAGAAGGTTTGGGTCCAAAAACTGAGAGACGGAAATGGAAGTAGTCCTTCCAATTATTATGCCAAATAATTTCCGGAAGTTTTACCTCCTATCCCAGGAACTTTGGGCCCAATGGGCATGGAGATATTAGTGCCCAAAGGGGGAACTTCCACCAGAAATACATTCATATTTTGATTAAATTGAAAGCTGAGATATCCTCCAAGCCATTTGGAGAGCTAAATGTTATTGAACAAATAAAGAAGTATCTCACTAACTTGTTGGGTTTAGCTGATGAGAGAGGTTCTGTTAGGAGGTCTGGAAGGCAGGAGGAGAGGGAAGTTCAGGTTCTATTCTGTCAGCTATGTTCCGCCTCTGTTGGCTGTGCCTCTACCTAAGCCACAGTTCCTCTTGGGCATTAATCCCCACAGAGCCTCTCTCTCTCCAAGCTCCTATAGCTGTTCCCTTCCCTTTCCCCATTAGGCCTACGAATACTAATGGCTCCTGATTGTTGCTAACTCCATAATACTGCCCCATTCCATAATGATGCTCCTCAAGTTCTTTGTGAATAGTCTACTAATATCCCCTAAGTGTAGCCTCTCTTTCCTGATTGATGCAGCCCATTTGCTTGTTTTCAGCAAGAAAATAGAGAATCTAAAGAAACAGGGCCCTTTTCTACAGAATAAGGACAGTCCATTTTTGCAGGGAGATCAAAGACCATACATGGGATAAAGAGACTAATGGCTACTAACAAGTGGGGACAAAGCTATCTTGGCCTCTGGGACTTGAGACAAAGAACAAACAGAAGGAGCTGCTTGGAACTGAGAAGAGACTCAGGGACTGACAGCCCAAGGCAGGGTTTTGTTTCTGCCATTCTTTACTAAGCATTTGCCCAAGGCCCCAGATTGACAGAATCAATACTTCATACCTCAAACAGTATTCATCTTTGTATAAATTTTAATAAATTTTAGTGTATATTTCCATGTAAACCATTCATTTCATCTAAGTCACTTTGATAAAGAATTAGTTTTCCACTCACTTTTAATATCCTTATAGTGTACAGAATTTTTTTTTAATTCTTCAAGTATTACTGAAATAATCCCTTAACCAAATAACATGTCTGAGTTTTCATTCAAGAATATAATGTGATATATCATCACCTAACATGCAGACTGTGTGGGAGAGAGTGTAGACTACAATGTGAACTATGGCCCATGCTTAATGGCAAAGCTCCAGGATGCATTTATCAATTGCAACGAATGTGCCACACTAATGAAGGATCTTCATGGGGCAGGGTGTGGGAGGTATGGTGAGTAGGGCAAATGGGAATCCCTATAATTTTTGTGTAACATTTATATAATCTAAGTATCTTAAAAAAAAAAAAATTATTATAAAAACAGGAAATTGAAAAAAGAATTAACAAATAACTAGGATTATTAAATCATTATATAGATGCCTTTATATTATAAAATAGCAAAAGAATAATTCTTGAAATTACTGAAGCTGGCTAGAGTGGTCCCACCTCTGTTCACGATTACTCTAGACTTAGCCTCACCCTTGTGTATGCTTACTATTGTGGTGGTAACCACTCTACCCACCTCTGTTTAATATTCATATGAAAGACCATGCAACTGACCTTTGTTCTGTATACCCCTATCCCAAATCTTTGTGACTGACCCTGGTTTGCTACCCGACCCCTGTATGTCTTGTTCAGCCCCTTAAAGCTTATTAATGAAGGAACCTGTGTTCAGCTCCACCACCTCCCCCCACCACACCCCCCAAAAAAGAATCTAATGTAATGAGGTAAGCAACAACCTTTATGGAAAAAAGACTAAATAAGGCCTATTTCCCTTTGGGTATGTATCTGAGGCAGGATATAGGAAGGAAATTATATTGGAAAAGAAGAAAGTTTAGCAGCCTTTAGATATTTAGAAGTAGTGCCATCACAATAATGTAAACTTTGGCTGTGAAGATTGAGAAATTAAGTATGAAACACTTTGCACAGTGCCTGGCACTTAATAAGTGTTCAATTATGTCAGTCACCATTCCTTCTTCCTTAACCCTTCCATTCTCCCTCTTATATTACTTAACATAATATGTATATGTATATATGTAATGCCATAACAACTGTTCTCCAATGGCATTTAGTTCTTGAGTGATAGAGCCTTGGCCATTTGCCTAGCACCTCTGGTGAGGGCATTGGGCTTCTGTGGCCAAACACACCGTTGCCCTCTGCTGGTCTTTCTCTTTGTTTTCTGTCTCGTTATCTCCTCCAAGCCATGATATAAAGGTAGGTTGAAGTTTGGGAATCCTTTCCAATGTTTATAAAATTGTAGCAGTGTGTAATGTTCTAGGTCAGATTTTTTTTTTTTAATTTATCCCATCTGTTTATGATTCATCAGCCTCATTACTTGTAAACTCATGCAAACATGGTATAATTGTAACTGCCCACAATGTGACACCTCCCCCAGCCCCCACTTTCCTGTCAGTATCTGAAATTTCTTGCCAGTTAACTTCTGCAGAGACTATCTTTCTATAAAGGGTAGCAAATTCGCTAACCTTTCATAAATTCAACAGCTATGTATCGAGTGCTACTCAGCCCTGAGGAAACAGTAGTGCTGGTATCCCTGCCTTTAAGGAATTCACAGTCTAATTGGGATCTCCCAGGTTATTTCTTCGCCAGAGGAAAAATCTCTTCTCCAAAACACTGTATCCTATTTGCCTAAGGAAAGGTAAAGTTCCTAACTCCCTACCATAAAAGCACAAACTCTGTGTTATTATAGAAAAAAGAAAGAAAAAACAACAACAACAAAGACTAGAAGTCAGGAAGACATACGTTTAAACCCTCTCTGCCATTTACCAGTGGGAGGCTTTTTACTAGATTACTTAACCTTTCCTTACAGGGTTGCTTTGAGAAGTAAATGTAGTGATCAGTGTAAATCACCTAGTACAATACTTGTCACATAGTAACCACTCATTAAATGTTTGCTTGAAATGAAGTCTTCTAAAGAAATGCATTATGAGTGGGGTAAGAGTGAGGACAGGGACAGAGGTCATGGTAGTTCACAAGCATAGAGTTTTCAGATGCCCTTAGTTTACTGTATTCTAAGTAGGCTTATCTATATACTGCATTTTTTAGATTTCTTTCAAATGCCAGATGTTTAGCTTCCATTTCAAAACATGAATTAGGCACCAGCCAAAAGGCTAATTGCCTGCCATCATGCATACAAAAATCAAACTCTTCTAGCACAAATATTTTCATTTAACAGTACAAGCTCCAACTAAGTTTCTTTCTCTGACAGCCTTCTACCCAGATGCTATATTCTACTACCCTTGTTTTTTTTTTATGTATTTTATCAAATGGAGTAATACTAAAATGAAGTACATGACAAATTTTTGTTAAATTGTCATTTTTACCACTTCTTTTATAAAAGTTACTGAATATTTTCCCCTTTCCTCCTACAAATCTTAGAAGATAAAAGGACCCTATTTATGAGAAAAGATTAGCTTATTTAAGAATTGCACGCTCCAGTTCACATTATTTTTAATACTAAAACAAATGTCACTTTTCTTTATTTCTTGGTGGAACCAACCGTTATGTAAGGGGAGACTCACATCAGGAGTAAAGTCATCTGTCCCTGCCATCATCTATGTTATCTTTTCTACTATCATGCCAAAGAGATTGTTTAAAGAAACACTATATTGGGATCTGTAGATATGATGCGTCTGCCAGTATTGGGTATATTTGTGGCCTGGGGCAAGTCCCTTCACCTCACTTCACAGCTGAGGTTGTTGAGGACGGAAGAAGCTCATCCATAGTGAGTCTTCTCTTTCTAGAACCCCATATCATATACAGACTCTTCTATGCTTTTTTCTGGGTAGGTATGTACCATGCCCAAATCCTAGCCATAGAGCCATGACCTGATTTGTGTTGACTGAAGAAGATTTAATTATTTCAAATATGGAAAAATTAAATAATATAAATAGCACTGTCCTTTAAATACACTAAATAACTTATCTAGAACATTCTTTTCACTTTAGCAGCAATAAACATGATAAGCAGACTAATTGGAAAACAAGATGCTATCTTGAAAAAGATTTCTGTTTTGTTTCTTGGATGAGTACTTGAAACTCATCTTTAATCTTTGGCCAGAGCCCAAATATTCACCAGCCTAGAAAAGCAGTGGCAATAAAGCAGGAGACCTTTGTAATGAAGTCCAGTGAAAGAAAATAAATTTATTGCTCTAAAAAACAAACTTCTGACAATAGTTGCTTTGACTCCACTGCTATTAAAGTTCCTACACAAGATAGGTATCACCTTTATACAAAATTGGAAGTGTTAGAAATCCCAGAAAACTCACTTAGCAGTATAAAAGCATCTCTGTCCCATGTATAAAGTGCTTTGTCCCTGGTGAGGCTGAGCTAATGATACTGTCAACAGCGTAGAGTTGGCAAAGAGACACCTGCTTGAGCATTACATTCCAACTTGGGGAAAGTTAGGAGAGTTTTTTTCAATTACTGCTTGTCTGTAGTCAAAAAGATTTAAGTTCACCTATGGATATAACCTACTTTTCTTGCATGGCCTTGTCCATCTAAAACCCTTATTAGGGGAACTAGTCCAGACATAAATGTTACTATGATGTGTTCTAGGATGACAAATAACATTAATGAGTGACTGATAGAATGTGATGCATTCAAGATCAGAGTTTCAAAAAACCAAAATGCTAGTTTTGTAGATTGCATTTATTTTTAGAGAAGAGAATTAAACAGCAGCCTTTTGGCTCCCTCTTCCTTGTCCCCTCTTTTTCCATGCAAATAAAATTTGACAAATCAAGGAGAGAGTTCAAAATTCTCAGCTCTAAGTGGAAAGACAGCTATCAAAAATTCTTGCCTATGAAATGGCCAGGAATAGTCTGAGGAGAAGAAACTTGTGGGAATTACCAGGTAAGAAGAAAATCAAAGTTCATAGAGCAGAAAAAGGAATTGTATCACATTAAACAAAGGGAAGTTAAAGTGTTGTTGTTTTTTTTAATTTATTGAAAAATATTAAATACATTATATTTTTTAAAATATGTTTGTGTACAGTGAATATCTGAAACATGTTATTTTCAGTTTCTCCCTTGAGTGTATATTTTCATACATATTTTAAAATGGTTTTAAATAGGATTAGAAAACAAATTTTAACTAGGTATAGAAAATTGTCCAAGAGTTAGTTAATATTGGAATAACTTCTTTTGTGAGATGCCCTCTTGAGGCTCATATAGAGTATATTTGACCAGTATTGAAAATGGGAGTGGGTAGGACAGTAGCTTAAATAACTTCTTAAAGAACACTTCATTTATGTGAGTCTATGATATACTTGTAAATAAAATGAAAAATTTTAATTAAATTTACAGTCACCGTTTTCATGCTATATGTCACTAACAGAAGAAATTAAGTAAATTATATATAAAATTTATATGGAAATGCATAAGGGCCAAAATATTTTTGAAGAAAAATGAGGTGGAATTTACTTTTAATGAACATCAAGATTTATTATAAGACTGAAGTAATTAAGATAGTGTTGTATTGACACAAGGATAGAAAAATAGACAACACAATGGAATAGAGAGTCTATAAACACACCCACACCTTTATGGAGGTCCAACTCAAGGACTCTTTAGGGCCTTATGACTGTAAGCTTCTAACCCAAAAACCCTTTATGAAAGCCAGCAGATTTCTGGTATTTTTCATCAGCACCCCTTTGGCTGACTAATACAATTGGGTTAAGGAATTAGGCTTTAAAAACTGAGAAGCATGGATTTCAAACAAATTAAACATGATTTCACACAGGTAACCATGGAACACTTGATCTCAGGAGGATTTTCTGGCCAGTCATTCATTCTACAGATATTCATTACCTGCTAAAATTAAACATGAGAAAGAGAAAAAAGTAGGTAAGACACAATTGCTGGTCTCCAAAAACTTTCAATATATTATATAAACATGAAGTATTTCCAATAAATGTTATTTGCACATATATTCATGGCTGATGATGGTGCTAGGGAAGAAAAGGTGAAGGGTAGTGAGGGGGAGAGTCAGAGAGGAAGAAATTTGAAGCAAGTCCTCAACTTTTGAAGATGGTGTCAAGAAAGAAAAACTACACCCTCCCATATGTCCACTAACCATTGTTATTAGCTAATGGCCAGACTCAGATTGAACAGTTCGTGAATAGCACATTTAATATTCTCATGATCTAAAGCCAGAGATTTTCGATAACACTGAAGACATTTTGTTTTCACATGGAATGTAGGTACAAATCACAGTGAACATTTATATTTAAATTGCTTTTAAGGAGCTATCAGAACTTTCTCTCCATAAACCACTACCTGAATGATATTACAAATAAGTTATTAAGAAAAAAATCTGCCTGCTAAAGCATGTCTATAAGTGATAGCATTCATGGTTAATCTTTTAAAAAGCAATAAGCCAAAACTATACTTTGAATAAATTATGAAAGATTAATTTAAAATAATTATTGTTCATTCATTCATTTTATTTAGACCATGGGAAAAAAGCTAGAGGGGTCATGAATAAACTAACTGTAACCAAAACAAGTAGGGTACAAAGTGTGCCTTTTTCAATTAAAGCTCAGATAAAATAGTATTCACATACTGCAAAGTTAAGATGTCCCTAGGCATTAGGAACTTGTATAAAAAACCTTATGTAGCAGATTTTTGTTGGGAATCTGACATTACCACAATTTGCAGTCAGTCTGCCTTTGAATGAGTCTTCTCAATTCTTGGTCTTTTCTCTCTTGGGTAAGTGAGCAAAGATATTAATCAAATAATTGCCTAAAAATAAGTTACAAATGGTCATCCTATTTGGTCCTTAAAGGAAAAGGTGAACAATGAAAGGAGCATGTAGGTTGGTTCTTAAAACTTTAAATATTTGTGACAATTAATTCTAAATGACTATAGAATTCCCATTTTAAATCAATTTGCTAAGGAAGTGTCATTGCCTAATTTATAGCTATGTCCTAAGTTAAAATGGATATGATACTGAAAAAGACCTTGACCAAAAGGGGGAAATAGTAAATACAAATGAGTTTTTTTTTTTTTTTTTTTTTTTAAAGATTTTATTTATTTATTCATCCATTTATCCCCCCCTTGCTGCCTGCGCTCGCTGGGCCAGCCAACCACGCCGCGCGGGCGGGCCTGCCCCCACCAGGAGGCCCCGGGAACCGAACCCGGGGCCTCCCATATGGTAAACGGGAGCCCCACCGATTGAGCCACAGCCGCTTTCCGTAGTGTAGTGGTTATCACGTTCGCCTCACAAATGAGTTTTTATGGTTAAAGATTTCAAAGTGAGTCCAGAGGTCATTCCAGAGGTTACACTTAAGCACGTCTCAGCAGGATCTCATTGACTGCCACAGTAAACAGTGCCTCAAACAGTGGGACTCCTGAGGGCACTAGAGACATCTAGACACTATAGGCAGGGCAGACTATCTCCGGAATTTGGAACTGAGAGTGGGCCTTACTTTTGAATATATGCTCCCCAATGTAACAGAGTTAGATTCACTTATAATTTCCCTACACATGGCTCTTCTACCTCTTTTATTTGATCCTATAATTAGCATTATGCTTGTTAAATATATGTCTCAGAGACTTAAATCTTCGGTCTGTTCATATGCTGCTTGATCGCTGAATCGCAGCAGAATTGCAACATCTACTCTCCAGTTCACAACTAACAAAAGGATGATGATGACAGCGCCTATTCCAAAAACAGAGAGTTATCTACAACTACAAGCAAGACAGTTCCATCCATCTGCCCCATGGTGTCTAAGACCCTCTCAATCAGAAACAGAGTGGGCATCACCACACCAAAATCCTCAAGATTGAAGAATGAACAAACATAAGGGATGAATGCAACTCTGGACTAAAGTAAACTTATTATTCTAGCAATGGAAGAACTTGTGTTATTGTTATAAAGGCAGTTGCCACCAGAGGTTCTGAGGGGAGGGAGCGGGAAGAATATGTGTAACATGAGAGTATTTTGGGGACATTGGAATTGTCCTGCATGACATTGCAATGATGGATACAGGCCATTATACATTTTATCAAGACCTATAAAATTGTGCGGGGCAAGGTGTAAAGTATAATGTAAACTATAGTCCGTGGTTAGTAGCAATGCTTCAGTATGTGTTCATCAATTGTAACAAATGTACCACACTAATAAAAGTCTTAGTTAATGGGGGAAACTCTTGGGGGGAACGGAGGGGTATATGGGAATACCTTATATTTTTTGTATAACATTTATGTAATCGAAAGCTTCTTTAAAAATAAATAAATAAACTAATAAATAAATATTTTTTTAAAAAGATATGATAGAAAATAGATAATAGCTATATGGGTCTATATAGATAACATACAGTATAGGTTATTTCTAATTTATAATTAATACCCAGAGTATATCATACCATAATATATCTCAAACATCCAGAACATATATTTTATGTATGTGATTACATTTATGTATTTAATATTGAAAATGTAAGCATGATATTAAAAATATATGTACAGAATATATCAATAGCATTTATATAATATAAATATAATCATATATAATATAAAAATTTTAAATGCCCATAAAATTCTATAATATCCAGCAAACATATATGAACATCTATATGCATATATATTATATATACATGCATGCAGAAAATTAACCAACAGAAATGTTATGGCATTTTTAGAACATCAAAATGCTCATTTATATTGTGGCTACTCCAGTGACTTAGACTGAATTTGCATTTTGAATTCAGATTTCTTCCTGTTTTTTGTGTGTGTGCATCTGAAATGGGTCTTTTCTTCCCATGCTCATTTCACCAAGAACTAAAGACTGAATTCTTAACAGAGAAGGTGATTTCCTAGAAGAGATAACCCCTGAGGAAAATGGAACACAATGGTTAAAAATATGAAATTCTGAAGGATTTTAGCCTCATACAAGTTAGAATCAAGATACTGTTTACTCCTGAGGGAGATGCTAATGTAAACCAGCTCATGTTTACAGAGAAAAATTCAGATAAAGCAAGGTTATACCGAAAAAGTTACCCAGGCACCTATAATCATTTATCTAATCAATGCAGTTTCAGTAAACCCCACAATTAGGTTAATAAAGTTCAACTTCAACAGGGGTAATGTGTTAGGGAGTATTTAAAAGGTACAAGGAAATCAAACATTTTATAAGTTCTTTCTTTCTGCATACTTATAAAAGTAACACTTTTGTGTGGGAAATAACTTTCACCCAATCATCACATATTTTTAAAGTATTATGTTGAAGTATAAACTCAAAATAAGGCCAGGTAGGATCAGTAATACTGGAGCCTGTAATTGAGGAGCAAGGACTAATTAAACAAATATCTTCTATGAGAAGGAATTTCATTTCCATTCACTCCATACTCAAAAATCACAACATTTTAAAGGAAAGAAAAATCGAAACCACCATTGTGCATTTACATTCTCATGGGAAGAATGGTAAATAAAACTTTAATAAAATATCCAGATTTTACTTAACAGCAAAGTAAATTCTATCCAGAAATAAGGAACATAAATGTAAAGCATGAAAGTTCCTGTTGGTTACCATCAGAGGTGGTTTTTCTTTGTTCCATTTCTGTACCATAAATTGCACAGTTTACAGCTGGTCTACCGGGAAGTAAAAAGCAAAGGTGAAAGAGTGCTCTCTTCAGCAACCTCATCCACCTTTGAAACTAATTTCGCTTCAGCAATTCTCCAAAGAAACAATTTGAATTATAAAATCTATAGTAAATTCTCAATCTCTTTTGGTTATTATTAGTTTTATTATCTTGATTATTATAGTAACCCATCTAAAAACATTGTTTTACTTAATCCTCATAACTACACCGAAAGGTAGGTATTTTATCTCCATTTAACCATAAGTTCTAAGAGCTTGAGCAGTTTGCTCAAGGTTTCTTAAATAAGGAGGGGAGAAACTAGAATGTTTTTTCTGAAATTAAGTATCTTCTGGAAAGTTAGTACCAATGAAAAGTCTAGTGTGGACTTGCTTTCTTCATCAATCCTCTTTCTAGTCTGTGCTATAAAACTCAATCTTGTAGCTAAAGAGAATGTCAGACAGAGCTCACACACACAAACACACCATAAATTGTTGGTACAGCAAAATTTCAATTCTTCATTCCAAATTCTTTCCCCTCTATTCAAGATTCAAAGCATTGATCCTGGTGATTTGAGTTCCTGTTCTTCATTTTCATGGGGCATCTTGTACCAGGGCTTTGGCTTTAAAACTTAGGAAAGAAAAGCCACCAGCTTGAAAAGGCCAAAAAGCATCACTAAATATGAGACTAAACATGGAGTGAGGTTTCCATGGCAGCAGCTTTGGGGAAGGACAACAGTAGCTACACGGTTTTTTTTTGTTGTTTTTTTTTTAGCTATTTTTTGTTTTGTTTTGTTTTGTTTTGTTTTGTTTTGTTTTGTTTTAATATGACCCAGATATCCAACTATATTATAAGCTATTCAATTAAGTTTGACAAATATACTTGGGACTTTGTGACCTCTACCTCTGGAAGGTCTTCATTTTACTTAGACTGAGCTCTTTTCAGAAATTCCATATTTTCTGGAGTCCACAGGGATCTCTCTATGGGCCTCTAAATCATGATTATTCTTATCAGAAAACACAGATGTCGTTATTGTTGCTTCTCTTTACACCCTTTATTTCATGCCTTTCTCTTTTTTCTAAGGAATAAAGCAATTCAAGAAAAAAACACAAACACATGTTTTCCTGCACATGTTAGGGAAAAATCTAATGAGTTGTTTTATTCCTATTTAGAAGCATTTAAATGTAGAAAAAAAAAAAAAAAAAAAAACTGTTAAGGATTTATATTGAAAGCCATACCTAAAATAGTATTTTTCACCTTCTATAATTTTCATTCCTTATGTTTTATTGTTAGGAATAAAGATATGTTGTAAGAATCTCTAATGATTTAAGTTGGCTGGATATATTTGCTTGTTTTGTCACATTATATTTTTGCAAATTCGAAAGTGTTAAATGATTTTATTGTCCTTCTGCCCCTAAATGCCACATAATAGAAAAATAATTATATTTTGAACTAAGCTTTCTTACTGGTATATATAGATGACATTTATGGTGTATTTCTAGATTTTTCCAAATGGGTGACATTTGAATAGGTAATAACATTTTCTTTTAAAATGACATAATAACAACAAGAAAAGACAACTGATTATAGAAAAGCAAATTCCATTTCAAAAAGAGAAGAAATGAAAATCAGTTCCACTATACAATAATATTTTAGGAAATTTATTCTCTTTTTACCCATTCCATTTTACCAATTAAAAGCTGTACCTCTTTATTCAACTATGAAAAAAACAGAACCATTGCCTTGCTGGATTTTTTAATCTGTCCTCCATCACTGAAACGAGTGGTCCCAAGGCCTTTTCACAATAGGCTTCCTGTAAGCTATTATGCTTGTGCACCTCCACCCAAGTTGCTACCCTAAGGCCATTCTCAGGCTCCTATGAGCCACAATGCCTTTCAACACCAACTGATTTTAAACAGCTTATTTTCCAGTTAAAAGGGGAAAGTAGATGAGATTAGATTTGTCCTAAATATTTTATATATATATGTATATATATGTTGGTTATTATTATGGGTAGAAGGCAAATTTTCTTTATACTAGAAAATATTTAGCTAGCAAAGGACCCAGTTACTTTGTAACAGAATTTTATTGGCAAGTCTGTGAAATGGCAAATGTTCTTTTTCTACTTATATATTGAATTCAATGCTGGCATTAAACTCAGTTACATATGCAAAGATGTCAACTTTGGAGAAGGTTATTTTTAATACAAAAACCCCTATGTTGACCTTTTAAAAGTTTCTGTTGGTCAGAACATAGAAAGGCAGCTGTAAATCCTTAAACATTGCACAATAAATCTATTGGTAACACATTGTCATGATTTCTGGTTGCTGGCGCCTTCAAAGGAACTTTACGTACTATGTTAACCGAAAGTTGGGTAAACTTTTTTTTTTTAAAGGAACAATTAATTTATTAACTCCTACTAAGAGGAAGTCATTGGACTGATTCTGATGATAAAACAAGGCCTTCAAGAAATTTACAAGTTACTTCAGGAGAGAAGCCACATAAATGTAAAATACTCCAAGCCAAAAAACAAATCACTAAATCTTAATATTTTGAGAAATGAAATATATGATGGATCAACATTCTCACAAACTCTTTTATGAGTCTTTAGGCATTTTTTTCCCCTAAGATTATCCTACATATGTAAAATAAGCTCCCCCAGACCAATTTTTTCCCACCAGTCTCTAAAAGCACCATGCCCTGGGTTTACCAGAATAGCAAGACTCAAAAAAAAAAAAAAAGCTGGCTCAAATATAGGACAAATTATTAATTGAAATGATAATTAAATTATTAATCAAAAATATATCAACTATTCAACTGCATTATAATTCCATTTATTTAGTTATGTTCAAATAATAGTTAATGAGAGAGCATCTTAACATATTCCGTATAATGGAGAATCAGACCACTAAGAGTGCCAAAGTATTCAAATGACATTACTAAACATTTCAAGCAAGCAATATTCAAATAAGAAGTTAATATTTAGTTTTATTAAATGACATTGCTAAACATTTGAAGTCAACAAACAAAAACTTAATCTTTAGTCTCTCTAATATTTACACAACTAAATAGCAGGATTAAAACCATATGCAGGGAAGCGGCTGTGGCTCAATCAGTGGGGCTCCCGTTTACCATATGGGAGGCCCTGGGTTCGGTTCCCCGGGCCTCCTGGTGAAGGCAGGCCCGCCCGCACGGCGTGGTTAGCTGACCCAGCGAGCACAAGCAACAAGGGGGGGATAAATGAATAAATAAATAAAATCTTTAAAAAAAAAAAAAAAAAAAAAAAACCATATGCACACATACTTACCTGGCAGGGGGGATACCATGATCACGAAGGTGGTTTTCCCAGGGCAAGGCTTATCCATTGCATTCCGGATGTGCTGACCCCTGCGATTTCCCCAAATGTGGGAAACTCGACTGCGTAATTTGTGGTAGTGGGGGACTGCGTTCACGCTCTCCCCTGTAAAAAAAAAACAAAAAACATATGCACAGTCTTCCGACCCACAAAGGAAATGACTACCCTTACTAAAATTAAGAAAAGGGAATGAAAGAATGCAAAGTTTTTTAGTTTTTTTTTTGTTTTTTTTTTTTTTTTTTTAATCTACAGTAATCCTATGATCTGGACCAGGTTGTAAAATTTCAGTAAATGCAACATCTAAACCACTGCAGTAGCATTCTAATTGTTCTAGTTTCAGTCACTACCTTGGCTTCTAATCTACTTGTAACTGTTAGTGGGCTAATTTTCTCTCTGAAATAGCACTGTCATTCTTGCCTCTAAGCCTCAAGTTATTTTTTCCTTACCTGGAATATCTTTGTCTTTCTCTGCAGATCCAAAGCTTCTCATCTTTTAGACCCTTGATGTTATTTAAATAAAGATGTGTTGTCATGTTTGTATTTGTCATGGAAGACATATCTGTTCCCTTGTGTTCTTTTCAACTTTGAAAAAAATGTCAACTGCCTTGGTCTTCTGATCAGTTTATTTATGAATCAGTTTATTCAGAGACACAGAGTGAGAACCCCAGATAAAACTTACTTCAAACACTATGCTCCAGAACTGTGCTCACTCATGATCCATAATTATCTTCACCTATCCAGATTATCTTCACCTATCCCCTAAATCAAGGGGTTTGCCCCAACAGTAAGCAAGTGCTGGACTGAATACCAAGCTCTCACGGGCAGTTGATGCCCCTTCCCTGGGTCTCATCTTTGCAGCCAAAGCTCTCTGCCTTGGTTCTTGATCTAGGGTTCAGAAACTGTCCCTGAGTTTTGAATGAGCTCACTCTCCAACCTGATCCTTCAGCACTGTTTGACCACTTGATTCTCTCCCTCTCCATGGCTCTAGGCTTCACTATTCATGCTCAGTTCATCAACTTCCTCATCCACCATTTTCCTTTTTTATTATATTATTTCTTAACCCTTTGGTCCTTAACTCTACTCTAATCCTATTAGACAAATCTTGTTCTCCTGATTGAAGTTCTTCATCTTGCATTATAACATTTATTATTGATTTTTAAAATAGTGATTATCCTCTAACAATTCTGTGATAGGTGTGTTACATATGACTTTCTCTAATCTTGCAACCTTCTACAAAGCAGATATAATTTCTCCCTGTTCAGTGATAATAAACATGAGGCTCAGCAAGCTTAGACCCAGTTCTCTCTGACTTCATGTCTACTCTCTGGCCATTACTGTGATAGGTGGTTCTCCCACGAGGGAAATTTTAAACATGTAATTCCCGGGACTTACCCAAGAACTTCTGATTCCAGAGGTCAGGGGCTCCACACCAAGAGATTCCAGTGATGAGCCAGGTTTGGGAGCTAATTTTTTGCCCATGTTGCTACCACAGTACTGTAACTCTATTGTGGGGTACCCTACCTTTGAAAATAAATTATTTTTAAAGCCATTGATGTGTTCTTCAATTTTCTTCAAGGGCATTCCATTTACCAGTCTTCTTATATGAAGTTTATGTTAGGCATCCTACATCCATATGTGCCATCTTCATTCTCTCACCTCCTCTGTGTTATTATCCACACTTCAAATTTGGATGACAATTTGGTAGCACAAAAGTTAGATTTAAGGCTTGGAATGGGATATTTTTTTCTGTGAGCCTCATATATCCACATAAGGACCAAAATCTTTACCATGAGGTCATAATTGTACAGATATCTCCAAGTTACCATTGGGAAGAAAATATAATAATAAAGAGGTGCCAGAATGCTCTTCTGCAGTCATTAGTACACATACACAAAACTGTAAACAATTGTATTTCTTACACAAAGAAGTCAAACTTTAGCCTAAGTAATCTAAAATAAATCTTTCTATTAGAAAATAAGCATGAGTGTTTTTCATAACTTGAGGATATACTTTATTGTATCACTATTTTGCATCTAAAAACAAGAGGCAAAGATCACCAATTCTTTCCTTTGAGTCCTTCTAGGTACTTTACAGCCTGAAGTCAAGTAAGAACACTAATTAAAAAAAAAAAAAAAAAGAAAACGGTGTTACACAGGATGATTACATATTTTGGGCTACTTCTTCTTTTTACATCAAACACATTATGTATGTATAAGAAGTTTTAGAGGAGCAAAGACAGATAGATTAAAAAATAAGAACAAAGCATCTAGATAGCTGTTTTACTGGATGTCGTCAAGACCATGATTTTTTTTTCACTTTTAATCATGGGACAGAAATGAAGTAGGGGGATATTTGGTAATCTTCTGAATCAATTAAGAATTTACTGGAAGGGTCAGGGAGAAAACAGGTTATATGAGTGAAATGTTCTTTGGACACAGCTGTGCCCATGATGCTGACATAAATGTTCCTACAATGCTTTCCCATTGTTTCAGAATCCTCTTAGTCAACACTATCAATTGTATTTTTCC
This sequence comes from Tolypeutes matacus, assembly GCA_026826555.1. Taxonomy (NCBI): domain Eukaryota; kingdom Metazoa; phylum Chordata; class Mammalia; order Cingulata; family Chlamyphoridae; genus Tolypeutes; species Tolypeutes matacus. The sequence continues at coordinate 10,973,972 of JAKSZT010053767.1, read as the reverse complement.
TGTAAGTCAATAAAATAAAGGTAGAGTTGATCTTGAAATTGCAAATTAGGGAAAGTTTGGGAAGTTCTATTGCTTCTGTCTGCTTTTTTTTCATCTATGATACAACTAAAAGTGAATGGATCTGGACCTTGATTAGTCAAGACTTCACACCAATGGTCTGGTTTGAATTTGGTTGATTTTGGAATGAATCCAAGAAAGAAAGAGTTATCTACTGCTGAGATGCCAGCCCAGCTAGGCTCTATGCCAGGAAAGAGTTGAAGAAAGCCAGGAAATGAAGCAGAATGGTTGTGAACTGAGGGAATCAAACACACTACTAAATCAGGAAGGTCAGAGATGGGAAACCAAAAAGATGTACCCAGACTTGGAAAATGCTCATTACAAATGAGATTGAGGCCAAAGGAGTTGATAATTGGTCCCTGGTTTACTCATCCATCCTGCCTTTCTTATCCATAAAATACTGTGCCAGGGTAATTTCCATAAAGCAAAACATGCCTATTCTTTTTAGATTGTTAAATTCCTTAAAAATTTGGACTTTTTGTCTGGTATTTTGCTTCTTGTGAACTTAAGAATAGGCTAAGAAATAAGATCTCAAGATTTCATAAAAATGGCATCTTTTTTCAAGGATAGAAATTTGGCATGTAGGTTGTATTGAATTTATGACAATTATTCACTCATATAATGAAATAATATATTTTTACTCTAGCCAGCAAAGAAGTGTGCTAGGTGCTAGAGACTCAGCATATTACCAAATGATGCCCTTCTTGAAATTTAATAATGTGAATTTAAAAAGAATAAGGCATTTGCCAGCTTCTCACTCATATTAATATTTATCAGAGCAAGATATAAATCTCATAAATAAAAATAAAGACCAATTTATGCCTTGGAGAGCCAAGCCAAATAAGAATGTTTCTAATTTGATTTGTTTGGATAAACTCCACATATTTTAGACCTTGTCAAAAGATTGCCATTCTTGCATAACCACTTGGTAGATGGTTTTATAAATCTTACATTTATAGCTTGACAATTTGGCAAGGCATTTCTAAGAGGTATCTCAGGATACTTCCTGAAAATCAATAGAGACTCACTCAAGACTTCTTTACAAATCAGTAATTAGAATCAAATCCTCACTTTTCTTAAATAATACTATTTCCTAACACCATAGAATATTTCCAGTTATAGAAAGCAAATATGCGATTTTATCTTTTGTGTTTTCTATACCATCAGCTACAATCTTTAAGACTTTTATTGGAAGTAGGAGAGTGGGGACAGAGGATGTCGACTCTGCTTCATAAAGCATTAGAAAAGGGAATCTATAGAAGGAAAAGCATTTCATTAAGATACTTAACAATAACCAAACCAAACTCAGTTCTGGCTTTGGGAAGTTAGTTACTGTTTCCTTTTACTTAAAATATAGTTGTTGATAAAACAAAACCCAAAATGGACCTTTGAAAGGCAAAAATATGTTTACTTCTCATCTAACAAAAGAGTGATGGAGACCTGGAAAGTGAGTTTTCTTTCTATGTGTATGTGTATGTTTGGGATGTGTTTAATTCCCTGCTTCTTTAGTTTTTTTTTATAGTTTAATTTTGCTGCTTTTTACAATGCTAGTAAATATAATAGTTATAAAGGAGTGTATATTCTTTGTATATATATATATACACACACATATATATATAATTTAAATCTTCACAATAACCCTATGAGATAATGTACGATTACTATAATCCTTATTTCGTAGATTAAGAAACTGAAGAACAAAAATATATAAATAATTTGCCACTCAGGCAGGATTTGAATCCAGGCTCCATATTCTTAACCACTGTACAGACTGTCTCATAAGGTCAATGTGAAGAATAAAGTGCACAAATAAGCACTTGGGAGAGTACCTTGCATATAGTAATGAAATGTGATGCAAGAGCTGCATTTTGTGTTTTAGCACTGTAATCTCTGAACCTAGCACATATCTTGACCAATCCCTAGTTCTAAATGTTTTTTAAAATAACAATAATAACAACAGAATTTGAACAAATATCTATTTCCACTACCTATAAGGGCCCATAAGATCATAAGCAAATGGCTGGTTCATAATTTAGACTATTTTCTACCCTATGGGGAAAATTCAACCAAAGCTTATGAATCATTGTTGCCACTTCTTGATAGTTCTCACCATTTAAAACAGCAAATGCCTGTTTTTGGACTTATAGAAGTCATATTAATAGACCTGGGTTTCTACAGTACTATCAGCAAGAGTGAAGTACAAACATCATGTGAGAACAGGATATGGGGATATAGGAGGCTAGAAGTCCCAAATCAAGGCATTAGCAAGGCAATGCTTTCTCCCAAAGACTGTGGCATTCTGGGGCTGGCTTCTGGTGATCCTGTTCCTTGGTTTTTCAGTCACATGGCAATGTACATGGTGGTGTCTTCTTTCTTCTCCTTAGCTAAATTCTGGATTCTGGCTTCTCCCAGTGGCTTCTCTCTCCATCTGACTTTCACTTTTCTAACTCCAGTAATGCAGACTAAAGCCCAGCCTGATTTAGCTGGACCACACCTTAAATGAAGTAACATTTTCAAGATCTTATTTATGTTCACCAGAATGTGGAACAACACCAAGAACATGGTCCAAACTGGAGTACACAGTTCAACCCACATCATTAAGCTAGGAATTTTTATTGGAAATTAACTGATATAAATATGATTACTTATTTGAAGAATTTTCACATGCCATATAAAAATAGCAAAGATTTTTTCATCAGCAAGACTTTCATTTGTCAGGCTTAGAATCCCACATTCCTACTCTGAATGTTCATAAGGATGAACACCTCCATGCAGGCGTGGGATGTAAAGCATGACCATTACCTGAGAGGAGGCTTAGCAGCTTATTCTTTCCTAATGCTTTAGTAAGTTCTATACCTGTTTGCTTTTTCCACAGGAAATAAATTTTATTCACTCATAACTTTCAAGGTAGGTCTTCCCATTGCTTGCAATTACAAACAAACAAAAAAGTGATTTTAAAAAGCTACTGCCATGAGTTTTTGGATATTTACTCAGAGCTGAGTTTGAATCACAGGGAATCATTTTGTGGCAAAAGGCTGACTCTAATGAACCAACCAGGTGAGTAAGTCATTGAAATTCTTTTCCCTATTTAAGCTAATCTTTTTGGAGAAAAAAGCACAACCAAATACTAATAAGATCAGCTTTTTTGTAGCTACAAAGGATTATCTAGTGAAAAGTGAAAAACCTTTGATTTGTATTTCAGAGATTAAAAAGAAAACACTGCCTTGTCCATCTCTCTTTGAGAATGCTACCAATAGTATTGTGACTTAGGAGCTCTTCGCTATCTCACATACAACGTACATAAACATATAGTCTACTTTTGCCTTATCATGGTAATGATGAAAATCTTTAATTTTTCTATGTACCTTTTATGACCTCTGTATTATTTTTGCACTGAGCCTTGTGTGTGTTTATTTTTTCTGTTTACGCAATTCCATTTTGAAAAATTGGCCTTGCTTTTTCATGTTAACTATCATTCACCTCTAGTCTTTAAAATTCACTCTGAATTTAAAATGCTTGTGCTCCTGTCATTTTCAATTAAAATATAGAACTGTTGTTTTTTTTCTTTAATGAAGTGAGTTTTCAAACAATCCTGCATAAGTACAGATTCCCATATACAAACCTATTATTAACACCTTGTACTAGTATAGAACAATTGTTACAATTGGTGATAGCATATGTTTTATAATTGAACTATTAACTATAGGTCATGATTTAACTTAGGGTTCACTGTGTAGTATAGTTCCCTGGATTTTTTTTGTTATCATATATACCACCTAATATTTCAGTGCTGTTAATTTTGTTCTCAATGTGCTACCATCATCACCATCCATTACCAAAACATTTCCATTGTTCCAAATAAGAACCCTGTATATTTTAAGCCTTAACTTCCCATTCCTAATATCCAATCTGTCCCCTGTATCCTATATTCTAGATATTGATTCTATGCGTGATTATTCTAATTGTCTCAAATCAGTGAGATCATTCAAAATTTGTCCATTTGTGTCTGGCTTATTTCGTTCAACATGATGTCTTCAAGGTTCATCCATGTTGCTGCATATATCAGAACTGCATTCCTTTTTACAGCTGAATAATATTCCATTGTATGTATATACCACATTTTGTTTATTCATTCATTGGTTGATGGACAGTTTTATTACTTCCATCTTTTGGCAATTGGGAATAATTCCACTATGAACATCAGTGTGAAAATATCTGTTCAAGTCCCTGGTTTCAATTCTTTTGAGTATATACCTAGTAGTGGAATTGCCAGTAGGGTGGTTTGAAGCTGTATATACTCCTAGAAAAACATGTTCTTAAATCTAATCCATTCCTGTGGGTGTATATCCATTGTATTTTAGACCTTTTGATGAGGCTACATCGGTTAAGGTATGATCTACCTCATTCAGGATGGGTCTTAATCCTGTTACTGGAGTCCTTTATAAATGGAATTGTAGCCATTGGCCAATTTAATGTAATGATGAATTCCAAAAATATAATTGGATCATGCTTGTGAACTGATCTGTTAATCTGGGCATGATTAAGTTATGATTAGGGCGTTGACTAGGCCATGTCAGTAGGGTGTTGAGCCCCACCCCTTGGTGGGTGGGGAATCAAATATAAAAGGCAAGGCAACATGGGAATCCCAGTGGGTTCTGTGTAATATTTTAGGTAATCTAAGCACCTCTTAAAATATATGTATATATATATATATATATAAATAACATTTTTGTAAGCAAATACACATATATGCATATATATTTATATATCATTTTGCAAATGTTTGTATGTATTGTGAGAATTTTGATTTTTACCCATAATAAAAAATAAATAAATAAATAAAATTAAAAAAAAAAAAAAAAGGCAAGGCAAGAACAGAGTTGAAGCAGTTTTTGAGAAGCAGTTTTGATATTGGAGAGAAGGCCCCAGGAGAAGAGAATCGAGCCATTCGCCTGATCATCTACAGCTGACCTTGCGGCAGAAACAGGACCTAAGCCTGGAGAGAAACGCAGCCCCGGGAAGAGAGGGACCCAAGAAGCCTGAACCTTGGCAAACATCGGCAGCTGTCTTGCTCCAACACGTGACAATGGACTTTTGGTGAGAGAATGAACTTAAGGTTTCCTGGCCTGGTAACTGTGGACTTCTACCCCAAATAAATACCCTTTATAAAGACCAACCCATTTTTGGTATTTCACATTAGCACCCCTTTGGCTGACTAATACAGGAATGAATAGAGAGAGAGAAGGAGTGAGAGAGAAAGCCACAGAAGCAAGAAGCTGAAAGCAAGGAAGGCCAAAAGAGAAGGGAAAGACCAGCAGATGTCACCATGTGTCTTGCCATGTGGCAGAGGAAACATGGGTTACCAGCAGCCAATCAAGGATTACCAGTAGCCAGCATAAGAAAGCATTGCCTTGATGATGCTTTGATTTGGACATTTTCTCGGCCTCAAAACCATTAGCAAATAAATTCCCATCTTTTAAGTTGAACCACGTCACGGTAATTTACTTTAACCACCCTAGGAAACTAAAACAGCAAGGTCATATGGTAATTCTATACTTAACTTTCTGAGGAACCACTATAGTGGTCTTCCACAGTGGCTGCAATGTTTTACATTCCCACCAGCAATTAATGATTATATCCATTTCTTGGCAACCTCTCTAAAACTTGTAATTTTTCATTTTTTTTAATAGCAAGCATTTTAATGGGTATGAAATGTAATCTCATTGTGGTTTTGATTTGCATTTCCCTAAAAGCTAATGATGTTGAGCATCTTTTTATATATTTTCTGAAAATTTGTGTATCTTCCTTGGTGAGATGTCTATTCAAGTCTCTCGCCCATTTTTTTCATTGGGTTGTTTTTCTTTTTTTGTTAAGTTGAATGATTTATTTATATATTGTAGATATTAAACCTTAAAAGAATATGTGGTTTCCAAATATTTTCTCCCATTTTGTAGGTTGTCATTTACTTTCTTGATAATGTCCTTTGAGGAACAAAAGGTTTTTTTATTTTGATGAGGTCCTATTTATCTATTTTTTTCTTTTTGTTGCTTGTGCTTTGGGTGTAAAGTCTAAGAAACCATTGTCTAACACTAGGTGCTGAAGATGAATCCCTGTTTTTTTTTCTGGTTGTATAGTTCTGGCTCCTATATTTAGGTCTCTGATCCATTTTGAGTTGGTATTGGTATAAGGTGTGAGGGAGGGGTACTCCTTATTCTTGCAAATGGAGATCTAGTTTTTGAATCTCTGGATCAGTTGCATCCATACTTTCTTTGAGGAAATAAGTTTCTTCAAGGAATAAGGCCAAAACTATCTGCTATAGTCATGCAGGAATTCATATCTATCTTCCTTTGAAGGTCTCTTGCTCTCTAGGCTAGGTCTTTTTGAGCTGGATTCCATCTCAAATTAACAGTCAAGTGCCCATCAAAAACACAAATATTACTCCTCTATACCATATTCATAGCAGATCATTCATTTTTTAGATCTTCTTCTCTGTTTAAACTGTCACTGAAAGGAGCAATACAAATATCAGCCGTGACCCAAAACTTTTAGCTTACTATCCAAGAACTGTTATACATCTGAAATATATCCTCTGTTTTCCTATGAAATCAAAGTATCATCTTTCCTGACATGAACTACAGGAGTCAATAGCAGTCAAATTCTTTGAAAAATCTTGAAAGGATAATAATAGCACTTTGAAATACCTATGGCATGCCAAGTGTTTCATATAATCCTCACATCAACTGAACAAAGGAGATATAAACAAAGAACCTGGAATGCAGACAAGTTAAGTGCATTACTGGAGCCCTTCTCTAACAACTGATGGAGCAGGGATTGTATACAATTCTATCTGATTCTAAACAGCCCTATTTCCATGGTCCTAATATCACCCCTCAAAGACATGCTCAAAGAAGGAAGTACACAGTTTCCCAGAGAGTCTATATTCAGGCTCTTTTAGATACCACCAGCTATCATGAATCCTCTTTTGTTCAAAGGGCCAGTAGCAGATTTCCTTGCATATTTCAGAGTTGAGGATGTTTCCTACAGTTTTGGAATTCTCCAAAGAGCTTGGATTGTCTTTTCAAAGCATGAGCCCTGTGTTGGTTTAAAGTTGTATGTACACCAGCAAAAATATGTTCTTAAACTTAATCCATTCTTGAGGGTGTGAACCCATTGTAAGTAGAACCCTTTGATGATAGTACTTCAGTTAATGTGTGCCCCATCTCAATCAGGATGGGTTTTAATCCTATTACTAGAATCCTTTATAAGCAGAATGAAATTCATACAGTGAAAAAGAAGCCACAGAAAGCAGCCAGAAGCTGAGCATCAACAGAATAAGGAAAAGAGAAGTCAGGAAAGACTGCCATGTAACAGAAGAGCCCAGAACCAAGGATTGCCAGTAGCCAGCCCCAGAAGTTTTTGGGGAGAAAGCATTGCTTTGATGACACATTGATTTGGTCTTTCTTTTAGACTCAAAACTGTGAGTTAATAAATGCCCATTGTTTAAGCCAACTCATTGAGTGGTATTCGCTTTGGAAGCCAATCTAAGAATATATCTCCAGTGGTAGAGAATAGCTTTTCTATCTTCTGTCAAAATCTCTCTCTCCACTATTGCCTCAGATTGTCATGCAGTCCATATTATTAAAATGGTCACATTCTGTTTTCTTTTGGTTTTATTTCTTCCATTAATCCAGCAACTCTTCAACATCTAGACCTCTAGAGGGTATGGAGAAGTGCTCCTTAAGCCCTTTCCCCTTTTTCTCAGACATGCTGTCTGGTCTGTTTTTTGTTTGTTTGTTTGTTCATTTTGGTCTTGTTTTTTTTCTAATTTTTTATTTTGAAATATTTTTAAAACTTCTAAGACAACTACAAATATAATACAAAACCCATACAAAGAACTCCAACATAACACTATCCCCTCATATACTCAGATTACCAATTTTAACATTTTGCCACATTTGCCATATCATTCTATCCATCCACCCATCCATCTGTCCATCCATCCATCTGTCCACCTGTCTGCCTGTCTGCCTATCTATCTATCTATCTATCTATCTATCTATCTATCTATCTGGCAATCCATTTTCTGAAACCTTGAGTGTATGTTGCCCCTTCAACACTTAATACTACCATGTACATTTCCTAAGAACAAGGATCTGCATTTACATTACCACCTTAAGTACAATAATCAAGTTCAAGAAATTTAATATTGATATAAAGTTTACAGTCTATATTCCATTTTTTTCATATGTCTTAATAATGTCCTTTTGAGCATTTTCCCTTTCCTTTTGTATCTCATCCAGGATCACATACTGCATTTAATTGTCATTGTCTTTATTTGTTCTTTCTTTTTTCTTTTAAGTTGTGGAAGTATATATACAACATAAACTTTCCCATTTTAGTCACTCCCAAGTAGACCATTCAGCGGGATCAATGACATTCTCAATTTTGCAGCATGCTCACATCTTCTGTTACTAAAACCTTTCCACCTCCCCCAAAAGAAACCCTACACCCATTATACTCCCCATTCTTGCTGCCCCCCATCTTTGACAACCTATACTCTAATTTCTGCCTCTAAGAGATTGCACATTCTCCAATATTTTCTTTGAAGTTACCATGGAGCTTATATTCAACATTCTAAATCAATGACATTCTCATTTGTTTTGATACCAACTTAACTTTGAATATGCACAAACTATGTTTTTATACCCCTCCATTCCCTTTTTTACAAGTAGCTCATGTAAAAAATTACATGTTTATACAATATGCATCCAAGACCTCTGATTTATCATTACAATATAGGCATTTACCTTTAAGATCCTATAGGAAGTAAAAAGTGGAATACAAATAAAAAATACAATAGTACTGGCATTTATATTTACCCATGTCATTACCTTTACCAGAGATCTTTATTTCTCCATGCAGCTTCAATCTTTTGTCTATTGTACTCTCCCTTCAACCTCCCAAACTCTGTTTAGAATCTCTTGTAGGGCTGATCTAGTGGTGACAAAGTCCCTCAGCTTTTGTTTATCTGGGAATGTCTTCATGTCTCATTTTTGAAAGACAGTTTTGCTGAATATAGAAATCTGGGTGACAATTTTTTGCTTTCAACACTTTAAATATGCCATCCCACTGCCTTCTTGCCTCCAATGACAAATCTGTACTTAATCTTATTGAGGTTCCTTTCTATGTGATACATTGCTTCTCTCTTGCAGCTTTCAGAATTCTCTCATCTTTGACATGTGACAGTTTGAGTATGTATTGGTGTATGTCTATTTGGATTTATCTAACACTTTTTGGCCTTTTGGATGAAAGCAAGTGTATTTGGGCTTATTCTGTTTGGAGTTCATTGAGCATCTTGGATATGTATATTCATGTCTTTGTTAAATTTTGGAAGTTTTCAGCTATTATATCTTTGACTATTCTGTCTGCCCCTTTCTTCTCTTTCTCAGACCCCCACAATACATATATTGGTATGCTTGATGGTGTCCCACAGATTCCTCAGGATCTGCTCACTTTTCTCTATTCTTTCTTCTTTCTGATCATCAAATTGAATGATTTCAATTGTCTTATCTTCAAGTTCACTGATTTTTTTTCTTCTGTTAGCTCCAGTCTTCTGTTGAAACTTCTAGACAAATTTTACTTTTCAATACTATGGTCTTCAGCTCTGTTTGGTTCCTTTTCATAATTTCCATCTCTATATTGATATTTTCTTTTTGTTCATCTATTGTTTTCCTAATTTCCTTTAGTTCTTTGTCCATCCATGTCTTCCTTTACCCCTTGAGCATATTTAAAAAGTCTTTGTCTGGTATGTCCCAGGTCAGGTCCATCCTCCTTATTTATAGTTTCTAATGCTTTAATCTTCTTTGCCTGGGCCATCACTTCTTATCTCTTTGTATGTTTTATAATCTTTGTTTGGAGACTGGACATCACTGGGATTTAGACTCTGAGGCATCTGTTTCTTAAGCTTGTATCCAGCTAGTGTTATGACAGAGCTTTCCTTGAATGCCAGGAGCTAACAGGAATAAAAAAGGAAGGGAGGGGGACACCTTTCCCAGGCTTTCAAGACTTATCTGTGTGAGTGCTCTACTTTAGAGCTTATCCATATAATGAGTGTAGAGAATAGCTTGAAGCCAAAGTGTAGGGGACTCTGCTGGTCCTTTATGCACATGCATATTATCTTGGTCATGCACATGTGGCCCTAGGAATTCCCTGTTAAATGGGTACAAATGTCCCCACTTTCCTAAGAAACAGTTTCTTCAAAAGTCCTGGGCACTGCACTATATGTCATATACCAGTTTCCCCCTTACCCTATGCAGCCACAACTTCACTGTTTTCCCACAGGGTTTTGTAAAAGAGCTCTGTGAGATGCCTTCTACACACAGTACTAGTTGTATGATAGTGAGTCTGTTATGAGTGTTCCGGTTCAGACCTTCAAGCAGCCATCAGACAAATTGGGTCAGATGTCTATGCTCCAGCATGTGTACAAGGGTTAGTCTGCTCCCTCTGGAACCAAGAACAGGGAACCAAGAGGGAATAGAGAAGGGGTCAGCCAGAGATTCTACAGATTTTAAGTTGCATTTTTCTTGTTTCAGCACTTACCCTGTTAATGAAATTCTTTAACTGTTTTCTGGAGCTTTGAGATAAGATGTTTCTGCCAGTCCTTGGTGATTGTTCAAAACTTCTGTGGGGGTAGAGAGCCCTGGAGCTTCTCACGCCACCATCTTGATTTGGGCAGTGGTCTGTCTATCCAATTTTGATGCTGGTGTTCACTTTTGGCAGAAACTTAACAGCCTTCCAGCTTCCATCTGCTTAGTTTGGGGTGGCATTCCTAATGTAACTCTTGTCTCTTAGGGCACAGTCCTTAATGAATTGTTTGGTTAACTGTGCAATAGGAAACTAAAACATAAATGGCCTGCCATTTAATCTGATTTAAGCAGGGTTCATTTTAAATTTCCACAGGTGTTGGAAGGGTAGGAGTAGTGGATGTTTTCAATTTGGACTCCAAATTCCTAAAAAAGGAAAGAACCACTGCTGGACCAGGTAAAACTGTTCATTAACTTTTCAACACACCCTTTTTGGAAAGTTAACACATTCCTCTCAGGTGAGAGAGCCCTTGACCAGGGAAAATGGCTTTGGGTCAATATGCTATTTCATTCTGCTGCCATATTGCCAACTGTGAAAGAGGTCTTAGCTAAATGGTCGAAACTCTATTATCTTCTCTTCTATTATTTGGCATGAGATACTTCTTAAATAAATTTGAATGAATTAAAGAGCAAACTGATGAATGTAAGAGTTTGTAAGTTATGAGTTTGCCTAAGAAAGACAAGAGCAAATATTTTCAGGCAGTTATTTGATGGAATTTAGCAGCATTTAGACCTTCACAGCCAATGTCTCTTTTCTAAAGGGAGTAGAGGGAGTTCAATGAAGCACTTTTAGAAGCTAAGAAACACAACTTTCAGATTCAACAAAGACAATTAGACACAATGTAGGAAGGACCCGGTTCCCTGCAACACTAATTTACATGCCCCCCTTCATCCAGCTAAAGGCACTTCCTATGGAACAGACACTGACTAGTCTTTGGGACTAGAATGGTGAAAAAAATTGACCTAGTTCCTACTCCAGTGGGGGCAGAGGGCATTAATCAAATAACCACACTACCTTTGTACAATGAAAGAAAAGTTCTGGAGCGAAGAAACTAAGTATAGAGGGAGGGCTGGACTTATGCATGATCAGATTTGTGATTTTTTTTTTTAATTACTCAATGTAGAAGATTGACTGGAGGAAAGCCAAGTAATTACTTAGTAGTAAAATGTTCTGATGTCACTTTGCAAAGGAACAGACTTTTTATATTAGGTTAATAAAAATACACAGAAAAAACCTCCTTTTAAGTACACTTGTCTGGAACTTTGTAAAAGAAACCTTATAGTCTATATGGGAAAAATGGAAGCTGGGAAATGTTCAGGCAAAGTTTCTCTATATTCATGTTACTTTTGATGTTTTATTGTATATTCTTTCCATGAATGATTTAACTGGTACAGGGACTGAGTGGGTGGCAGGCAAGTGCCCTTGTTAGAACTTACCGTAATCATTTGTTCTAGAAAGCTTCAGAATACAGTTTACTAGTGGTACCAGATTCAACTAGTTGATTGTTATTTCTAAATCAAAGTATTATGTTAACAACATGGATACTTAAAAGAATTCATAACAAAAAACACATCTCATCCTAATAGTTTCCTATAGTTATTTCCAGAAAGTGACATTAATTTAAGAAATTCAGCTAACAGACCTAATACAGTAATGTTAAATTAGAGTGGTATGGGAAAATTTTTCTCTTTTTTTCAAAGTGATTTAAATAAAATACATTTCAAATTGTACAATGAGACAACTCTACCCTTTTTATCTTTCCATAATATATAACATATTTTCTATATTTGTATATATAGTCACTCTTAAAATTCCATTATTCTTCCAGTATTCCTCCCCATTTTTTTCTATTTAACTTAGAATTATTTGAAACACCACTGTTTGCTTACTACTCCCAACCCAGTCTTACATTCAGGTTTCCAGCTATTATAAAGAATTTAATTCCCTCCCTTACACTCAACCTTTTACTACTTCACATGTTGAATATGAGCAAGAAATTCTTTCAAACAAATGTCATCAAAGTTTACAGCAGTGGGGGAAAGAATACTTAACCAAAATGAGAATTATTTCTACTTACCAATTTATGAATTTGAAAGGCTCCCTGCACACTAGCTGTATAATATGATTATTGGTTATTTTATGTTGAAATCCAATCACATACATGTAAAATTATTGGATGGGTCCACAAAGAAATACTATATGATTAAATATAAATATTTCATTTAAATATATTTGCTGAAACTTTTAACATATTGTAAAGTATAGTTAGTCTATTAATTCATTCAAAAAATCACAAATGTTACAAAACTAGTTTCTGTGCAGAATTAAGCTTGAAGAAACAGAATACATATATTCATTTTATTTCCAATGGTTTTTAAGGGTGGAATTTGTTTTTATTAAACTAAAGTCATCCCCCCAATGTGGGACATGACTCCCGGGGATGAGCCTCCCTGGCAACAAGGGATTAATACCAAGTGCCAACTGGAAACACAACTGGAAAAACATCTTGAATAAAAGGGGGAAAAGGTAAAGACAAATGAGTTCATGTGGCTAAGAGACTTCAAAGAGAGTCGGGAGGTCATCCCAGAGGTAACGCTTATGCACACCTCAGTATGATCTCATAGAACAGCAAAGTGGATATCACCCCACACAGAGGGGCTCCTGAGGGCTCTGGAGACACCCAGGTCCTATATAAGGGGGGATAGCCCCAGAGACTGACACCTTATCAGTGGGCTCTACTTTGGAATCTGTGCTCCTGAGAGTGACAGAGTTGGACTCAAATAAGTCCTCCCTGCACATTGTCCATCAGTCCCTTCTATTCAAACCTATATGTGAGGCTGGAGTTTGTAGGTATACTTCCAGAGACTGGAGCCTTTGGCCTGCCTATGTGCCAGCTGTGCCTGGAATCTTGGTGGAGCTGCAACTCCTACTCTACAGCTCAATGGACTCACCCAAGTCACCTGGTGAGGAGACGACGATGGACAACAGCCATCCCAGGGAATGGAGAGAGCCTGCAGCTGAAGGCAGGATAATTCCATCCACCGTATCCATGGGATATAAGCCAACTCTCACTTGGAGGTGGAGTGTACATCAACATTCCAGTCCTCTCAGGATTGGGGGAAGAGCTATGGACTAGAATGAACTTAATGGTATTCTGTTGTAGACATATTGTGATACAAGCAATGGAAGAAATTATAACAGTGAGGTGGAGCCAGTGGCCACTAGACGCTTTCAGGGCAGGGAGGGGAAGGACAGTTGTAATACAGGGGCTTTTTCAGGACTTGGGGGTTGTCCTGAGTGACGTTGTGGCGACAGATATAGGCCATTTTACATCAGCGTATACCATGCAGAACTGTGTGGGAGAGAGTGTGGTCTACGATGTGGACTGTGGTCTATGCTTAGTGGCAAAGCCCCAGGATGTGTATATCCATTGCAGGTGATGTGCCACACTAATGAAAGATGTTTATGTGAGATGTTATGGGAGGTATGGGAGGTGGAGATCATGGGAATCCCTGTAATTTTTGTGTAACATTTATGTAATCTAAGCATCTTTTAAAATATATATGAAAAAAAAAAATTATATGCTAAAGGTTAAAAAAAAAAAAAACTAAAGTCAGACTTCATTACTCAGAACACTCAGTATGCTAGTAGAAACATCTGCAGAAAATGTGTTTTCTTACTTATTGTGCAAGTGAACACGAGATTACCATAAGGGAAAACATATCCTCTAAATCTTATTTTTATGAACCATATCTTTGTAGCAAAAGGAAATTATATCAATTATAGTAATGTTTAAATCAATGAAGTGTCCAACATATATCTCATGGGATTATTTTAATATGAAAATCTGGAAACATTTTCAAAATATGAAATGCTTTTATAAAAAGTATTTTCTAAAAACCCTTATCAGCAAATTTAGCATTCCCCATTTTGGACAAGAACTATTCCAAGACATCTGCATTTGTTTTAGTGTTGCCAAAAAGATAGTTTGTTTTTTTTGTTTTGTTTTGTTTTTTTATTGTTTCAGTTGACTCAGTGACTTAAAATAAAATGCTTCCTAAGAGGCTGGGGTGGGAGGTACTGAGGAGGAAAGAGTGTAAGGGGTGGGTACTACCAAAAACTTTTGCCATGATACAAGAGCATCTTGCCAACTCACCTTATTTTCTGAAAATTAAATTCTTTCTGAATAACATAGTGTAAAAACTGACCTCATTAATAATTTACCTTTAGAATGCTAAGTTTTTAGATTTTCCTTAAATTAAAATTGTCTGATAGTTAATTTATAAGCAAGAAGTAGACACATACTTAAAAATAATAATAAAGTGACATGATCTAAGGAAAACAGAAAGCATGGAAGCGGAGGCAAGAACCTGCACTTTTATTACAACTTTAGTCACTGATTTGTTATGAGACCTTGAGAAAGTCAAGGAAAATCTCAAAGCCTCCCTTTACTTATCTGTTAAGCGGATACATAGTAATAGTTACCAGCTGTTTCCAGGTTGAATGAGTCTGGATGGGGTATTCCACACCTTACATAAATGCAGCCAGCTGGGCCTGGCTAAACCTGCATATTGCCAAAAGGGAAAGGCTCTACAAGAAAGAGCATCAGGCCCTAGACAGAGGCCACACAGAGTAGCACCAGTGAACTCAGGTCAGAGTGCACAAAGAATGAAGTAGGCTCTTTCTTCAGGTCACTGCACAACTCAGAGAAGAGATGACCCAGAGATGGGAAGGGGATGAAAAGAGAGAGGTGGGACACAAAACTGGCACATTTTGAGCACACCTGCTGTAAAATGCAAGTGGCAATAGCACTTCATAGAGAAATCTGAGAATTAAATGATGACTTTTACTTGCAAAACCCTTAGCAAATTCCTGAAATAAGAAGTGGTTTAAAATTGTTTTATGGTAGTAGTTTGGAGCCAGTCTAACTGGTTTCAAATCCCTGTTCCAAGATATTAGCTGTGTAACTAATTACTCTGTTTCAGTTTCCATAATTATGAAACAGAGGCAAAGATACTACCCCCCCCATAGGGCAGATGCAAGGATTAAATCTGTCAGTACACACACAACACCAAGTCAGTCACCCAGCAAGTATTAGAATTACAGTGAGCATATCACCTCCTACCACGTACTATGCAGGATGCTTTCCCAGCATTATCTCATTTTCCATGCCCAATTAGTGTTCTCTCTCAGGAGTAAAGGCTTTAGAGCAACTTGAATTCCCTTAAAGAAATAGATCACAAAGATGGTATTATGTTTATAACGCAAATAAATCAGATGTAAAATAATTTTTAGAAAATGGACACTATTAGACAGTATGCAAATACTAATCCTGAAATAACTGAGTGAAAAAATGTCCACTGAAATCACTTATTTTCCACAAATATTTCCTGATTACTCATTGTGTGCCAGGAATATGTTGAAAGTCTATATACATCATATTTAAAGAATTTCTTTCAAAAAGGATCTGTTTGCTAATATGACAAAGGTTAAGGTAAGGATGTTCCTCGTTCAGGAAAATCCTCCATGGATGCTGACCCTTTGCTATCTGGACTTCTATTATGGCTTGGGTATAGGCAAAGCCAAATTTCTCCCATAGCAGAACTATTGTTGCATAACAAACACTCCCTACTTAGCAGCGTAAAACAACAGCCATTTTGTTGTTCATAATTCTGTGAGTAAGCCGGGCAATTTCTCTGGTCTGGATCAGTTTGGCTGATCTCTGTGGTCAGCTGGTGGTTCAGCTGGGGCTGATGGTCTAGAATGACCTCACCCATATGCCAGGCAGTTAGCTGGCTGATGAGGTCCAGCAGGCCTCAGGTGGGATGACTCATTTCTGCTTCGTGCACTCTCTCATGCTCCAGTAGGTTAGCCCTGGTTTCTACCCACAGGGATCTCAGGCTTCCAAAACCAGAGAAAGAAAAGTCAAGTCTCCAGTTACAAGCACTTTGTAAGCCTCTGGTTGCATCAAACTCACTCACGTTTCATTGGCTAAGGAAAGTCATATGGACAAGTCCAGATTAAGGAGGGGAGAAATAGATTCCACCTCTTGATGGGAGAAGCTGCAAAGTCATTTTGCAAAAGGGCCAGAGACAGAGACCGAGCCAGAGAGCAGACAGAATTCATGACCATTTGCACAGCAGGCTAAGTTGGAGTGTGGCAGGGAGGACAGGACAAACATTGGGAAAAATAAAAATTTTGATATTTAATATTTCAAAATAGCATTAAAGTAGTTATAATAGGAAATAAACTACACTTCCTTACACTTAGAGTAGTATAGGTCATGATGTTTTAAATTATGTATGGTGCAAGGATGAACACCAATGTCTTTTCAGGATTTAGGAACTCTAGAGGTCTTCTTTCAGTCCTCTTCCTCCCCTTTCTCCTTGCATGCCTTCTTTTTTTACTCTCTTTCTTCTCCTTTTCTCTCTTAACATTGATAATTGATAAAGTTTTAGAAGAAATGACCCCAGAGGTAAACCCAAAACTGATTCCTGATTCTGCTTTTATCTCTTTTGAAAAAGTTGCCCAGCCACACCCTTGGCCCTGTTTCCAGAACATGCTATCTAGATAGGCTAAGAATTTTCCAAATTATTCACTGTTGGTTCCTTTTTACTTAATAGTTTAGTCCTCTATTTATCTCTTTCCCCTCACATTTCACTAAAAGAAGCAAGAAGAAACCAAGCTGCACCATCCATACTTTGTTTGGAAATCTACTAAGCAAAAAATTCAAGTTCATCACAAAAAAGTTCTACCTTCCACTTGACATAGAACATAATTCCACCAAGTTCACCTTTCCTCCAGTTTGCAATAAAATATTCATCATTTCCTTTTAAGGCCTCACCAGAAGCAACATTACTGTTCATATTTCTAGGAACATTCTGCTTATAGCAATCTGTGTATTTTCTAAAGCAACAGAAGCATTTGCTATAGGTCTCCCTGTTTCTTTCTAGCCCCTCGCCAGAATCGCCTTTAACATCTATATTTCTACCAACAAACAGTCTCTTCAAGGAAAAGTAGGCTTTTACTATCAAACACCTCAGAATTCTTCCAGCCTCTACCTATTACCCAATTCCCAAGCCACTTCCCCATTTTTAGGTATTTGTTCCCATTTCACATCCCATTTCCTGGGTTCTTAGTTTCCTAGGGCTGCAGAGCAAAATACCACAAACTTAATAGCTTAAAACAACATAAATTTGTTGTCTTACAGTTCTGAGGGCTAAAGTCCAAAAGCAAGGTGTCAAGAGTGTCATGTTCCCTCTGATGTCTCTGGGGAGGAATCTGTTCCATGCCTCTCTCCTGGCTTCTGCTAGTGGCCGGCAATCCTTGGTGTCCATGACTTATGACAGCATAACTCTAATTTCTGCTTCATTTTCACATAACCTTCTTTCTTGGCCCCATCTTCAAATGGCATTCTTCTCTCTGCCTTCTCTGTCTCTTCTATCCTTCTTATAAGGAAACCAGTCATATAGGATTAAGGGTCCACCCTACTCCAGTATGACCTAATTTTAACCTGCCTAATTCAATCTACAACAATCCCATTTCAAATAAGGTCACATTCTGAGGTGATGGAATTAGGACTTGAGCCTATTTTTTTTTTGGGGGGGGTGGCACAATTCAATCCATAACGACTTGGTACTATGGAGAAATTTAACAGCGAGTTAATTTAAAATGATTAAAAGGATAACTAAACAACAGGAAAGGCCCACCTGAGTTTGAAGGACATGAAATCAAGCTAACTGCAGTGTGGGAGCCAAAGTAAAGAAAATAAAAAGAACTGTTTACCTAGAGTTGGAGTGTGGTTGTTCACACACTAGGTAAGGATCCCATGGTGATTTGGAACTGTATGTACCCCCAGAAAATCATGTTATTAAAGTTAATCCATTCTTGGGTGTGTAAACCTATTGTACCTAAGACCTTTTGATGAGTTTACTTCAGTTAAGGCATGGCCCAGTGTGGGTATAATCTCCTTACTGTAGTCCTTTATAAACAGAATGAATACAGAGGGAAGAAAAAGAGAAAGCCACAGAAGCAGGAATAAAAAGACAAAGGAAGGACTAGCCAGGTGCTGCAGAGCAGGGGCTATTCAACCAACAATCCTGAATTGGGTAAGTATTTATCCTTTCAGCTCTAAAATTATATCCTTTGTTTCCCTTTTACATTCCTTTTCTCTACCTTTAGTAAATGATAATGCAGTATTTCTACCACAGAAACCACTTGGACACCAGCTAAATAGATCAAGTCAGGTAGATTGCAAGCAAAAGTCAAGTAGAGGAGTTGTAGAGGATAGGAAGATAGAAACGACTTTATTTAAGTTATTAGCTTTATTGATAGCTATTAAATATTTTGATTTATAGTATACAGGCCTATATTTCTACTCTTGGCACAGCCCTCAAATGTTAGGCATGGGCCTGGTCACAATGTTTACTTTATACAAGAAAACTAGGATTCTGAAATAATTTTTCACTACTGGTTGATTCTGGCTTGCTGTGGACTTCTTAGTACCCATAACTCATAATTTATTTTTATGTGGAAAGGTAACTGAACTATTACAATCACTGGATTAGATTTAGAGTTCCACCCACTTTTTTAAGATGAAAATCGAGTCATTCATGTGCTCATGAGTCCCCACAGGCAAGAGATCTTATGAAGTCAAAGAAATAGAGAAAATTGGAGAGGGATTAGGAACTTACAAATATTTGGTTGTTGATAGTAACAAAACAATCTCATGTATATTATCTCAATTTGATTCTTAAAACAAACCTGTAAGGTAGATCAAAAAGGTATTCTTTTCTCCTCTTCACAGTTGAGAAAACTGAAACTCATAGAAGGTGCACTGTGACTGAATAGCAGAAGTAGAACTCACACCTAGGTTTCTATAACCCTTTTATTTTTCAAAGAAAGAAAGGAAGATTTTTTAAATGTAAGATACATTTAGTAAAACAAGATATTAAGCATACAGTCAGTATATAAATGTAACTTCACCATTAGAAGAAGGTACAGTAGTCTTTTAAAAGACAAATCCCTATCATTGGCTTCTGTTCAAATCTCTCTAACTTCATCAATTTAGCTGTGTCCAACTTGTTTCAGCCCTAAAAATCCTGCACTCTCCTTTATTAAAGAGAAAGAACATAAAAGGCAAGCAAAGGATACAATTTTAGAACTGAATTTATCTAACTCGTTTTATTTTTACCGGAGGTCACTGGAGCTCAGAAAAGGTAAGTGAATTGCCCTAAGTCATAAAGAGATAAAGGAAAGATTCATTACTTGAAAGCACATCTGATCCAGAACTCTGAGGTTTCCCTTCTTTCTGTGGCCTGTGTCAGAAGAGTTAATTTTGTTCTTTCATTGTTGTTTTTCTTCTCATCCTCCATTCTGTTTAATACTGTCCCTGCCCAGTTATTCAAATTTACAAGTTTGAGACCATATATAAGGTAAACACATATAATATCATATAAATTCACAAGTGTATTTATATATAGTTATAATCCTAGTATACAAAGTATTTTACATTCTTATTTTTACTACACATTACACTATAACCATATTTTGTTTCTTTAGTATATTCATGATTACCATTTAATCAAACCATTGCATCAAACTGATGATCTATAATTTACTTCACCCCTCTTATTATTTAATATTTAGTCTATTTCCATGTTTTCTATTGTAGATATCACACCCATTTTCATGAAGATAAATTATTATTATTATTATGCTGAATTATTTTCTTAGGAAAAATGTAAAAAACAGTAATACTGAGCTAATATGTTTAGATATTTGTATGTTTTGTGGTGTAGATTGCCATACTGTTTTTTAAAAAGGAACATATCACACCAATTCTTTCAGCAGAGTACCCACTTCAGCCCAATCTCACTACCATTATATATCATATACATTCTTTTTACTTATTAGGTATAAAAATGTACCATAAGTTTTCTTAATTTTGTATTTCTTTCATTACTAACAAGATAAATATATCTACTTTATTTCTATGTATTTCCATTTCCATTAATTGTCCAAATTCTTTACATATTTAATATTGGGGTCAGATATTTTTTAATAAATTTGGACGAACTCTTTATAATGAATACATATTAACTCTTTGGGTACTATATTACTAGATGTATCTTTACCAGCTTATTTTCCTTTTTGAGTTTAGTTTTGTAATTAATTTGTAATTAATCTTCACACAGTTAAAACATTTTATATAACTGTTACATTGAACAAGCAAAATAAGTGGATTCAACCAAATATTTGACTTTATTTCTCAATATACCTTTAAATTCTTTGAGGCTAATATCTTTTGCCCCACAGACTTCTGGAGTCAAGCTTAGGTTTCTGTATATCACAAAAATTGATCTCAGTTCAGAATTAGGATGCCCGATAATATATGATTATGAAAACTTTGAACTTTATTTTAAGCAAATCTTTGTCCATTTCCCAAATCAGTATTAACTTTTGTCCGGAAACCTACTGTTTTTTGCTAATTCCCTGCCTAGTATTTCTACTTCTCCTCCCCTTACTTGGTAACCTCAACTTGTATTTGTCCTAGTCAGTGTGCAGGGAAGGAAAAGAGGTAAGGGAGTAAATCTTAAATGACTGGTATGATGCACTGTGGGCATGGCAGGCATTCCAAGGTGTATGGGCCTTCACACCCTCTGAGGACCTTTTATCTGTAGTTCCCTTGCCATGGGAACATGCATCTCTGTCCTGGAGAGTCAGCCCTTTAGAACCAAGAGCTACTTCTTGATTCTCTTCACGGAAGTCTGGTTGACCTCGCAGGAGGCCTTTGTGGACAACCCCAGGCCAGCTTTCTGTCACACCTGACTCAAATCTGGTTTCCAGATATGGCCTTTGACTTGAAAGAGCCAGCCTGCCCCTGTAACTCCCTCTTCCTCTATTAGCAACCAGTCGGAGGCTTTCGCAGGCAGGAGCTAGATTCTAGACCACTCCAATCTCAGGAGGTCAACACTTCCAAGAGGTCCATGCAGGCAGGTATAGTAGATACACTGAGGACGCACCAAGAACTTTAAAAAAAAAAAAAAAGTTTCTTCACAAATCTACTCTAATGTCCACACACTCGGACCCTTTTATTATCTTGATACGGGTAAGAATTTTAAGAGCCATCAAACTGGTTTTTAATAAAACCAGTATCTTGTTCTGGTACACCTCCTTGGAAAGTCACTGCTTTGTATCTTGGTGCCTCAGGTACAGCTTTTGATTTAATAGTCTGTTGAATGTATTTTAGAATCAGTCATTTGCCATTGAAATGTCTTTATCATTTGAAAACTGAATATAAAATAATATCCCCACACATCTTATATATAGTTAATTAAATTTTCTGTTGCTCTTTGATTTAGCTCTCCAGTTTTAAGAAAGATTTGTTTTTCTTTGAGTGTGAAGCATAAGATTTAGATCAAATTGTTTTTTTTTTAGTGTGGCTACATATTATCTAAATATATATTCACCACTCTGAATGCTTACCCTTTCTTTCATTTTGAAGTTTATTTTCATATATTGTTTACCTATAGCATCAGATCCATTTTTGCTCTCTTCTTTCTTTCATTATTCAACATTTAATTATTGTTATTTGAGTATATGCTCTACTATCTGGAAAGGTTGGGGCCTACTTATTATTCTTATTATGAAGAGATTAGTGTATATTGAGTTCTGAAGTATCATTAGATTGAGATTTTGACTGGAATGACATCAAGCTATAAATTAATTTAGGAAAAATTATAATGGGAATAGCAGATTAAAGCAAACATTCATAGTGCTTACAATGGACCAAGCACTCTTCTATGTGCTTTTCAAATATTAATTCATTTAATTCCCCAAACAACTGTTATAGGTAAAATTATTGGCTCTGATTCTTCACCCCTCCTTGAATCCACAGTTTTCTCATGGCATCATTCAGAGTGCAGTACATTTCCCCACCCCTTGACTCTGGGCTGGTCTTGTGACTTGCAGAGGCCAATGAGATGTAAACAGGTAAGATACAAGATGAGTCTTGCTATATACATGCTAGCTCAGTTGGGCTTGCTCTCTTGTTTCAGCTTTTGCCATGAAAAGAACGTGTATCTAGTCCACTGGTCCCAGGAGGAGATGAGAGAGCAGAGCTGGTCCAGCTGATACTCAGTTCTGCAGGAATAAATTATTGTTGCTTTAAGCCATTGAATTTTGGGGGATGGTTTGTTAAGCAACATTATTTGTCAATGGCTAACTAATACACTACACAATGAGATAGATACTATATTTGTCCCCATTTTAAAGAGAAGAAAAATGAAGCAAAGAGAATGTATGTAACTTAGCTAGCAAGTGGGTAATTTGGTTTCACACTCCATGCTTTTAACCATCCTTACAACACTTCATCTTTAGTTTTGAACCATTTATTCAAAACCATTTTTTCATTTTTTCATCTTCCATTATGAATATGTATTTTTATAAAGACTCTACAAGTGACACATCTAATTTATATAATTATGGTCACTATCAGTTCTTTTTTTATAGATTTTGGACTGAAGACATTTCCTTTCCAAAGCTACTTATTCATCACTATTTCATTATTTTTTAACTCTATCTTTGTCAATGTTGGTTAAAAACATAGATGAGAGAAGAGCATTATAAACTATTTCCAAAGACCTTATTCCAATGAACTAACAGCCTAGTATGTTCCTTATCTCACTCGTCCTCTTCACTGCTCTGGACTCTACTGACCTCTCCCACTTGTTGGTGCCGATTCTGCTCCTCTGGCTGCTTCCTCTCCTGCTCTGTTAAGGGGCTCCTTCTCTTGCTTTCCAACCCTTTGTAGAACTACCTGCTGTAACTCAACCTTAGTTCGGCAAAAATAAAATGGGTAATAATAGTACCCCCCCTCGGTTTCATGAAAAAAACACTTAACACTGGCACCATGCCAAAACTGAATAATGCTTAATAAACATTACTATCTTTTTGGCCACTACTTTCCTGGCTACTTCCTCTTGGTCACTTTGTGAACTACACTTCATCTTCCCTTTCCTTAAAGATATCTCTCCTAAACCCCTTTTACATTCCTCACTTTCACTGGAAAATTTTACCCACACCATCTTGATGCTGATGAAGTTTCCTGGCCTGTCGTCCTCCCTGTATGTTACAGTTGGGCAGTTTGATGTAATGATGAATTCCAAAAATATAATTGGATCATGCTTGTGAACTGATCTGTTAATCTGGGCATGATTAAGTTATGATTAGGGCGTTGACTGGGCCACATCAGTAGGGTGTTGAGCCCCACCCCTTGGTGGGTGAGGAATCAAATATAAAAGGCATGGCAAGAACAGAGTTGAAGCAGTTTTTGAGAAGCAGTTTTGATGTTGGAGAAAAGACCCCAGAAGAGAAGTGAGCCATTTGCCTGATAGTCTACAGCTGACCTCGTGGAGGAACCAAAAGAGCTAAGCCTGGAGAGAAACGCAGCCCCAGGAAGAGAGGAACACAAGAAGCCTGAACCCTGGCAAACGCCAGCAGCTGTCTTGCTCCAACACGTGGCAATGAACTTTGGTGAGAAGAAACTTAACGCTTTATGGTCTGATATCTGTGGACTTCTACCCCAAATAAATAACCCTTTATAAAGACAAACCCATTTTTGGTATTTCACATTAGCACCCCTTTGGCTGACTAATATACACTGTATATACCCATATATCCACTTACATACTGAACTCCACACAGGGAAGCTTCACAGGCCTCAACTCAACAAAGCCAAAGTAATTTTTTCCATCTGCTCCCCAAAACCACTAGCTCTTTCATGACTCCTACCATTATAAATGACATCACCACTCACTCAGTTGTCCCAAACCAAAAACTAGGTGTAATCATTTATTCTTCTCTTTCTTATTTTCAAATCACCAAGTTCTATTGATTCTACTGCTAAATATCTTTTGAATTCATTTAATTTTTCATAGTTCATAATTGGGAAGATGCTACTTCCTATATGCCAGATCAGGTACTTATTCTTAAATTTTTACTGATTAGCCTTGCACATGGATTCCATGTCTCTCTAAACTCCCTCAATCTCAGGATAGTGGCACCTTCCACTGTGTTTCCCATATTGTATTTGGTAGGTGGCACCAACCTCACCCATTATGCAATCCCACTGGAACTTTTTGTTGCTTTAAATTCTAAATCAGTGGTTTTAAAACTCAATACACACCTGAATCACCTGGAGAACATTTTCTAACACAGATATCCTCAGACTATGGAGATTTTGATTTAGAACTTGGGTAGAGTTGGAAAGTCCTTTTATCAAAATATCCCTGAGGGATTCTAATGGGCAGCCATGTTTAAGAAATAACATTACCAACCTAAAATTGCTATGCTAATATACAATTTTATTTACAATTTGAGCAATAAGAACAGATTTTTAAATTGTAGAAAACTGCAGACATTACCAGGTTTTCTGATTAAAAACTTTATTTTTAAGTCTGCTTTCAAATAAAGATGTTTGTTGCATGAAAATGAGGAAAATGAGGTCTTTTTTTTTTTTTTTTTTTTTTTTTTGACAGTTCAGATTCCCTGCATTTCTAAACCTTGCTACTTTGGGGTACATTTATACATGGTTGAGATGTTAGTGTCTCACACATCAATCATTTTTTCTATATAAAGTATTACAATTTGCATTTACCAGACACTTCCCAAATAAAGGGAAGTGACATCAACTTAACAATTACAAAACCACTAATCATTCTATTTGATCTTGTTCAGAGAGTTTCTTGTTGTTTGTAATGATTCAACGGCTCAAAGAAGCCTTAGTTCCATGGTCTAATAAAGAATTAACAATGACTAATAAGGAGTTCATTATATGGGTCCCTTTTGAATGACTCATATTAGGACAGACATCTGTTTTAGACTATTCATGCATGAATTTAAACCTGGTGACTGTCCTTATTTTTAAGTGTTTAGTGTATTTATAAACCCCAATCAAGCAGAAATTGGGTTTTAAATCATTTAATAGTGTATAAGTTCCCAGAAGGACTGGCCAATTTCATAATTTTATAAACCTACATTTAAAAATTAGCATTAACTTTTAAGCATTGGAGTAGATGTTTAGTTGAAAATATATATGGATAGATGAAAGGGGCAGAGTGTGGCACACATATTGCTTTACTATGCCTTTTTTAAAAAGTAAATGTATGAAATTTAGATGTTAGAGTAACTCTGTCCATGCATGATGGGTAGCTGTGGGAATTGTCATTTTTTATAGTGAGGATTAACAAGGTGTTTCAAATAAATATTGTGCAATTGATAATCAGTGTTTTTCTCAGCCTCTCTCTAGGTTAGGCTCCTTATATCCACTTCTTCACTTGACCTTCCACCCTTGGCCACCCAATACCCTTGGTCTGTCTTTGAAGGGCCTCAGAACACATGGCGTTTCCTTAACTGGTCATTCCTCATATACTTTACTCTTTCTTTACTTTTACCACTATCCAATCAAAAAGCTTCCTATCTTGGGACACTTATTTCTTTGTCACTTTGTTTCTTCCTAATTAATTAATTCTAAACTTTTAATGAATGCCTTACTCCATCAGCTAACATAACCACAGCATAGCTCTTTAACCTAAAGAATGCATTGCTGTAGAAATTTTATACATTATGGTAGCTGTATGATTCTAGTATTCCCTCCCTCAAAGTCTCTTCCTGAAAATGTCCTAGAATTTTGTTTCCCTATATTTTTCATCATGCCTTGCTCTGTTAAAAATTTTCAATAGATTGAGTCAGTGTTCTTGGAGAAAAATTACAATGCTTCAAACTTTTTATAGATGCTAGCATCTTACTCATAGCCACTATCTCCTTGAATCTATTCCAAGAATGACCTTAATATATGACTTATTAAATTATTTCATCAACTCCACTCAAAGAATTCCCTTGCTCCTAATGCCCCCAGAATCAAGTCCCAGCTCTGCATACCTTCCCAAAGCCTCTCAATAGCTGGCATCCCCTGATCTTTCTAACGTTATTTCCCATTCTCTTCCAATCCAAATATTTCTTCAGTTAGTGGGGTTTTTTTTCTTTTACCTGAAATACTTTATCTTTAACTTCTTCTCCTTTCTAAATTTCAATCACCTTTAAGACATAACTTCAGTTCCATCTTCTGATTAAGCCTCACCTGAAGACTTGGGTCCACATGATTTCATCTCTAAATCATTCTATTTTTTCTTTCTTTTTTTTTTTTAATGAATTAAACAGTACCTTCAACTTTTATGTAACCATTCCATAGCTAGAGGAGTGTCTCTATGATGTATAACATTTCCAAGCCAAAGTAAACTTAAGAAAGGATTCTTTAAGGGAAGCTGATGCCTGAACATAAAAATGCTGACACTAAAGTCAGGAAAGAACTGCCAAGTTACAGGGGATGTTAAACTTATTGCTTAGAGGGTTTGAAACCCAATCCTATAATGAGAAGTGCAAAGTTTATGTACTTATAATACTATTATACAGATACAGATATGTGTGTGTATATATATACATATACATATAAAATAAAGCATAGAGTATTCAGCTGTCTCTGATTGCACTTTCCATGTCTTCCTTAGGATGTGGGAATATTCCTCACCCTCATTCCACTCTGGGTAGGGCACCCAGCTGACTTTGACTTTCCTCTTTGAGTTACATCTCATTTAGTCTACCATGGTATGACCATTCTTGTTTCTTGGCCTTATTAATAAGAATAAATAGTTCTTAGTCTTCCTTAGTGTTAGTCCTGTTTGCTGCAGAAATGGCTTTTCAGAGTCAGAGTTCTGTTCTTCTGTCCAGAGTGTGGAGAGTCTGTATGCCCTCTGTGGGTTACTCTAGCATCTGTGTTTCTTCTGTGCTGTGTGGTTGGGGAAAAGTTTTAAAGCCCATTTGTGGGAAAAATATTTTTTCAAAAGCCTAGGCATTGAAGTCAGTTCCCTTCAAAAAGGGGATAGCAAACAAAATAATATCTACTTTAGTTTAAAGGTCACTTCCCTGAACTACCCCACCTGCTAAGCCCACTCAAAGTCAGTTTTCTTGGTTAAAATTTCTTTGAATTTTGTTCCTTTTTCTTCAGAACACTTTTCTCAGTAGGTAACTATGGGAGGTTTGGGGTGATTAGTATTTTCTTTCCCACCACAGTGTAAGTTCTCCCAGTGTAGAAGCTGTGTCTGATTTAGTTCACTATTACATTCCAGTCTTTAGCATTGGCCCAGCAACTCAGATACTTGTTGAATGGAAGAATACCTCATAGGGTTGGTGGGGAAGTAAAGGAGATAAAGTATATAAAGCACTATATAAGCAGTATAAACCATACATAGAGTATATTAGAGTGCTCTCAGCATGTAGAGTACTATGTTTGGCACATAGTAAGTATTCCATAAATGTTGACATTATTAATTTTTATTCTTGCTTAAACTTTAAACTGAAAATGGGCTTTTTTGCATAGCAGCATAGACTTCTTGTGTTATGTCATTGACTATCCATCCACCAACTAAAAGCAGCTGAATTATTTGCATGTTTTCCATTCAAGCACCTTGTTAGACCCATGAAAGTTGGAGCCCTACCTCACAGTGCTTTTCAATCGCCCTATAATCAGTATGCTCATTACAAGTCTGGTGATTTAACTCACAGAATTGTGGAAATCACATTTCCAAACATGTCTTCTACAAATGACCATCTCTACAGAGTAACCAGAATAGCAGCAGGGAAAAATGAAGAGTAGAAGCCCAATGCATGTTAGCAAAATTAACTACACCCAGCGCCATCACATGTTTCAAAGTTGTTAAGGTTCCATTTTACAAAGGTTTTGCTTGGGAACTCAATAGGAACTTTAGCAACAGGAAGAAATTAAAAATAAATGTCTAAATAAACCTACATTTGTTTTAATCAATTGGGCAAATCTTACATTTTATGTGCCAGACCATAATAGGTGTTCAATAAAAAAACTCCTGTATGAATTTATGGGAAGAAAGAAAATAACTCAATGGCTCTTGGCATTGATTGCCTCCTCCTAAAGAAATATTATTAACCCCTTTCCTGGCTTTGGGCTGGTCATTAAAAGCCTATCATTCAAGTAAAGGCAGGCCTATCTTCACAATCAAGAGAAGCTTTTACAATGATTTTCTTACTCCTCAAAGAAGGGGCAGGCACAGTTTTTTTAAAAAGTGGTGAAGGCCACCTACTTCCTGGATGGGAAACTAGTAGCAGAAGTTTCTTTGCTGCAGGAATGCATGCTTAGTGGTTCTTGGGGGAAGGGGGAGGGGGGGAACGGGTGAAAGGTATAAAGTCTTTCCACATTCTTCTTGGGAAACGCCCTATGGGTACGTTTGGGGAGGGGTAAAAGGGCAATTTCAATGCCTTCACCATTACCATCTAGGGCGAAGCTGAAAAAGAAGTCAGGCCGTACAGGTCGACTACCACGCGAGGAAATTCAACTTAAAATCTTGTAGCCGTGACTGTTTTTTAATTTAAAAAAAAAAAAAAAGTAGGAGGTGGGAGAAAAGGGGGGGAAAAAAAAAATGGGGGCCCTAGCGGGTAGTAAGGACTAGTAAAAGAAGACCAGAAGAAAGGGGGAAAGAGTATGCCACACTGTTGTTTCTTCTGTTCTTCCTCTCTTACTCCCTCCGTTCACAACGATGCCCAGCAAGAAGCTAGAAAAAGTTTGCAAGCGCCACATTTGGAATGGGCCAGCGGGCTCTTCATTAAAGATCCTCGAAGAGAAGCGCCCGCCTCACCCTTCCCGGTTCGCGCTACCGTCGTTTTTCCCCTCTCCAGACGACCGACGGAGGGCAGCAGGCGAGGCCCTTGGGAAGCGGTAGCTCTGGAGGACACCCCCCGGATCCCGCAGGGCTCTGGCTGGGCGCAGCCCTCCTCTCTCCGGTAAAAACCTTCCCTCCCGTAGGCAGGCTCCCTCCCGGAAAAGAAACCGGGAAGGACGGAGCTCTAAACCGGCCTCACCTCCTCCCCCTCTTCCTGGGGGAGCTACAGCAGAAAGTGCCGTTTTGTGATTCACTGAAAAGAGGGAGGAGGCAGCAGAGTACTCCAATTGCCAAAACTAAGTAAGTTAGCTGACAAAACGCACGCAGTTTGCAAGCGCCTCTGCCGGGTGCACCAACTCCGCGGAGACCCAGTTGGCTCCGCATGGAGTGGCCGCGCCCGCAGGGACACCGCTTCGGTCCCCAAGCGCTTCAGCAGAAGGAACCGCTGCCAGAAGTTCCAGCAGAGAAGAGGATGTGTAGCGTGGAGGAAGGTCAGGAAACTGGCCTCTTTTTTCTCACTTGGCCTTGTGGTGAGTATGGTGAGTAGCGGGGAGATTCGCAAAAGCCTCGGAGAGAACCGGGAAATATACAAAGCCCTGGAAAAGTGGACCGGGCGGAGCGAGACGCGGCAACCGAACTTCCCAGAGCTTTCCAGGTGAGGAGTCGCTGGACGCCCTGCCGATCCCACCGCCGGCAGTGCGCGCGCGCCCGGAAGAGTCTTGCTTTGCAACGTCAAGGTCTCTGGCCAAGAAAAGTTCCTTGCCAGAGTAATTCTCAATTCCCACCTGATTTTTAATCTCTTGAGAACGTTTGGGTGAAGGCATTAACTTTTATTGTGGAAGCGGCTCTGGGGAGCGAGGAGGAAGAGGGAGGAAAGTGAAATTTGATGGAGAAGAGCGACTCCTTATTTTCCCGACGTCCTATCGGCTAAGCCATCACTTCTAGAAAAGGAAAGATTAAAGTTGTTGGACGTGGTGACCGCTGAGAGGAGTGCAGAACTTCTTTCCGGGTGGAAGAGTCTCTCTAACGCTTGTGGCGTCTACTCCTCCTGCTGCATGTGTGTGTCGGTGGCGACGCGGGTTGCGCGGTTCTACGCCCGGAGCCTCAACTGGAACCCGAGTGAATGGCCCCCAGGGGCTGCGCGGGGCGGTTCCCTGCGCCAACCCCGCAGGCCTGGGTCTGGCCGGGAAAGATGGTAGCCCTGGGGGCGTTGGCAGGCTTTTGGATCCTCAGCCTTCTCACCTATGGTTACCTGTCCTGGGGCCAGGGCTTGAAGGAGGACGAGGAAGGGGCCTTGAAAGCTCAAGCTGGAGAGAGACCAGAACCCAGTACAACTGTCACCTCCCAGCCCCATATCATTTTCATCCTAGCTGATGATCAGGGATTTAGAGATGTGGGTTACCACGGTTCAGAGATAAAGACTCCTACTCTTGACAAGCTTGCTGCTGAAGGGGTTAAACTGGAAAACTACTATGTCCAGCCCATTTGCACACCATCCAGGAGTCAGTTTATAACTGGAAAGTAAGTGTTGCCGTTTTTTATATTTATTCTTTAAAGAAATCTTAAACCTTTAATTAAGATTAAGCCTCTAATTTAAAGGAGTGACAAAAATGGGGAACGAGTGAGTGAATGAATGAATGATGTAATTATTGGGTCAAGGTGAGTATTAAAATAGATGCTCTGTTAATGATCTTGAAAGTCTAGTCACCTTTTTCCTTACCCTCAGAACCTACTCTGAAGTGTCTTCAGAGTTACAAATGAGATCAGGACTTGTAAACCCTCAAGCGCCAGCCGGAAGTCTCCAGGAGCTATCATTTATTCCAAATCTAGGCAGTTCTCATAATACAAGGGAATTCAATAATAAATGCTCAACAGCAGTAGAACTTCATCGGAAGTTTTTGACTGCTTCTTACATGTCTGGAACTTTTCTGATTAAATATGACAAAAATGAAATTATTTGGATGCTTAAAGTGTTTTTAATATTGTTGCTGTTTTGCTAAATAGCTACATCTTCCACTTAAAGGGGTAACTCATTTTCGTGTTTTTACTCTATTCTTTCAGAATCCAGGTTAATGCAGCTTAATTGGATGTCCAAATTCAGCCTGTGGAGGGAGCTAAAGTAAGAGAGGGAGGGATCAAGCTACACTGGAGGTAGAAGACAGGCCATAAAGGTTTCAGTCTATAAGTCTCGTGATTTCAGTTGCAGGGAACCCTTGCTTCAGTGAAATTGTTCTTGGAATTGGATCCTGTAATAATAGCCAGTATCCGTTGGAAAAACAGACTATTTTGTAGGAATCTCTGTCTCACAGAGACTTTTGCCTACAGAATGATTTCCACTGCTTAGCAAACTGTCAAAACTTAGCATTACTGACTGAAAAAAAAGTGATTTCCTCTCTTGAGACAAGGAAAAAAAAAGTATCACTGTGCTTCAGAGCCCTTTTAAAGGTTACTGTGGCATAAGAAAGTCAAGGGCATTTGATATTTATAAAGGAGCAGATTGTTGGCTGGAAAATAATAAATCTGGTCACCTGGAGGTCAAGTTCTTCATGCCTAATCCCAGCTGCCTTTATATTTAGCTCCTGAAATAAATTGCATACTCAATGGACTTCTTCAACTAATTTATAGAATTTAGATTCATCCGGATAGAAAATAGTGGTTGGAAAACATATAACCAAATTATATGAACTTATCTTCATGATAAAGCATATGTTCAAGGCTTTTCACCAAACAAGATACTTCCTAAACATTATCTTTCACTGACAAAATATCTTCACTGATAAATATTTTAATCTTTTTGTTTACCTAATGAAAAGAAACAGAAACTAGGCTGGAGGTAAAATTTCTAATTCTGTGGTCCAATGTCGACTCTCCTATACTTTCAAAGCAATCAAATATCTAATGAGAGGACTTCTTTTAAAATTTTCTGTTTAGCACAAAATGTTGCCTAACTGTTCCATAGGAAAAAAGTTCACATAGCTACTGCAATTTGTTTAAATGTCAATTTGAATTATGCAATTAAAGATGTTTTCACTTGGTGTCCTGCTTTTAAACAAATTGCTGGAAAGGATAAGTAATAAACTTTCTACGTGGAAAGGAAAGTTATAAAATTTCATTTAAATGAATACAGAAGGGGTTTTGGAAGCTAAGAACTGGGCTTAATACTAATAATGCAGATCCAGGAGAGTATGGTAAATGCAACAAAATGACTGTGCTTTCTAGATCCTACAGTTTAAAAGAGGAAACATTGAAAGCCTAAATGGACTAAATTATTTTAAAGGGAAAAATCTTAAAAATTATTTAAATTATCTTATTGGAAATGTGAGAGATTTAAAATATCTTCCTATTACAAAGTAAGATAGTTTAAATCATTAAAGCAGAAGTTGATTGTTCTTAATCCCTTAACACTGCTAGAGTCAAAATGCAAAATCTCTTTCCTCCTGCTACACAAATCTATAACAAATTTCAATTTCCTTTAATAATTTAAATCACATCAATCTGGCAATATTGACTATCAGTCAGTCTGCCAATAAGCATTCATTGTGTGCAGAGCCCTGTATTGGAGCTTTCAAGAACAAACAAGAAATAAACCCTAATCTCTGGACAGTTATTCTCAAATTTGTGTGTGCAACTGAATCAGCCTAAATTCTAGGCCCAACCAGTCATTCAACTTCAGTAGTTCTAGGGTTAAGCCCAGAAATCAATACTGATTTAACAAGCACATCAGGTTATTCTGATGATAACACTATTAAAACAAATTGGATATTATTATTAATTGCTAGCATTTATTATGCACTTACTGTGTTCCAGGATAAAGCATTTTACATCTGTATGACACTCTTTGGAGTAAGTGCTATTGTTATTCCCATTTTATCAATGTGGCAACAGATTCCAAGGGAGCTAGTGATGCAGGGGTTCTGTACACTGAACTTTGAGAAACAGCTCTCTAGGTTTCAGTCTGCCTAATGAGATAAAACATTTAATGAGAAGCAGCATTCTACATGTGATCTATTTCAAAGTAATTTTTTCACCTTGGTTGTTTTTTCAGTTTTTCCAAATAAAGACATGGAGAAATGACACCTATCTTCTTAAAAGTGAATGTAGTGATGGCTTCAGAAAGAGAATGACAACTTTTGCAAAATTTACGTGTGCATTTTATGCAGTAGACTTTAGAGTAGGAAAGATTGGCAATCTGAAATGAATTCATAGCTTTGGCAATAAGTTTGTGTTTTTATTATTTTGTTTTTCATTTATCCCATTTGATATACCATGATAATTATTTTTAACAAATGCAAAGGTAATTCAAGTAAAGTGCATTGCAATAAGATATTTGCTAAATTTATTTCATTTTAAACCTTTTTTTTTCCATATAAGGTCATGGTTCCAATGATTCTCTCTAGGCAATATTATTGAGAAAACATCTATGATGGCAGTTTGAAAATCAAGATGCTAAAAGGGCCTTATCAAAGAATAAATTGTTTTAACAAGTCAATCATTCAGCACCAAAAAGGTACTGAGCTCCCAATAAATGTCATACACTCTTGTGACACTAAATAGTGGTAAATCAGATGGAAAACCTTCCCTTATTGGGAGCAGACAGACAAGAAATAGGCACCAAATCACAGATATGATTTCAGGCAGTGATTGCTAATATTATGAAGAGAAACAAAGCAGGGTAGTGGAAAGTGGATGATGAGGGTGGTGGTGGATTTTTTATAAAAATCCAAAAAAGACCAAAATAGCATGGGGTAAGTTATGTGAAGAGCAAGTGCCAGGATCCTGATGCAGAAATGAGCTTGCATGATCAAGAATATAAGGCTACCAGACGGCCAGTGGCTGGGTAGAGTCGGCAAGGAGGAGGAGGCTAGGAAATGAGTTTATATGGCAAGGCAATGAGCAGAAAGCAGAGGCTAAGGAAAGACTTTGGATTTTATTTTAAATGTTACAGAAAGCCATTTTGAAGTCCAGAGCAGAGAAGGGACATACCTCATGTACATGTTTTTAAAAATAATCTCACTGCCTGTAGAGAAAAGAGACTATAGGGGAGCCAGAGTAAAGCAGGGACCAGAGTCCTGATGAGAAACGAAGGTAGTTTGGAATAGGGGCATAACAGTGGGCATGGAGAGAAAGATGGCACACAGAAAAAAACATACACACCATAGTGTAGAGCTCATAGAATTTTTTTTAAAGCAGCATGCAGATCAAGAAACAGCACTACCAGAACATCAGAAGCCCTCCTTGGAACCTTTCCTCTTACTGCCCAAACCCTGTGCCTCACAGAGAGTAATCACTCTCCTGACTTCTAACACCTTCGATAAAAATTTACCTGTTTTTTGAACTTCATATAAATGGAATTTTAGAAAATGTACTTTTCATGTCTGGCTTTATTTTGTAAAATGTAACCATGTTGTTGCCTGTAGATAAAATCTGTTCATTCTTATTACTGAATAGTATTCCCTTGTGTAAATATACCAAAATGTATTTATCCATTTTATTCTTGATGGACATTTCGGTGGTTACCAGCATGGGCTATTATGAATAGTGTTGCCACAAACATACTTATATGTTTTTGGTGAACATATGTATGTTTCTTATGGATATCTATTTAGGCATAGAATTGCTGCATTGTAAGTATGCTCAGTTTTTGTAGATACTGTACAGCAGATTTCCAAAGTTTACACTTTCACCAACAATATATGGAGTGTTTCATTTGCATCAGATCTTTGCCAGCATTTGGTATTGTCTTTTTCGTGGTTTTGCAGCAGTATAGCATTATGGTTTAAATTTTATTTCCCTGATGACAAATGAAGTTAAACAACTTTTCATATGTTTATTGACTATTTGGATAAAAGTGTCTATTTGAGTTTTTGCCCATTTTCCCATTAGATGATTGCTTTTTCCTCTTGATTTGTGGGAGTTCTTTATATATTCTGGATATAAGACCTTTATCAGATATATGTATTACAATTATCTTCTCCCACTCTGTGGTTTGTGTTCTTACTCTCTTAACAGTGACTTTTGATGAACAAAAGGTTTCAATTCTATTGTAGCATAATTTATAATCTTTTTCTTTTTATGTCCTGTTTAAGATATCCTAGCCTGCCCCAAGATTATGACAATGGTCTTTGTTTCCTAAAAGTTTTATTGTTTTTTTTTTATATTTAGATCTATAATTCATATGGAATTGATTTTAGTGTGGTGTGAAGCACAATTCAATATTAATTTTTTCCATGTGTATATCCATTTGAACCACAAGATTTATTAAAAATACCAAACTTTCTCTACTGCACTGAAGTGTCACGTCTTTATAAATGAAATGAATGTACATATTTTTGGTCTGTTTCTGCCCTCTGTCCTGTTCCATTGGCCTTTTTGTCTGTCCTTGTGCCAATATCATATCCTCTTAATTACTATGGCTTTATAATACCTATTGATATCTGAAGTGTAGATCCTCCTGCTTTATTCTTCTTCACAATTGCCTGGGCTGTTCTTTACTACTTCGTTCATTTTGATAGGAATAAAGGGATGTATGGTGTACAGATGCAACTAGGTTGGAAGATTTTGTTTGAGGAATATGAGATAGTTCTCTTCTGAACTAAGTGAAACAATAATTGAGGTCATTAACTGAGAGTGAGGATCTGGAAGTTTCTAAAGAGGGGGAGAGATATGAAATACTCTTCTAGGGGAGTAAGAAAGGGGAATTGAGTAGGGGAATGCAATAAAAAATACTGGACAGCTATGAAAGCCCACATGAGATTTGTGGTCATAGATTTAAACAGAGACTAGTGATTGAGTTGTTTGTTTTTCTCCTGCCTGTTCAGGTGTTTGTGTACAGAAGAAGCACAGTTGAGGAGGTGGATTTTACTAGATTTGGGGTTTTGCCAAATGAATAGTGTGGTGGATCGTGGACTCCAAAGTCAGCAAGGAAAAGGTGACAAGCATAGGGGGGTTATGTCTGGTAAAGAAGTGGCAGAGTAAATGGATTGACTGTCTAGGTGAAGTCGAAGTGAGAACATTACAGTAAGCCTGGAAAGATCATGATAATCAGGAAAGTGTATGCTTAGATAAAGAGTTTGTAAGAGTAGTTTTTGGAAGTGATGGAAGAGTGAATGCTAAAGTGAGATGGAGGAAAATGTCTTTGGATGTGAGTAGGACGAGTATTAAAAGGGCAAGGTGTTGGATGGATCATCTCCATGGATATTGAAATCATTAACTATGATAAGAGAAACAGTGGGAAAGAGGACGGTGAGCTAGGTACTAGAATCATCTGTGAATTAGGGGGCTGTAGGGCCTGGCATTCTCCTGCCTGTTCAGGAAAAGGTAATAAGTCTATAAGCTGTTGCTTTGCTTTTCAAAGGAGTTGAGATTTTAAAGGGAGATGGGAGACAAAATTATCTAGAAGCTAGAATGACACCCATCCTTGCTCCAGGCTCTGATAATTGGGGTGTGGGTAAAAGCCCAGCCCCAAGGTGAGCAGGTGGCAGGCATAGTCACCTATCAGCTAGGGCAAGAAGGTGGAGGGAATGTCCAGAGAAAATATTGGGGTTATAGGTGTTTAACTTACGAAAGACTTTCAGTTACAGAGGTCTCATTGGAAGGTTTTAAGGAATTAGGAAAAGAAAGCGATCACATCAGAATAGAGGATGTACAAATACATGGGGATTAGAATCTAAATGAAAACTGATACCTTGGGAAAATGGGAGTTATGGTGAAGACTTAAGTAGGGTGAAAAGGTATGGTAGGATTTTCTAGATGATCTCTTAGGAAATGGTAGGTACTTGTGGTTTTAATTATTTGGTTGAAAGTTTAATTTTAGGAGATTGATTGAGCTGGGCCTCCCAACTGTCCATGCCCAACTACTGCAGCCATATTATTTAAGTCAGGTGCACAGTCAGGAGCTCAGAGGGCCTAGTTTGGTCCAGGAAGACAGCATCCGTGTAGGCTCCTCTGAGAACGAGGGGGGAACGAGATCTAGAGTTTTCACAATACCATTTTTTGATATGAAATTGGCAATTGACAATTGTCCTAATGTAAGAAACCCTGAAAAAGTAACTTTCAGCCACTGTCACAGGAGGAAGAGTCAGTGAAGGTAAGGGGAATAGAGTTTGGTTATTCCATTTCACAAGCATGTGTACATACATATATACACACACACACACACTTCCCCTCAGCTGATCTTGTTAACTTCAAGGTTCCTGGTGTCTTCTATCTGCTTCTTTTATCCAAGGCCTAGTTTTAAGTAGTGTCGACACCTAGAGGTTACACAAAATATCCATTTCTAAGAGTTCACTTGTTACATTCATAAATATGTAGTTAATACATAAACATTTAGAAAAATTTAAATGTGTATGGTTAGAAGTTAGAGGTTCTTCAAAGCCTTCCATTGTAATTGGAAAGTGAATATAGCAACAGGGAGAGACATGTCTTTATATAAATATATTTTTAATGATATTTAGATTACATAAATGTTACATAAAAATTATATGCCCTGCTCCCCACACCGCCCACATTTACCCACATTAACAACATCCTTCATCAGTGTGGTACATTCATTGCAATTGATGAACACATTTTGGAGCATTGCCACTAAGCATGGATTATAGTTTACATTGCAGTTTACACTCTCACCCAATTCTGTAGGTTATGGCAAGATATATAATGGCCTGTATCTGTCGTTGCAGTATCATTCAGGACAATTTCCAAGTCCTGAAAATGCCCTCATATTATACCTGTTTTCCCTCTTTCTACCTCAGAACCTCCAGTGACCACTGCCTCCACATCAACAATATAATTTCTTCCATTGCTTGAATCACAATATGTCTATAGTAGAATACCAGTAAGTCCACTCTAGTCCATAGTTCATTCCCCAATCTTGAGGATTCTGAGATGGTGATGCCTACTCCACGTGAGGGTGTCTTTAAAACCTCACACATTATTTTTAAAAGAATGGCTTAATATTAATAGTTAAGAACATTCTACCAAATAGTTGCCTTTTCCTATTTGACCATATGGGTTTTCCAGATAATGGAATCATGGTCAAGTAAAAGCCCCTGATTTTAAATGTCTTTTATAAAAGATACTCTTTGAAGTGTGAGGTAATTCTGTTGAGTTTCTTGAATAGCTATTCTGGGAGGTAGAGATGTATACAAGTGGAAAGGGCTGAGAACATCTTGTTTCATCCAAATGACCTCTCCCAAAGATCAAAGATGGGAGGACCAAGTGACCTGGAGCCCCTGGTTGATATGGATGCTAGCTTTTAATTCAAATTCTGATATCATCCAGTTTTTTCTTAGCAATATTTGAGAATTAATTTTGATTTAATCTTTTTTCTGTAATTATTTTACTTTGGTATAGAGTTTATTGTAATGTTCTTTTATTATTCTATATATTAAATATTCCCAGTATTGGTACCTCACTGAGTCATTCATTCCCCTGGTATGCTCTTTTGCAAAAAGGCTTTCTGTCTCTAATTTTTGACTCCTTCTCTCTTCTAATATATTCAACACATTGGCTTTACTAAAATGTGACTCTCATTACATCACCACCCTCGGTCAACACCCTCACAGGCTTCCCACTGACGATCAAAGAATGGGAAAAGTAATTAATTTTTACGGAGAGCCTTCCTTATGCAAGGCACTTTTCAGACACCCTGCTACTTGATCATCACATCCATTCTAAAGGTAAAATATTCTTATTATTTTGAAAAATATTTGTCAAATACCTAACACATGTCCTCACTTCATGGGTGATATGTGAAAATTTGAAAGAAATTATATAAGTTGTTCATGGTCATATGGTTTCTATATTTGAAACTAAATGTGTGTGATTTCAAGAAAACCCAGTCCATTCTGTCTCCTAGGGAAATTGTAAACACCTTAGTCTGGCCTTCTCTTCTTCTCTTTACCTTTAAACTTTGTATTCTAGAGAACTGGATGATTCATTGCTTCTAGAGTACAGCTCATACTTGACTTCTTCTCTTCTTTTGCTCATACTGTTTCCAGTCTTTAGAGTTCACACTCCATGTCTCTTCTCCCAAATGCCAAACGCTCATTAAGACTCAGCTAAAATATTACCTTCCCGTACAGCTTTCCATGATTACTTAGCCAGAAATAATTTATCCCAATGATGACCTTTCATAATTCTTTCTGTAACTCTCTTATTATGTATGATTTTCCACCTTGTTCACTGTTATTACTGTACCTTTTACCTCCCCTGCTGGTCTTCTGAGGAGCTAGACTCTGATTTATAATCTCCATAAATCTCACGGCACCCAGTCTGGTGCTTTATACTAATAGATACTAAGTAAATATGGGAGGAATGAATGAAAGGATGAATAAATGAGTATTTATTTCCCTCTGGCAGGCAATGTGGTAGAGTAGAAATCGCTTACAATTTATAGTGAGGAAATCTGAATTACAGTGCTGACTCAACAAACAAATTACTAACTATGACCTTGTATACATCATTTAATCTTTCTGAGACTCCATGTTTTCATCTGTAAAATAGGAATAATGATACTATTTACCTTACCAACCTCAAGATTGTTCACTTGATCAATTGAGGTAACACATGTGCAAGTACTTTGAAAACTTTAGGGTTATATAGTTATTAGGTAAAAATTCATATAAACTTAAAGCTACATCTCCATGATTTTAAATCATGTAAGAACTTTAAAAGAACAGATAATTTGTTCTTTTTAAAAGCATTCTGTGAATGTAGTAATATCTCTTTTCTAATTTTAGTCAGTACAAAACATTAAAATTAAATCCCATATGTTTTAATTTTAATTTATTTTATCCATGATGATTTTTCACATATTGTTAATTCTGATGTGTCCAGGGAAGTGATTGGGGTATATTTTTTTATGTTTCTGCACTTGGAAGTTGTTTTTTATTGTTGTTTCTGATGCAACCCTGCTAAGCTTGTGACAAATGAAAGTAGATACATGTTCCAATAGCTGGGGTACAGCACTAAATGAGAAGCATTGGGACTAGGGTCAAGGCTAGTGATTAATTACTTTGAATTCATTCCATCAACAATACTTTTTAAACTTTTTATTGAATATCATTAATATATCTTATTCAGTTTTGAATGCCAACTCACTCCAGGGACTGCCACCCAGAAAGTACACAGTCACTTTTAGTTGAGATATTGTTTTAGGCTTCATGGGGATTGGAACTTTGTATGCTCAGTGATCACTATTTCAATAGCTGCCTAAATGACTATCCTGCCTGCCACATCTGAATCCACCCTCCACGATAGGACCTGAGTGAGTTTTCTAAAAATACATCCAAATCATGACACTCCCATGCTTAAGATCTTTTAGAAGCTCCCTGTTGCCTGTAGGCCAAAAACCAATCCCTAAGCATTCTATAAGGAACCTACAGGATCTGGCCCCTGCTAAGGTTCTGACGCAGTCACGTGGGCACTGCCATTTACACCATCTCTAGGATAGCACTGCCAGGGTAGTTGTACTTCCCCCAAAGGACCATACCCTCTTACATGGCTGCTCCATTCTAAACAGGGTCTGCTTTCCTAGAATACTCTTCATTCTCCTCTGATCAGTCATATCCTTCCAGACCCTCCACCACCCTCTTCTCCTCTCTTTTCCTTCTCTGACCATTTTTTACTCCACATCAAGAAGAGCCAAGTACATTCATCTCTGTTCCTACAGCTTCTACTTCTACCCCTATTTTAGGTTTTATAATATACTTATTCATTTGCCCATTTCCTCACAGTCCTGAAATGTACAACAGCACACTAAATCATAAACTTCCTACAACAGAGTCTAATTTGAAAAGACACTGCAGCATAATGGCTAAAAGCACAGACATTGGCCATGAAACTTTAACTATTTGTGCTTTCATTCATTTATGGAAAAATGGAGTGATAATC
This sequence comes from Tolypeutes matacus, assembly GCA_026826555.1. Classification (NCBI taxonomy): domain Eukaryota; kingdom Metazoa; phylum Chordata; class Mammalia; order Cingulata; family Chlamyphoridae; genus Tolypeutes; species Tolypeutes matacus. The sequence goes on along the minus strand of JAKSZT010053767.1, from coordinate 10,932,630 downwards.
ATAGTACCTACCTCGTGTGGTTATTGTGAGGAATAAATGGAATTAGGTACAAAAAAGCACTTAGAAAAGGGCCTGGGACATAGCGACTCATATAGCCTTGATCATCATGGCTTTCCACAGGGCTGGCAACTTTTAGGTGTCCTATAAATAGTTAACAAATGTTCCTTGAAAAGCAATCCCTCAATAAATATGCTCTCAATAATTGTGTTGAATAACGTAAAAATTTTTAAAGTGAAAATATTCAAAAATATGTTAAATACTTTGAGAGTGATGTGCTGGAGTTCGTTCCAAAGGTTAGAAGCTTTCATACTTATCACCTATCCGTACCATAGCTAAAACTTTTCAAAGGAATGTTTGGATTCAAGACTTTTTATCATCCACATCACCAAAGCTAAGATATGATGCTGTATTTAATAGAGTTAGGTGGGCATGAATATTTAAATTGGATGACATCTAATAATTGTCCAAGTATGATTTTAAACTTTATCATATGCAGAGAAAGCAGCCATGTTCAATGGAAGTTATTTGAAAAGCAGTGTACTTTGTGTAAAGAATAGGAAGAATAGGATTGAAGACATGGGTCTCAACCCCAGTAAGACAGGTGACTGAATATCTATGCGTCTCCAGGCCAAACGAGAGTAATAAGAGCCTAATAGGACCATTGCTCTCTGGTGTGGTTATGGTTATTTTATTAAATGAGACCTCCATGTGTCAACTCAGTGGTCTGCTCTACCCTTATTTTATTCAACCTCTTCATAGCATTGAACACTGATTGTCCATACTGGAACAATTCATTCTCTAGCATCAATAGTCCTAAACTCTCCCGTTTTTTTCCCCCTATCTCAGTGACTATTTGCAGTTCAGCCTCTAGTTTGCCTGAATAAGTCCTGGTTATTCTTCGTTTAGCTTTTCATAATTTCTTCCTGATCTTATCCAATTCTTAGACTGTAAATACCATCCTAAATGCATCTTCAGCTCTGACCTCTCCTGGTTTCATGTTTTCATAGGCCAGTGCCAACTGGACATCTCCTTCTGGATGACAATAATATTGATAGATAAAATGTATGTTCAAGGCACTTTTCTGATCATTTCACATATTACCTCATTTTAATTACACAATAACTAGGAAATTGGTACTATTTTCCCCATTTTCCACATAAGGAAACTACAATACTAAAATGCAGAGAGGTTAAGTAACTTGCCCAAAGTCCCTGGTAAGTACCAAAGTGTTTCTCTCAATCTCTCTCTCTCTTTCTCTCTCTTACCACCTTCCACCTATTGCTCAACTCAAATAATTGGCAGTCATCCACCAGTTTGCATTGTTTATTCTTCAGACTCTCCCTCATCAATCCTCCCTCCAAGATATATCCCAAAATCCATCCAATTGTCCAAGTTCCTTCTCTGTCCTTACTGCTCAAATTCATTAAATGGTATACAAGGCACTACATTATGTGTTCCCAGTGGAGAAGCAGAGTTAGGTCTAGAATTAGGTATTTTACTAGAATGTATATTAGGGTTAGGGAAGTCTGAGACTTTGTGAGCACATAGGTACTCAGGCTTTGTACTAGAAGCAGAAGTTCCAGACATTATCTTCTTGTATGCTAGGATTAGGGTGCAAGGTTGGGTCTGCTGGTAACAGACACTACCCACTGAAGGTGATTTGGGAGGTTATTTAATATTTTTGTTTGGTAGCAGGCTCATTTATTCTAATTTTAATACTGCTCTTGAATCTGTCTTCTCCAAGCTATACTATAATTTTGATAAGATAATTTATTATAATTTTATATAATTATTGTGCCTTAATCTTTAATCTGAAGAAATCAAGAAATTAAGAATTTGAGATTGTACATTATAAGGTTAAGGGCTATGTTATATCCTTTTAACATACCAGGTTTCCGCAGTCTAGGGCTATAATAAATATATGTTTATTGGGTGATACAGACTCATCAGATTAAATTTTAGTTTGGTTTAGCGCTTTTTTAACACATTTGAAAATATGAACTCAAGCACTTGAAATAATTTTTTACTTTGAACGCTAGTTTGGTTATCCTTGTAACTCTGTAAAGTCTGATTTAATCATACATTTTTCTAGCTAAAGGATTTAGTTCAAAATAATCTTGAGAGTAGGGATTTAACATTTATTTAGTACTTAACAAGTGCTAAGGAATATATATATGTGTGTATATATACACAGATATTCTCTAAGCCTCATAACTGTGGGCTACTTGTTATCCACATTTTGCATATGAGGAAACCAAGGCTCAGAAAAGTAAGGTAAAGTCTCATAGTTGGAGGTGCTATGTCACGATTTCAACCCCAGTACTATGATTTTTCCAGTACACTACCCCAGTGGTTGGCAGAATGGGTTTGTATAACTGAACAGCTTAGATTTAGAGTGAAAATCAATAAATATCACACATTGTTCAAAGCAACAAATACTAAATAGATACAGTTATTCTAAACACCAGAAACTCATTTTCAAACTAGCTTTCCCATAAACTTTTGGAAAATTGGAATAAATTCTTATTCTTCATTAAGAATGAAGGTGGATACTTACCTGGCAGGGGAGATAACATGATCACAAAGGTGGTTTTCCCAGGGCGAGGCTTATCCATTGCACTCCGGATGTGGTGACCCCTGCGATTTCCCCAAATGCAGGAAACTCGACTGCATAATTTGTGGTAGTGGGGGACTGTGTTGGTGCTCTCCCCAGTAAAAAAAAAAAAAAAAAAAAAAAGAATGAAGGTGGAAATTAAAGGTGACGACTACATCTTCCTATAGTTAAAGCTTTAATGAATGGCTTAAATATTCAACAAATACATGTCTCATAAGATATTTAAAATATAATTTCAATTCTGTTTTTCTTACTGTGCTTTGAAGTAACAATTAGCTAGTTCCTAGAAAATATTTTGCCTAAATTTGACTTTGAAAAATTTTAGGAATTTTTCCATATCTATTGTTGATTCTAAAAACCTCTAAAATATTAACATATTTTTGGAATTGGGAAAATCAGAGCTTTTCTTGAGTGAATATGGGGAAAAGTGGGGGGGCGGGGCTTAATCCTCTAAATAGGCAACTAGAACAATAAGATGTATATACTAGAAAAGTACATAGAATCACCTATAAAATTTATTAAAATATTGGTTCCCCTGGACTCCACCTTGGAGATTTTCTTTAGAAGGTGTAGGGTGGGCCTGAGATTCTGCAGTTCTAATATGCTCCATGGTAATGGTGAACTTGCTGGTCTGGGGACCACAGTGAGTAAAACTGCAAGAGAGTTTTCATATTTAATGCTCCATCTTTCTCTCTTTTTCACCAATAATTAACACCTACTATTTGCACATGACTATTTCATTTTAGTACTACCAAGGCAGCATGTGCAGTTGACTCATGTATTTTTTCCACATACATTCTACAATTGAAAGCTTGTTTCAGGTCTCATAGACATCTCTAATAGCATGTTCCTGCTCTCCCACAAAAAGAATGATTAAAAGGATTATTATTTTGGACAAAGCAACTGGCTACAGGTCAAAAAGCAACTGATTTACCTAGAACCAAATAATGAAATTTAAGTTATTAGGAGATATATACATTTTGAAATATTGCTCTTTTCTTCTCAAACCTATCAAAATTCCAACAAGAAGGAAGCAGATGGTTGCTTTAGGGCCTTAAATCCATAAACTATGAATTTGATCTAGTTTATCTCAGATTCAGGGTGGGTGTGGTTACATCCTAATTTTCTAAACATTGTACCTAGTCTGAATTAACTGATGGAACTTTTTGTTGACATCTACCTTTAAAGGAAATTGGATCATTTGGATCAATAACTGAGATTTGCTAAACTAATTCAAAGATTTACCTCCAACAATAGAACTTGACAGAGCTCTTTTCTGTTGTGGCTCTGAATTATCCCAGATGTCAAAATAACAGCAAAATAAAACAAAAAAGCATAAGTAATTTGTAATAGAGTTTTTGGAGACAAATATCACTATTTGGATGTTATTATGTCTCAGTTTTTTTTTTCTTTCCTTAGCTTTTTTATTTTGAAATATGCTCAAACATATAGGACAGTTAAAAAAAATAACACAAACCTCATAAAGAGAACTCCAACATACCCTCCCCCAGATACCAAGATCCACCAATATTAATTTTTTGTCACATGTGCCGTATCATTCTATCTATTCACCCATCTATCAATCCGTTTTCTGAAATGCTCCTTGAACACTTAATACTTCCATGTATATTTCCTAAGAACAAGGATATTCACTTATGTAACCAGTTACCAAGTTTAAGAAATTTAACATTGATGTAAAGCTTATAGTCTATATTCCAAATTTTTCTTGTATCCCAAAAATGTCCTTTTGAGCCTTTTCTCCTGCCTTGCTAGAGCCCATCCAGGATCATGTACTGGATTTAATTGCTATTTCTCAATTTTATAAAGGAGAATTCCAAAATTAGATATATATCCTTAGAGGTTCTATGAGGGATAAAACCTTGCATTGACTAATTTTTCAAATTCATGTGTAATTGTTCATGAAGCTTCCCATTACCTGTTAATGGTTCCTGTGACAATGGCTGTTGACGTAATTGTGCACCTTGTTTTCATTTCCCTAAATTCATTCATTCATTCATTCATTCATTCAATATTGAGCACCAACTCTTTGCCACGTCTCTTCTAATATTATAGTAGTCAAATCCTACAAACAACCCTGTCTTTGTGACATTTATATTCTAGTGCAAAGAGACGCAAATAAGTGAAATCTATAGTATGCTACAGAGTGATATGATAGGCCCTAAGAATGATAGTAAAGCAAGAAAGCAGATGGGGAGTTGTAGGGATTGGGAAGGCAATACCGTGGAGGTCAGGGAAGGCCTCACTAAGAAAAGAGGTATGGGAGGAAGCCTTGTATGTAGCTGCCCCAAGAAGAAAGAATAGCAAATCCACAGGCAGGAGGACTGCTGATGTGTTCCAGAACCATCAGGAGGCCATTGAGGCTGCATCAGAGAGGATGCAGGTGGACATGAGAGGATGCCGGGTCAAAGCAGATAATGGAGCCACATTCTGTAGTGTGATACAGGCCATAGCAGGGATACTGACTTTCACTATGACTGAAATGTGACTCGTTGGAGGGTTTTGAGCAGAGAGGTGACATAATCTGACTTAGATTTTAACAGAATTGTGCTGGCAGGTGTGTTGAGAAAAGATTATGGTAAGTTGGACAGCAGAAAGACCTGTTAAGAGGCCATCCCAATTACCGGTGTCAAAGATGATGAGAGTAGAGAGCTGGGTGGTAGAAAGTGCTGGGAGTTTGAATATCTTCTGTATATAGAGCAGACAAGATTTTTGGATGGACTAAAAGTGGGATGGAAAGAAAAAGTGGAGTTAAGGATCGCTTCAAGGTCATTCATTCTTCTATTAGCAAGATTGCTTGCTCAAGCAGATAAAAAAATTACTACTGATCCCAAGTTACAGAGACCTCTCCAGGAATCACATTACAACCAGTAAATAACAGCCTTTGTTTCTCCCTTCTCCTTTGCCTGATCCTTTAGTTTTTTTGTTTTATTTTATTTTATTTTTTCAATTGCAACGATATGATTTTTTTCATTCAGCAGTATGGTTCAAGCGAAAAGAGTACAGTATGTGGAATCAGAAGAGTTGCATTTGAGCTCTGGCTTAACCACTTATTAATATTTCAAAAGAAAGATAAAGCAACACAGGTGAATGTGGTGGAGGGATACCATGTCAGGGCAAGGATGACTGGCATTAACTGGATAAATTTATGGTCTCCACCACTTTACCAACTCAGGTTGCAGACACAAACACTGCACATTATTAGCACACCCAGAGTTGCTCAGAGGGTTGGTAAAAAAGGAAAACCAACCAGAAGAGCCAATATATGAACTTAGTATTCCTCTCCATTTCCATCACCTAGAAAATGTGGCTACTTCAGACTATTGATTTTTTTAATCAAGCTTTTACATGGGCACACATACACCTACAAACACACACACGTGTGTGTGTGCTTCTACATTTCTCTTAGATTAATGTCAAGGCAAAAGGCTATGAGTGGTATTTGGGAGATGGCTCTAAACCTGAGTTTTTAGAGTTATGATTTTATTTCTGGCAAGATTTTTTAAAATACTTGAGACACACCCATTTTGTTTCTCAGTTCATAATTCCTAAAAATAGGTCATTTGCTTTTATTTTTAGAAAACAGTCATTTTTTAAAAAAACTTTCCACACTGTTGATCTCTTCTTTTTGTTCTCCAAGAGTAAAACGCTCATTAAACAGTTTCTGAACCACCCTGAGTAAGTTGTATCACTTCTGGCTTCCGCTGTTGTTTTCGGGCCAAAGTGTTAACAGCTGTGCAGAAGCTGAGACTTGTATTGAGAGGAATGTTTGTTTTAATGCATTCACCTTAGTTACCACTCCTAGTATTGACATTAGAAGAGCCAGCCACCATCTGATAGACCATGTTAGCCACATAAAGGAGCTGGCCGGTTCACTCATGTTTGTCTGCTGTAGGTAAAATGATTTATTTCCTTGTTGGACTTGAAATTTGTTCTATGATTTCTAAATTCTTTTTTTCTTATGAAAGTCTTTATTCAAATGAAATCTGATGAAAAACACAATATATAAAACAGAGAAAGTAGAGCTTCTGGTGGGGTGAAGCATGGGGTTTCCAGCCTCAACCACTGGCTTCTAAGGCAAGCTGGAAGCACTCCTGCCCACTTTGGGGTCCAAGTTCACTATTGGAAATTCTCTGGCCCATTTAATCTACTTTGAGGATGATTTTCCAGCATATCAAGAAAGATAAGTTACTGACTTATTATGATTAAATAATATGTTGATAATGCAATCATTCTCAAGAAATATAGGCATCCTGTTCCAAAATATAAAAATAACGACTCAGCAACAGCAACAACAAAAAGCCACACACAAGTGGGGTAGGGAAGGATCATTGGTGTGGGGTGTCAATGATGGGGGATACATGGGAGGAAGTTCACCTGGGCGTACATGTCTATAAGTATGTTCAAATGTTCACAGGGCATTGTCACAGTGGGTGGAGACTCACACAATAACCAAGAGAATACTAAATTCCCATCTGCGATAGCTCTGCCACATTCTCTAATGGAGCAGCAACAGTCCCCCAAGTGCATGGGCAATGACTGGCAAAGGAGGATGATCCATTGATGGCCCCTTGATATTGATGACTATGCTTATGAGCCTTTGCTCTTGAAATTGAAACTTAGCCTAGTGTTGTGGGGTACCTAAGAGTTGCCTCCTGAGAGCCTCCTTGTTGCTCAAATGTGGCCTATCTCTAAGCCAAACAGCTTATAAATGCATTTCCTTCCCCCAAGTGTGGGATATGACTCCTGGGGATGAGCCTCTCTGGCACCATGGGATTACTACCAAGCACCAACTAGCAATGCAACTGGAAAAAGACCTCAAATAAAAGAGGGGAAAGATAAAGACAAATGAATTTATATGGCTAAGAGACTTCAAAGTGAGTGGGGAGGTCATCCCAGAGGTTACGCTTTTTGCACATCTCAGCAAGATCTCATAGACTGCTGAAGTGGATACTACCCCAAATAGTGAGCGCTCTGGAGATACCCAGGTCCTGTGGTCAGGGCAGATAGCTCTGGAGTTTGGTGCCTTGCCAGTGGACCCTACTTTGGAGTTTGTGCTCTTAAAAGTGACAGAGTTGGACTCAATTATGGCTTCCGTATACTTGGCTCATCTGTCCCTTCTATTTAAACCTATACCTGGTCCTGGAGTTTGTAGGTGTACGTCCAAGAAACTGGAATCTTTGGGCTGTCCTTATGCCAGCTGGCCCCAGAGCCTCAGTGGAGTTGCAACACCTACTCTCCAGTTCATTGGACTCACTCAGGATAACTAACAAGGTGAGGATTGACAACCACCATGCCAAGGAAATGAGAGAGCCTACAACTGCAAACAAGAGAGTCCTATCCATTGGCTGTATGGGATCAAAGCACCCTCTCAATTAGAGGTGGAGTGGACATCACCATCCCAGAATCCTCATGATTGGGGAATGAACTATGGACTAGAGTGGACTTACTGGTATTCTACTATACACATAATGTGATTCTAGCAGTGGAAGAAATGACAACATTGATGTGGAGCCAATAGCCACTGGAGGCTCTGGGGGCAGGGAGAGGGAAAGACAATTGTAATATGGGGGCTTTTTTGGGACTTGGGAATTGTCCTGAATGACATTGCGACAATAGGTATAGGCCATTTTATATCGTCCCATAACATGCAGAACTGTGTGGGAGAGAAGGTAGACTACAATGTGAACTATGGCCCATGCTCAGAGGCAAGGCCCCAGGATGTTTATCAATTGCCATGAATGTGCCACACTAATGAAGGATGTTGTTTATGTGGGAGGGTGTGGGGAGTGGGGCATATGGGAATCCCTATACTTTTTGTGTAACATTTATGTAATCTAAGTATCTTTTAAAAAATTAAAAATTAAAAAAACATCTTTTGGGAGAAAGCTGGTATACATCTCTGAACATGTTTTGATAACGTTTTTCTTTAAAATTATGACTTTCAGCTGACGCATATTCCAATATTTATATAGCTTTTAAAGATGAAGACGTTTGGTAATACTGTGAGATACAATAATGCTATAGTGGAACTGGGCATGAAACACTTTAACATCCAGATTACATGGAGGTAAGTGGAAAATAATGACAAAGCAACATTGTCTGTACAGTGGAGAAGACTTTTCAAATACCAGACTTCCAGGTTTTTCTATTATTAAATGTCATTTCAATAGCTTAGTGGGGACTAACAAGTTTAAGGAAGCTATTCTTCAGTGTTGAAGGTAGATATGTTACAGAACAGGTATTGTGTATTAATACTTAAGATTTGCACTCCTTCAATGCATATTCTGTGAAATGCCTATTACAACACTACTGCTTCAGCACTGTTTCTCTAACTACAACAGGGAATCCTGTAGGAAGCTGTTCAGATGAGAAATAATAGGCAAAATAAATAAAATAAAACAATGATAGCAAGAATGAAAAAAAGAACAAAGAGTCAAGAGACAATCAGTAGTAGTAAGGGCATTACTTAATACCTAATAGAACAGACAGCTTAAGTAAAGGGAGGAAAATCTAGATGATTTTTAGCAAAAGTTTTGTTTGAGGACTGGTAGATCATAGTAATATTAACCAAAATAGACATTAGCCAAAATACAAGATGGGAAATATTCAAACATTAAACTGTGTTATTTGGCGCCATATTTGCATTCCATTTTTCAGATACCAAATACCATTTGATAATATGCAACCATATGAACACATTCTGGTGAAATAGTTAATCCCTTGTTGACTGTAGTTACAAATGGTCTGAAAAAAAATTATGCTCAATAAATATAAAGTGTTAACATAGGGAACTGTCCATAAAATTGTTGTTTAAATGTTACACATTATCATTGTACCTATATAAATTAAAACTGATAGCAAACTGAGGTTCCCCTAATAAATGTACATTCAGAAAAGGTAAGACATGAAAACAATGAAGTGTTGTATCTCTTTTACTCTGGTCTCTCATAAAAGCTAAAAATTCTGTCTCCCTTGAGACTGTGAAATTGCTCACAGATTCACATATGTCCCTTATGTTCTAATAGCTAAATGTCTTACAGTTTTATTACTATGACTCATATTTGGCCACAGTGATTCAATATTAGGGAATTGATTCACTAGGTCAGGACTAACTAGTCTGGGCATTTGAAATGTTAAACACAAGATTTTTGAAAGTAAATGTCATGCATATTTAGAAGTAAAGCTGTTAATGGGACATAACACTAGACTGAGGATGAACAGAAATTATTTCTCCCCACAGTGTGCTGTTGGTTTATGAGATTTATGTTCTGTGTGAGCCATTCAGAAAAATGTCTACAACAGTTTAAGGCAGATTACTTAATTTAACAACATTGCTGAAAACAGATTTTTTCTTCAGACAGTTCTAGTAATTATTAAAATTTTATAGTGCTTTTTAAATCACTATTTTAAGAAGAAAGACATCATTTTTATCCCTCCATTCCTAAAACACAAATGGCTTTGATTCTGAAGAAGTTGTTATAAGGGCCAGTGGCATGGAAATGGAGAGAGTGGTTGTAATCTGTGTGGTGGTTGACTGTGAAACAAAGGAAAGAGAGATGTACTGTTCAGAGAGAGGGTATTTTCAAAATAGACATATGCTTCAAGTTGTGGGTGAAGCATAGGTAAAGATGTAGGGGAATTAATGGAAAGGAAATGATTGAAGAAATGGGAGAGGTAAATGTGTACCACAAATGCCATCTTCTCAGTACATTTGAAATCATTTATCCTTCAAGATCCTAATTAATGCCACAACCTTCTCTAAACCTACTACACCTTAAGATATATTTACAGAGCTATATATATATTCATATACATGTACGTATATATATTTAAAAGCTAAAGACAAAAGATACAGGCTAATAGCCATAAGAAAAAAATCCATGTTGTTGGGCCTGATCTTTTTATCAAGACTTTTATCAAGGTTTAAAGACCTTCTTCAATTATTATAGGTGACTATTTCAGGGAAAATTAAACATATAGAAAACTTATTTATGTAAGGGTTAAGGTTAAGGAATTAACCTTAGACCATCTTCTGCTTTAAGTTACAACATTGATAACTACGTCCATGATACTGGTTAGGAACATAATTTTTTATTTAAGCATTCATTTTGTTTATATACCATCTCCCCAGTCAGACTGCCCAATTAGACTAGAACAATTTTCTCAATACAACGCTTTATGTATGGGAGCATTCAATAAGGTGGCTGATTTCTCCTCTTCTTTATACCAGGCTACTTTGCTCAGTTAAAGTTACATCAGTAGTACTGCTGTTCAGCTTTCTTTTCCAGTGTGTTTGAAAGCAGAGAATATGAGGAAACAGAGGCTCCAGGCAGGGGCAACAGCTGGAAGGCATCTCTAATTAGATTCCAGGAGGACTCAGGCCACATTTCTAACTTTCCATATGCTGGCTTGCAGTTTCTTTTCAAAAGGTTCCCAAAACAACATGCAAATTTTAAAAGATTTGCTGCACTGGTATATGTCACTCAATATGAAATTGTTTTTCTTGATCACCTTAACCTGGGACATAGGATGGTAATCACGAAGTCCGAATAGAAGGTGTTACCCAGAGACAATGTCTTAGAAGGTCTGTGTTCTTGACATATTTGTTAATTATTCATAGACATTTTCATACTGCCATCACATCATAGAATTAAAAGTTGTATTTAAGCCTTGTAGATTAAATTATACCTGACTTTTAAGTTGTTTTCTCATAATCAATTTGGAGGGTTTTTTTTTTTTTTTTTTTTTTTTGCAAATTAGTGTTACATTTTTTTAAAAGAAGTAAACCAATAAAATTGTTTGGGTTCATTATACAAACAATTTAGTGGCCATGAACTATGAAAACACATGTGCATTTGTGATTCTCGTTTTGTGCAGTAGAGAAAACAGTAGAGAGAGGGCTGAGGTTTATTGGTTCTGTTTTCCAGTGGTCTGTCTTGGAAAAATTGGTTTAAGATTTTCCTACAAAAGAGAGCTAAAGACCATGTTTGTTACAGAAGATCAACTTTAAAGACCTATTGCCGTTCTCAAATAAATGGTTACTCTACTTATTTTTACATTTTATTTTCCAATCAAATGTATTGCTTGTTAGCTTTGCAAATATAAAAGGGTTATTTTTCTATCCCCTCTTCACAGGTGAGGACTCTTAATTTATTTAAAAGAAAAAACACAAAATGCTCAAGAATTCTAATAAAGCTATGCAAATAAAGCAGTGTGCTTTCAGATGTACAATCTGATTCCACATGTTTCCAAATCAGGCTTCCCCACTTCTGCTCCAACTCCAGCCCAAGTGTTCAGAGCAGGAAACACAACTACACCTCCTTCCAGGCCCCAGGGGCCTTCAGAGATCATTTAATGCTGGCCAGTGGGGGGCTTTGTCAGGGATCCCGTGTCACTAATTGGTGGAGATAGGACAACATCAGCATCATATAAATGGACAGTTCGTGAGTGACATATTTGTCCCTCCCTGAGGCTCCTGTACACTTCCATCAGTGTTTTGATGAGGATTGACAAGTCAATTTATTTTGGCCACTGGACCAGATTTAAATCTATAAAAAGGAAACTTGCTAATTTTATTTTTTGTTTCTATTAAAATTATAAAATAGTCATTTCCGATGTTCCATAAAAACAGCATTCTTATTTTACCTACTCAGAACAACTCTCTTTTTCAACTAAATATTCATATTTTGCCCCAGCAAGGTTAAACTTACTTTCTTTAAAAGTTTGAGAGAATTGTCTTCAGCTTTCTTTTTTAAGATGTCTGCTATATAAAGATTCCAGATCTTTTTTAGAAGTGTGAGCTCAAATATGTTGACCATGAAAAGAAAAACTGTTGCTGATGTGATAGATTATATTAACTAATTAAAGACAGGGTATCTATAGTTCCCTCATCTAAATGAATGTGTATCTATTCTCTTTAGTTTGAAACACTGAGAATTGGGGCAACATGTTAGTCACATGTGATCAAAATTAATGAACTTTGGAACTTTTTTTTTTAACACATTTCATCAGTGCTCTTTGTTCTGAGAAATTTGTGATATGTTGACCCGTTTGTGTAACACCAAATCAGAAGTCACAAGGATCCCTGGGTGGGGTTCTAGGTTTTTCCCTACAGCTACAGTTTGCCCAAACTGCTTGCTTCAGTCCATGGAAAAATATTTTTATCACAAGTGGATCCAAATAAAAATGTTTAAATAGATTTCAACCATGTTTTGAAATTTTTTATTTAAAATGTCTCTGTTTCTATACTACAAATGGCTCAAAAATATTTTCTTTAAATATTAGACCATGGCTCCTATTGCTGGAAGATAGTAAAGAACAACAGTTTCTAAATATTACATTAAAAGATATAATCAACTTCACCACCACTAGGATGGCTATTTTTTAAAAAAGGAAAATAAGTGTTGGCTTGTTAGGATGTGAAGAAATTGGAGCTCTGGTTCATTGCTGGTGGGAATGTAAAATGGTGCAGCTGCTATGGAAAGCATTTTGGCAGTTCTTCAAGAAGTTAGACACATAATTACCATAAGACCTAGCAATTCCATTCTTAGGTATACACGCCAGATTGAAACTAGGAACTCAAAAGATAAATATCTAATGTTCATAGTAACATTATTCACAATAGCCAAAAAGTGGAAAGAACTCAAGTATCCATCAATAGATGAATGGATAAACAAAATGTGGTATATACAGACAATGGAATAGTATTCAGCCATAAAAAGGAATAAAGTTCTGAGAGATGATACAACATGATGGAACCTTGAAAACACTATACTAAGTGAAATAAGCCAGACACATAGGGCAAATATTGTGATTCTACTTATATGAAATATCTAGAACAAGCAAATGATCAGAAACAGGAGATTTGAAGTCACCAGGGGCTCTGCGGGAGGGGAATGGGGAGTTATTGCTTAATGGGTACAGGGTTTGGGTTTGAGGTAATGAAAATGTCTTCATAATGGATGGTGGTCATGGTAACACAACATTGTTAATGTAATTGATACCACTGAATTGTACAGTTAAAAATACTTAAAATTTTGTTATATTTATTTTACCACAATTTTTAAAAAAGCATAAAGATATGATTACCAGAGCATTATCATTCCTGTAATGTAGAATTTGTTAAAGCAGTTTGAAGAGCGGCAACACAATGTGTTAGAAATAACCCTAGATTTGGGATCAGAAAACCTTACTTCAGAGTTGAAAGTTGTGGTTTAAACAATTGTCTTTTGCTATGTGATCTGAACTAAATCACTTCACTTCCCTAAGCCTCCGTTTCCTGATCTGTAAATGAGGATTAAAGCAATTATAAAGGTTAAATAAGGCAACGTGTAGACCAAAAGGCCCTCTACAGATGTTAGTAATTTTTATTTGCATGGTTCTTATTGAGCTCTCCTCAAATGACTTTGATGCTGGGAAATACCAGGCAGACCTCATCTTAATAGTTTCTCTTATAATAAATTCTATAGCACAACCCCTACAGAATGGAATGGAACCTGTGCTTCTGAGTATTTCAGTTGATAATTTCTTCCCTAATCTCCTGTTTAATAATGTAGTCATTCAGGCTACCATGAGTTCATATAGACTTAAGACCTAAAATATGTGGGTTAATTGGGTTAATATTACATAATTACTGGTCTGCCTATTTATGTTGCTAGATTTTAATTAGAATGTGGGGAGTAGGGGTAAATGTAGTATATCTACCACATTTGCTCAAGGATTTCCTAAAATTAAATTTCTGCAATGTGTTGGGCTTGGTGAAACTCTTGGAAGTGGCTTTAGTTTATTCCTGACAATGAATGTCTCTGTTTTTTGGTTACTGTTCTACTCCTCCTTTATTTCCTGTCAAAGGTACCTTGTTCTCCCCCCTTTCCTCAAATTTCTGCAATAATTAATTTCATCCATCTGGTGCAGGCTCTCAGAAACAGATGCTTGTATGCTCACATATGCTAAAGAAAACAGTGAAGAAATTGAGAGAGGATAAAAAGAACATAGCTTGTTTATTGGGGTAGAAGGGAACTAAAATAACACGAGAGATAAATGCTCAGACTAGCAAAGGAAAGAATTACTGCACTAGATTTATTATTGCATTAGAACAAATTGAAAATCACTTCTAAAAGGTTCCAGACATCTGGCTCCTGGGGTATAAGGTGTTTAATGTCCATGGGAAATTTTAGAAACAGCCTACCTTTAAAAAAGCATGGCTGTATTTTCAGCAAGTGGGCCTTTTGGTGAACTGCTGCCCAATATGAGGTGGGTTCATCTCTCTCACCACTATGAAATAAGTTCCCAGGATATCGAAAATGTCTATAAGAGCTGCAGAAATCATTGTCTGTCTTTGGGACAGTTTTTGCAGTGAAAATTAAGGGAGGCATGCAGACTTTTAAAGTAGATTTATTTGTTTAACCTTTAATGAATTATGGGAAGATACTTTTATTTTTTTAAACACCGATTACCAGGTATCATTTACTTTCTTTTATATGTATTTAAAAATCTGCATCCTGATAAAAGATGGAAACATCAAGCAAATAATATAAACTATGGGTCTATTTTCCATAAACCTGAATTCTTTTTCTATTTCATACTCCTGGCAGATTATTTTTCAAGATCAGAAGAAAGCTACTATGGGAGCATTATCTATTGATTTAGAGTAAAACTTCCATTAATTGCAAGGAATATTTTATTTACATATGCCAAGAAGGAGGGAAGCAAAGGAAACTATTGTTAATCATTTTCCATTCATTCAGATATTTAGTGAGATCTTAATGATATTAATGACTCTAGGGACCCAGAGGAAGCCCCTTTAGAAACTTGAAAATAAATTTTGGTGGTATATTATTTTAATTACTTTTTCCTGCTCTTCTAGGTTTAAGCCCAACATATTGCACAAGTGAATATGTGACTATTTTAGAAGCATCACCATCAGAGTAGAAAGGATACTCGAATAAATTAGTTGTCATAGATTCTAGCTAATATTTTACCTCAAAAGTATTTTTTAATATTGGATAATTCAGTTCAGCAAACATTTATATATCATCTTTTATACACCAGACACATTGCTTGTCTCTGAGAAGAAATAAAGACAAATTAGACATAGGATTTGCTGTCACGGAAGTGACCTTCTCAGGCAGATTATTTAAACCAAGTTCCTCATCTGTACAAAGATTTGTTACTTTTGGTTACCTCTAAATCCCACCTTGGATATATAAATTTTTAGGAATATGAATAATGTTAAATATTTAATAATATTTAATAAGTCAAATATTTAATTTATTAGTTTATATATATTTAAGGTCATATACTATGTGAAGTAAAATATTAACTTAGAAATATTGCCTTTTTGAATATCACATTTCTTGGAACAATTTTATTCAAATAAATGTCATCTATCTTTGACATCAATAATCTTATCATCATTTGAGCTATTTTTGAAACATCTCTTCTTTTGATCCAGAGTTAAGACTCAGCACTTTTTAAATCCTTTTATTAGGCTACCATTGGTCATTTTAATCCCAACATTAATTTACACATTCACCTAATATTGGCTTTACCTATTCCAAAATCCAAAGTCTTTTCTTCTACTTTAAATATTACCTCTCTTAATTAAGTAGTATACACTTTCACTGGGTGGAGTTTTCACTAGATGGTTCTGTTGCCACTTTTCTGTGGTTAGTATCTGGGGCCAAACAAAAAATGCTGTTCCTATTTGAAATTTGAATTATTCCTGAGAATTTTCATTGTATTAAGGTTGTAAAATCCATAGAAGTGATAGAAAAAGCCATATATTCTGTTTACAAAATATGCATTTACCTCGGGACTTTAAAGAAATTAGAATGTATTTTGTTTGCATTGTCCTTAAAAAGCAGAATTGAACTTCAAACTGTGAAGAGCTGATGAAATATGATTAGTACAAAATAGAATTCCAATATAAGTAAGGAGATTTGCCCATTTTCAACAAATTCTAAGAGAGAAAGGCAGGTCTTTGAAGCAGATTGCCACAAGTTTTTGTCATGCTCTTTTTCCCTGAGTTCTATTTACAGAATTTTAGGATACTGTACTTCTTTCAGCATATAGAGTACATGCTTTGGAAGTCAACAGACTTCTGCCCAAATCCCAGTTCTGCCACTTAAATGTCTTAAACCTCTTTGTAAGATGGGCATAATATTACTTTCCAATGATTGTTCCAAGAATGGAAGTTGTTGGGTCATTGCTGGACCTATAGTTAACACTCAATAAATTATAGCCTTTATTATTGAATCTATACAACTCTGATCTTAGCTTTGAACACAGACCTCAACCATTATACCAAGACTTCTGGTGACAAGACTATTTTCCAGCATTGGTATCAAACTTCATAAAAATACTCTGTCATTTCATCTTAGAGGACGGTCTTTCTATCAGTCTTCAAACTGAGTGTTGACGGGCTGATTGATCTTGATCATGCCCCCCATCTATTGTGGTTCTTATTGGAACCATATATAAACCATAATTTGGAGGTTAACCTCAGAGACCCTGCTCTCCTACTGGAGGCTGGTCTTCTCTAACCTTTCCATCTATAGGTCCTTCTAACCAGCTGTCAGGCAGTTCTGTACCTAGTTCTTAGCCCTCTACTGCCCTCTAGTGACTACTTTCAGCACTACCTCACCCAATGGTTCATTGCTCATGGGTTACCTGGGTTGAGAAATTACACCAAAAAACAGTCAGTTGAATTGAGAATACACACTGAATTCCATTACATGCCATGTTTTAAATATTAATATGTGTCAGAAATATTAAAAAGCTATCATTGAAGTCATGAAAAGCAAGAATATCAGAATATTGCAGACTTGTAATATCTTAATGTCAAAAAAGGAAAAGGCTGAATTCTAGAAATAGGACCAATAAATAGATTGATCATGGGGCCCTGATTTAAAAAAAAAAAAATCTACTTCATTGTGCAGTTGGTTGTTATTGAGTATTTAAGTAAGGAAGTGGTGATCATAAGGAGCTGCCTTAGGTTCACTGAGAATAAATCATGCTCCCAAAATATCGTTTAGTCAGCATAAGACATCAGGGGAAGTTATAGTTTTACTCTATCTCAGTTTCAATGGGACCTGTAGTTGAAGATACATTTCAATTAAAAATAAACCTAATGGATGGTAGTAAAATTAAGTAAAAAGTTGAATGGGCTATTCAAAGTGAACTGTGTAATAAATCAAAGTTAACCTCCAGTAACATCTTATGAGGCTTTGTTCTAAGTGAGTACTGTCCTTCACAGTCTCTTACAAGTGATTCAGAGAAGACATATTTACCTAAATTAACATGGGAAGAACAGCTAACACAGTGGATGACAAAATCAGGTATCTTCCAGATCTTTAACTGGCAGGAAGAATGAGAGAAAGTATCAAGAAATGGAAAGTTCTCCATGTAAATCACAAAATGAGCCATTTTTCTAAGGAAGCAGGAAACCTGGCTTAAGAACAGTTTATATGAAAAAAAAATAATGTGGGGTTTTAGCTGCCTGCAAGCTCACCATGTGCCAACAGTGTGATGTACTGCCAAATAAACTAATATGAGACCTAAATGAAGTGTAGACTTCAGATCAAGGAAGGTAATAGTCCCACTGAACTTTGCACTGTTCAGACCACATCTGGAGTATTATGTTCAATTCAAAGTGCCAGATTTTAAGAAGCTCACTGACATACTGAAATGCATGCCAAAGAGGGGATCTGGCAACTGCAGGATTGTCTGAAATAACTTAGACAACTCAGGAACATGGTAGCTGTCTTCATGTATTTGAATAACTGTAATGTGGAAGAGATTCTATATTTATTAATATTCCAGACACGCTGATCCTGGATATATCCAAATAAGAACCTTTTATCAGCAAACTCTTCAGAAATAAAATGAGCTATCTGGTGAGGCATTCAACTTCCTATCACTAGAAACGCTCAAGTAAAAGCTGTAGGACTAAGTAATGAAAATGGCTCTTTCTAGCTTTACTGTTTTGGGATTCTAATAACCTTCCCATAAAGCTTGAACTTTTCTGATTCTGGTTCCTTTCCCTCTTTTACATTTGTTGCTTCAAACGTGGAAACCTTAATTTATTTTCTTTTCTCCGGATCCTTCCTTCTGATCCTTGGTCTTGTACAGAGTTGGAAAGGAAGTGCCATAAACAGACGTACAGGATATCGAGGTCAAACCAGTATGCCAGTGCTCTAACTGTATGCAAATTTTATACTTTCTCTTATAACAGACTCCAGAGAGAATAATGCCCATTCCTATGCCTAGTTATGGTAAAATCATAAAAACATGGCCTTATAATGTGCAAACCTTTACTGAGTGGCTATAAAAGTAAGAGAACAAGCCACTTTCCTTCAAGCCTAAGGAGCTAATGTACAATATATTGCTATTCATATTACAGAACCAAATTGAATTAATATACCTCTAGAATTGGCAGGTCTTTTGATCTCTCGTTCTATTTCTCTTGCTAGCTCTCTCTCCGTCTCTTGTCTCTGTCTCTCAAGATTTATCTCACAGCTGTTGCATGGTGTTTCTCAGAGAAATGATTCTGTGTCCCGTTCTTGTGTTTCTCTTGAGCCATTTCCTTATTACCAAACCAAACTGACTGCCAGTTCCAGGGCTCATCTGGCTGGTGTTCCCTACATCTGCTGTGCTAAGAATAACTTTTCCCTTCACCAGCTGGAAGTAAAGCAATGGTGGGGATGCGGGGGAGACAAGTACTGGAGGCCATAAAAGGAATGGGGGGCGGGAACAGAAATGTCCTTTCTTCTCTGTGATGAATCTCCTTCGCTGTGGCTCTAGACAGCTGAAATCACTTCAAAGGGAGGGGAATAAAGAATCTGTTCTTTCAGAAGTGGATTTCTCCTTTCAGAAAGCCCAATATTGCTAACCCCATGTAATCACTTTTCAGTAGATTCTATTCAAATTTCGTCTTATTTCCTGAGAATCTACACAATTTGCAACTGTGTAGCACACATTTCTCTGAACCCCCAGAGCTTTGGCATCTAAAGTGCCTGACACCATTTGTAGCTTAAAGGTAGGGAAAAGCTACAGAAAAAAAAATCCCCCGTACCTTCCTTTCTTTTCCTCCAAAGGGCCTTTTAAAATCACTTGGAGAAGAGGCCTCCAGCATAGTAACAATGATATATTTCACATGTTACTGTGAGGCATAAGGAGCTAATAAAATGGATTGAGAACAGTACTCTCTAGATTTAAGAGGCATATTACCAGCAATTAGATCATCAGCTATATCTCTTTATGCAGGAATTTCTTCATATTTAAACTGACACTAATGTATCTATGGAGTAATTGTGAGGTGTAAATAAAAAGAGGCAGGTAAAGCCTTTTGCACAGGGACTGGCATGGAGTAAATCCTCAATAAAACTCAGCCATTAGTATCATTTCTGTCTGCTTTTAAGTTGGACATTGAGGAAATCAGTAATACCTACGGAATGAAGGAGGGGCCATTGAATACTAGTAGTAGTTGGGTAAGTGCAGAGCTTGAAATTCATTCAGATCTGGCAGATTCTAATGTGTACTTCCTCAAAATTAATTTATGTGCCTATGTTTTCTCCTTTGATGACAAGTCAAGTATAAAGGGAAAGAGAATGGTCTCTGGTATTCATCGTATCTTCAATTCTAGCCAGAAAAAGCACTGGAGAAGAAGTAGCACATCTTAAAGGTGGCCTCTAAGAAACTCTTTAGGCAACTGTTGCAGTGCAAAGATACAGAATTTCCAAGAGCAAAGCCAAATACCATCCAAGAAACCTGGAAGAGGATGTAGGAGAACTGCATCCAGCTCATCCATGGCACAGTGCTGCACTCCTCTCTTTGTGTTCCTACAGGAATAGAATGTTAGTTCCACTTTGGAATTTGGTTCTGAACTATGATTGCCTAGACATGTATAGATAAAAACAGTGAAGCATAACATAAATAATCCAACCCTAGAAGAACAACATTAACCATATGCTAGGGAAAATCTTAGAATACATTATGCTTGTAGCTGTTACCAGGGCATAATAAAGTATAAGTGGTTTTAAAATAAATAAAACTTCATAGATATTATAAAATATGAATGTCATGTAGCTTTTTCACTTTCAAATCACTAAGTACTTAAATATCACAATTTGAAATTCATACATATATAATAGGCATGTCAATATTTTATGAAACATTTTATTGACAAATGATATAAACCTAATATTTCTCCACCTAGTTTATGGAGCTAATGAGAGGTGATTGATATTCATGATCTTTTTTTTTTTTTTTAGTGAATCATCAAATAGTAGATACCAAATTTTGCTGACTCCCTGCCTCTATTGGTGAATATTTGAAAATATAACTTTAAAATTATGTAAATAACTAGTGGTTATTACAATATCCTTATAAGGTTTATAATGCAAATGAGTAAATACATTGAGAAAGAGAAAATAAGAACCTAGAAACCAATGTACAGGAAAAAAAAGCAGTTATAGTTCAAATAATGAAAATGATTTTAAACTATTTTTTCCTCATGGGCTACCCACTGAGCTCAACTGTAATAATGTGTAAAAATAAATTGAACAATTAATGCCAGTAAAAAATATTATGGATGCAATATTATTGTTATTGAGGTCAAAGAGAAATGTAAATTTGTGTAAATTAAGATAGAACTTGGAGAATTGAGCATATTAAGTATATAAATCATATTTGCTGAAATGTTTGTGTGGTGTGTGTGTGTGTATTACACCCCCACACACACACCTTCTTGATTTTCTTTTCACTCTAAAATGCTCAGTGGAGATCATGTGCAAATTTTGGGATGCTGATCCACTATAAAACATAACATATTTAAATTAGCTTCAATATCTTAACATTTTTTTCTTTCAGTTACAATTTTTGTGTTCCTAAATATGCCATCTGATATGCAAAGGAAGGTCTTCTGAGTGTGAAACTTCAATGTGTGTGTCTGCGTAGTTGTACTTTTAACAGTGATTTGAAAGTCATTAAAAGCTGGGAGTTATATTTAGGATTTCCTTACATTTCAATACAGAGCTCAAGAACAGTTCCTAATGTTTCCAGTTCTAGGAAAGCATGAAGTAGGTAAATAAGAAAATGGAGAAAAAGACATATGGAAAGGACTGAAGGAATAAAGTACTGTGCACTTTTTACTTCCTTTCACCTAACCGGTGGAACATGGTTAAGTGTGACTTACTTCTTCATGTAAAGTTAACCATCCCAACAACCACAAAGCACATCATTTTTATACCAAGTGGATGGGGAGTGATTCTCAGGGGAAATTTAAAGAATAAGGGAAAGTAGTTTGCGAGAAATTGGTTTCCTAGATCACTCTGCTTGCAACTGTGAACAAGTCAATATTTTTAAGCCCCTGAGTATCCTCTGCCGACAACCAAAATTGTTGGTTCAAAGCAGGAAAAAAAAAAAAACTGCAGAAATTACTAGAAAGAATTCTTTTTGTTTTCAACAGAAAGAAAGAAGAAATCAAAAGAGAGGCAAAATGCAAGATATCCAAGTACTTCTAGACAATGGTTGTTATGTCTGTATAAATATCAGATACATAAAGATAAACTGCACTAAAGATTTTAATATGTAAATGGAGCAATGGGATTTATGATAGCAATTAAGCTAGTTTTCTCCGAGTTGTTCAGGATCTCTTTTTTGAAAGAATGCTGAAAACTAATTCCTCTACAATGTGAGTGTCATAGGAACAATTCCACATGCACTCAAGCACGGGAACGATATTACCCATATCCCTAGTGTTTGATTATAAAACTCACTATTAAACATTTACTTATTTCTGTCTCTCCTTTCTCATTGTCAGAAATGGGCATTTTAAGAGATAACACCAAAGAACTAATCACAGCATGGGAGTTTCTGTTTAGGCTTCATAAATGCCCCTTGATTTTTAATGCACTGCTGTTTTTCTTGTTAATATATACTTTTCAAAAGTTAAAATATTACTTTCATCCAAATATGAAATGAATGTGTCAAAGATTTTATTAAACTCATTAAATAAGGAGAGAACCATTAAGATGCCAAGACTAGTTCAAATGAGAATTTGGAGAAAGATACATATGCAATCATGAGTGCTAAAATGAATTTGCTAATAAGTACAAAAGTGGTTAATATTCATAGAGCAATAAAGAATGTTTGAAGTCATCTTTTCCAAAAAGCAGAAATCAGCTATGTCTTTAATGGGCAAAATTCATTTACATTGTTATGGATAAGAATCATACGCATTACTCTTAAATTTCTGCAACTTAAACTCCTATCCCTAACAAATTGATAATCCCCAGAAGATACACTAGATAACTCTATCTCCCAGGATTCCCCTAAAAGGACCCCTAGTAATATTTTTTAGCCCATTTCGAGGTCTTGGGCAATTTTTTTCTTGAGACGGTGTGTAATTTTTTTTGATAAGTAGATTTTACTTTTTTTTTCTTCTTATTTTGTTAGGTAATGGGTCCCTTTTGGTATTTAGATGTCTAAAATTATGAGAACATTTTTTTCTTGCGGATTTCTTAGATACCTGCCTGCCTCATGGGGAACTATGAGATTAATATAGTAATCTCAAAGTTTTAAGACAGAGCTATTTATTTCTTTGTATGTGCCATTCCTAGTTTTCCAGTCATTCACAAAGTTGCTTAAGCCCAAATCCTAGGAATCATGCAGGCTCCTGTTTCCAGTTTCTCCACTTCCAGATACACATGACAACACAGATACATATATATACACACACACATCCCTGTCTAGCCCTGTCAAATCTACCTTGCAAATCATTTCCTAAATATTTCTTCTTTGAATCTCCTGTTCCAAGCCACAGTCCAAGCCACAGGCATCACTTGCCCACACTATTGCAGCAGCATTCATATGTTTCCTCTTTTACCCCCAAAATTTCAATCTCCACAACTCAGTCAGAGATATTTTGAAAAACTTAAATTGGATCATATAACTCCTCTGCTTAAAACTTTCCAATGGCTTCACCATTTCGCTTAGGATAAAATCCAGATTCTATGACATGGTCTGCAAGTCCCTCCATATTTTGTCCCTTACCTTCCTCCTTGGCCTTGTTTCCTACCATCATCTTTTGAAATTCACTGTGCTCCAGCTTCACTTTCTTTCTCTCTATTCTTTGACAATTTATCTAATTCCCAGCTCAGAGCTTTTACATTTACTGTTCCCACTTATATAATTTCCCCTAAGATCTTCACTTGGCTGACTCCATCTCATCCTTCAGTTGTCAGCTCAAACATCGTACCATCAAAGAAGGATTCCCTGTCCATCCTAGTTAATGTAACTTGCTTTAGTCAATCTCACTGTTAGCTTGTTTTGTTTTGCCTAGTAGTTATTCCTACCTTCGTTTTCTAATTTGCTAGTTTGTTTAATTGCTCATTATCTGTCTCCTTGGAGAGCAAGGAATGCTGTCCCATATGTACTTTAGAGCCTGGTCCAAAATAATGTTCAATTATTATTTGTTAAAAGGAAAAACATAGGTCAATCCCAGTACAATATGTTTGAAATACACAGAAATTCCTCTTTAGTTTAGGAATCCAAACTGCTACCTATGATGCGACAGAATTGTGTGTGTTACTGCAGGAGATAAGCATGATTTGAACAGTTGCCCGGGAGTGGAAAACATAACCTAAAGTATGAGTTCTGTGACTTTTCAGACTCTCTAGCCCTTGCATAGAACAGATATTAGAAGAACTAGTTCTTCCTAATACTGCTGAAATCACACTACAAGTAAAATATGTTGATAATCAGTGAATGTTATTTATTGACTGAACATAGTTCTTTATGAATGAATGATGGTGTCCCCATTTTTATGGTGATTTTTGGAAATTCATTTTGTGTGTTTTGAATTTTTCAAGCTTATGTATTCTTAGATGCACTAATCTTTTCTTCATAAACTTCAATGCACTATAACTAAAAGTGGGAGATATGAACATCTGAATAGAGGATGTTAAAGACACATTAATATTCCATTTGAAAAAAACAAATACTGTATTCTTGTATTTTTTTACATTTTGCTTCATTATTATTCTGTTTTTGTGAACTGCAAAACTAAATTGGTTTGGTAATTGAGTTTTAATAAAATACATCACCTCAATGACTAATGACAATGCCCTTCCAATCATTTTTAGATTAAGGAAAGCCTACAGTGAATCTGATTCTGATTCAAAAAGAGTTCATGCTGGGTTTTTGTTTTTTGAGTATAATTAAAGATTAGAAACCAAGTGATTTTTTAAGAATTAGTCCATTATTTCTCACGATTAAAAAGTTTTCTAATTTGCGTGACAACATTTTCTAATCAATTCAAAATATTTAATGGAAAAAAAGTATTTTCCATGTTTATGGGTTATAACTGGGAAGATCATATTATTGTCTTAATTTTATGACCAGGGGTTAAAGACACAAAATATAATTTTTTACATTCTAGTCTGATTCTAGTGCATAAACCCCATACAGCGTACTGCCCGATGTTACCTAAGAAATGATAATCCTCAGTTGGTAGCGATGAGTCCATTTTTCAAGGTACCCTTCCTCATTTGTGATAGTTACTTCATTCCTGTCTCCACTCTGCCTGACATCCACATTCACACATCATGCTGGACCATTTCTGTCATACTCTGAGCCAGGCACTGTGCCAGGCACCAGCAATGCAGTAATGAACAAATCAGATAAAGTTCTTGCCTGTGTGGAACATACATTCTAGTGGGCATTGAATCAGGGGAAAGTAACAGCCCAGTAAGTAAGATCATTTCAAATTATGCTAAGCAGGAAATAATCATGCTGATTTGATAGAGAGCACTATTTAACATTCATCTTCATTTATCCATGTATTCATCCAATTTATTCATTAAGTAGCTATTATCTACATCAGAAATTACAAACACAAGTGCCTTCAGTGTGAAGCAGCTACCTCTGGAAATTATAGATATGGTTTCCAAATGTTCTTCACATTTTTTATTGGCCAAACCAAATTCCTCTTTGGAACACATCTGGCACGCTGCTGTCTACCATCACATGCCAATGTCCTCTTTTTTGAGATAGCAGAAATATTCTTTTTCTTTTGAACACCTCTCTCACCCATGGACATACCTGTACACAATATGCCTTCCCTTTTCCTTTCCTTTCTTCCTTCTTTCCTTCCTTTTTAGCCTCCTTCCCTCATTCATTCAATAATCTTTAAAGTGTCAGCTTTGTTTCAGTCAATTGCTGAAAAAAAGTAGAAAGCAAGGAGGATAAGAATCAGACTCTACCCTCTGATAAATTATCTACATGATAGATAAACCTTTCCCTCATCTTTCTCTTTACCTATCCAGAATTAGTTTCTTCCTCTTCAGAATATTCAATATATTTTCATTTGCATATATTTCTATATATGTCTTGTCTTCCTTATTTTACTTTTTAATTCTTTTATATCTTCATATCAAGAAATGTGCCTTACCCACAGAAGTTGTTCAATACATGTTTATTACATCAATGAGAAAAAGGTGAGATTAAGTCAGAGCAGCTTGCCCCTCTGAACACAGTGTTTTTATAGATTAGAGCACCATATTCTGTATTTATTTACATTGAAAATTATGATGAGGATATAAAGGACAGTACCTTTCTTAATTATTTGGTTTTACTTGACATTTTAATTTCCTCTGTTAGCATCCTTAGTTATTTAAGCTTATAAAGAACATTTAAAATACATTTTAAGTTTTCATACACATGCACTTTCAAAAGGGAAGTAATATGAAATACAGAATACTACTAATGCTATTTTAGGGATAGTTTGAGAATAATGGTTTATACTTAAGATAAATGGGAAGGAAAGGAATATTTTAGCAAGCAGTGAAAATAAGGAAATAGATAATTCCTAATTCAGGTTTGCATTGGAAAACTGATTTTGTTTGCTGCTCCTTCTTGGGCCAATTCATATTACATTGTAGTAAAAGATGAATTCCAAGGTTTGGAATACACAATTTTAAATATTTATTATTTTGAATCATTTATGTCTTTCAAGGGGGGGCATAAATAGGGAGTTTGATTTGGAGAGGAAGTTTGAGGTGTGTATTAGACATTCAAGTGCAATTGTTAAATAGGCAATTAGATATCAGAAACTGGAGTTCAGAGGAGAGCTTACCTCTGAAGATAAAAGTGGCAGATATTAATAACCATTAGATTGTATAGGATCTAATGATGAACCTCACTTCAGGTTCATCAGGGCTAAGAAGGCACTTCAGGGCTAAGAAGTCTGGTGGATGAGAAGAAATAAAAAAATGGATACTGAACAGAAGCAGACAGTGTGGGAAAAGGAAAATCATGAAAGAGCTTTCTGGAAGCCAAGTGAAGAAAATGTGTAAAGGAAAAGCAAATGGTCAGGCTTGTCAAAATCTGATTATAGATCAAATGAGAAGTGCACTGAAAATCGACCACTGGATTTAGCAGCACGGAGGTCACTGGAAGGGTCTTAGCCATGAACATGGTGAGGAAGGCAGAGTGCATGAGCACAGAGGCAGGGAGGTGGTAAATTAGGGTTGGTAGCTTGTGGAATTTACAATAGAATCTGAGTGATTCTGTTTCTTTTGTGAAATAGGAGGCAAGTTCATCAGATGAGAGTGAGGATGACAGAGGTGGTATAAGAGATCTGCAATGACGACTCTGGTATGAAATAGTTATCTATGAGAGTGGGAGAGGTAATGAATAATGGAAATAAAGTAGGATTTGTGGCCAGCACTGAGGGTCCACTTGAGGCTAGTGGTCACAACTTTAAAATGAGACCAGTACACATCATCTTAGGTTTTTCTCCAGGGATGGTTTAGGCAGAGAGTTGGGTTTAGACAAAATGGGTCATACCAAAAAAGTATGATAATGTTAGAGTGAAGGAAAGTGAGTTGAACATGTGTGCAAGAGAGAAACTGTAACGATAGCACATGGAATTTAAACTAGGTAAGGAGACACGGGGTACAGGGACAGTGAAAAGGACCAGAGCAGATGAATTAGTGGGCTCATTGGTTCAACGTTTTGTTTTTGTTTTAATTTGGTATACTAGAAGGAGTGAGTAAAGGAAAAAAGGAATCAATGATTGGAGAATGGGGTACTTGAAATTGTGCTTAGAGTGGGATTTCCATAAATAGTAATGATACGGGTCTTCTAGGACATCATCATGGAATTAAGTAACTGAGGAACAGAGGAAGCAAGACCATCATAGGAGAGGAAGTCAAGGAACCAAGAGTTCAAGCCATTGGCAGAATCATCTTTGTGGATGTTGAAGTAGAATTGGAAAGTAACAGTAAACCAGGAGCCAAAATGGTCCAGAACTGATGGGGAAGAGTGATCTGGGGATCACTGGGAAAGGGACATGCAGTAGAAAAAAAGGAATGGGCACAAGAAAGGAGAGAAAAAGAAATTAGTACTTAGTACTTTCTTGGAGAACCAATTTTCTGGTCTGTGTACCAGCTTTAATTATTTAAAAATTCATTTATACTCTTAAATTCCTTGCTTACAACTTCATTGCATATGAAAATTAGATAACTGCCAGGTGTCCAAATAATATCAAATTGTTTAAGTGTCTGAACTAATTTCTTTTTCTCTCATGTCTTGCATCTATTCTTTTTTCTCTTACCTTCTGGCTTCTCCTCATTGCCACTTTGAGACTATAATATTTAGTCCCAGTTTTTATTTATTGTTGGTTTGTTTTTAATTATCATCATTCTTTTTTATACAGAATATTATTTTCATTGCCTCTGTGTCTACATTTCAGTTAATTATGAATAAGACACTAAATTACATTTTCATTTCTACGGGATCAAGGTATTTCCTGCTCTTCAATTTGATTCCATTTTTATTTGTTCATTTATTCTTACAATTATTATTTTTTTCTGGCAGATATTCTGAACCCCTTGACATGAGTTCTTGTCTGCATGAAGTTTCCTCAGAGGAGAAACATAGTTAGGCTCTTCCCTTCCAAAATTGTCTAAAAATTATTCTCCCTCATAACTAGGTAAAACTAGTGTCTTGGAGACATTATTTTAAACAAATCTCAGTAACATCATAAAATGAGGGATGGAAGAAGGCATGGGAGGGCACATCTATTCTTGCTTGGGTGGCT
Source organism: Tolypeutes matacus (assembly GCA_026826555.1). NCBI lineage: Eukaryota > Metazoa > Chordata > Mammalia > Cingulata > Chlamyphoridae > Tolypeutes > Tolypeutes matacus. Next base: position 10,903,891 of record JAKSZT010053767.1, on the reverse strand, counting down.
TTCTTTTTATTATATTCACCTCTAAGCAGGCTGAAATAATTCATTCTCCTTACTTAGTTCAGTCAGCCTCCCTCTTTCCACCTGTTTTTGCTTTAGTTATCTCATCAAATACTTTCTCCAATTCTTTTTATTTTACCTTGGTCAGGGTAGGTCCAAGAAGAGAGTAAAGTTGTTAACAAAAAGGAAAAATCCATTCTTGTTATTTTTCTTCTTGCCTAAAGTGCTGAATTTAGGCCAAAGTAAAGAAGGTGAGCCATCAACAGTCTTTAATTTTATGCATATTTATTTATACTTCTATTGGCTGGACATTTTCCTACAATAGTAGGATCAGAAACATGTGTGGTCCACATAGAAAAATCAAAGGAAAAAAAAAGCATTACTTAATTGTTGAACTGTCCAGTGTTGAGGGCAAAACACTGGAGGAATAAATGGAAGAAAATGCCATTGTACATACAGCACAACAGATCTTACAGTGATGAAAGGCAAAATGTCAAAAAAAGTTTTTAAAAATTTTTCATTATTTTTAATATCCCAATTATTTTAGTTTAGTTTAGTTTTAGTTTTTTTTTTAATTTTCTGTATTTTATTTCTTATGTTTAAACTATCATTAATATTTCATTTTCTTATTAATTGCATTTAGCTATTTTATTGGCTTTTTTTTTTACTTTTTAAAAAAATTTATTGAAGTATATCAGGCATACATGAACATACATAAACAATAAGTGTATAGCAACAGTTGTGGCCTTACAAAACAAACATATATAAATCATACATGGCTCTCATACCTCACCCTTCCACCAATACCTTGCATTGTTGTTAAACATTATTAACTAATGATTAAAGAGCATCCTCAAATCAATACTACTAACCAAAGTATTTTCCCCCAACCCACCCTATTGTTATTATTTTTATATCATTTATATATGAACATACATAAACAATAAGTGTATAGTTAAAGTTGTGAACTTACAAAGCAAACATTCATAACATCATACAGGGGTCCCATATATCAACCCTCCACCAACACCTTACATTGTCGTGAGACATTTATTACAAGTTCTGAAAGAATATTGTCAAACTCTTACTGCGAATTGCAGTGCTTATCTTACACTTGGTGTATTTTCCCCCCAACCCACCCTATTATTATTTTTTAAATATATTTTTATGACAGAAGTTGTAAACTTCCAGAACAATCATGCACATGTGCAGAATTCCCAAACAACACCCCTCTATCAACATACCATACCGTGGTGGAAAATTTGTTACAGATTATGAGATAATATCATCTGATTATTACCAGGTCCACATTGTACATTTGGCACACATTTTCCACATTCCCCCATTATCTCCCCCATTATCAGCACAGTACATCTTTGGCATAGATGCAAGAATATTACATTATTACTGTTAACCACACTCCATAGGTCACTCCAGTTGTATTTTTCCCATGCCTCTCCACATTCCCACCACCCTGCAAGAGTGATGTACGTCTGCTCTAGCTCACAAAGGACACTCTTGCATCTGTACCATCAACCACAATTCTCATCCACCTCTGGGTTTACTGTGCTATTCAGTCCCTAGATTATTCTCTACCTTTCTGTCAGTTGGCATTTACATCTCTAGACTACCCTTTTCAGCCACATTCCCATTTATAAATCAGCTGTTACTCACTATAATGTGTTACCACCAACTCTACATTTCCACACTTTTACAGTAAAGCTAATTAAAACTTCTACATACAATATCAGTAGTCCATCTCAGCCCTCCTTTTATCTCCTTTAAGAATCCACCGCCTACCACCAGGTCTTGAAGATATTTTCCTACATTTTCATCTATAAGCTTTATGGTTCTTGCTTTTATATTTAGTGTTTTTTTTTTTATTCATTTTGAGTTAATTTTTGTATAAGGTGTGAGATAAGGGTCCTCTTCCTTCTTTTGCTATGGATATCCAGTTTTCTCAGCACAATTTGTTGAATGGACTGTTCTGCTAGAGCTGGGTGGGTTTGACAGGCTGTCAATAATCACTTGACCATAGATGTGAGGGTCTGTTTCTGAACCATCAGTTTGGTTTTATTGGTCTATGTGTCTGTCTTTATGCCAGTACCATGCTGTTTTTACCACTGTAGCTTGGTAATATAATTTAAAGTCCAGAAATGAGAGTCCTCCGACTTTATTTTTCCTTTTTAAGATGTTTCTGGCTATTCAGGACCCCTTACCCTTCCAAATAAATTTGATAATCATGTTTTCCATTTATTTGAAAAATGCTGGTGGAATTTTTATCAGGATTGTATTGAATCTATATATCAATTTGGGAGAATTGACATCTTAATGATATTTAGTCTTCCAATCTGTGAGCATAGAATGTTCTTCCAATTATTTAGGACTTTTTAAAATTTCTTTTAACAATGAGTTGTAGTTTTCTGAATACAAGTGCTTTACATCTTTGGTTAAGTTTATTCCTAAATATTTGGGTTTTATCTGTCATATTTTATTTTCACCACTTTTTTGACACTTTTAGTTACTTTTATTGATATAATCTTCATTTCTAGACTCTCTTCCAGACCTCTCTCTCCTGTTTTTTCTTTTCAGGCCGTAGCACACCCTTTAGTATTTTCTGCAAAGTAGGTCTCTTGGTTACAAACTCTCTCAGTTTCTGTTTATCTGTGAATATTCTAAACTCACCCTCATTTTTGAAAGGCAATTTTGCCAGATATAAGGCTCTTGGCTGGAAGTTTTTCTCTTTTAGTATCTTAAATATACCACTGTCTTCTTGCCTCCATGGTTCCTGGTGAGAAATCAGCACTTAATCTTACTGGGTATCCCTTATATGTTATGCATTGCTTCTCTCTTGCTGCTCTCAGAATTCTCTCTTTGTCTTTGGCATTTGACATTCTGATTTGTATGTGTCTTGGAGTTGGTCTAGTCTCAGATGGGAGTATGTCATGCTTCTTGGACATGGATTTCTATGTCCTTTGATAGGGTGGGGAAATTTTCTACCATTATTTCTTCAAATATTCCTTCTGCCCCTTTTCCCTTCTCTTTTCCTTCTGGGTCACCCATGGCACGTATGTTTGCACGTCTCTTGCTATCGTTTAGTTCCCTGAGACCTTGTGCAAGTTTTTCCAGTCTTTTCTTTATCTATTCTTTTGTATGTTCACTTTCAGAGGCCATTTCTTCAAGCTCACCAATCCTTTCTTCTGCCTCCTCAAATTTGCTATTGTATGATTATAAAAAATTCCAGTGTATTTTTTATTTCATTTATTGCACCTTTCATTCCCATAAGATCTGCTGTTTTTCTATGTATGCTTTCAAATTCTTCTTTGTGCTCATCCAATGTCTTCTTTTTTTTTTTTTTTTTTTATTATGGGTAAAAATCAAAATTCTCACAATACATACAAACATTTGCAAAATGATATATAAATATATATGCATATATGTGTATTTGCTTACAAAAATGTTATTTATATATATATATATACATATATTTTAAGAGGTGCTTAGATTACCCAAAATATTCCAATGTCTTCTTAATATCCTTAATTACTTTAGCCATCTCATTGAATTTATTAAGGAGATTTGTTTGAACATCTATGATTAGTTGTCTCAACTCCTTTATGTCATCTGGAGGCTTATGTTGTTCCTTTAACTGGGCCATATCTTCCTGTTTCTTGGTGTGGATTGTAATTTTTTGTTGGTTTCTTGGCATCTGGCTTACTAGAGTATTTATTCTCGGTGCAGTTTTTCTCTTTAGTTTAGGGCTTCCTGCCCTTTCTCTCTTGCTGGTTGTGTAGTAGGAGCCAAGGATGTTGTAGGTACTCTAAGCTATAGAGGCTCAAGCTGCCCTCAGTGCCCCAAGGACCAATGAAGCTTCTCCCAACTTTCTCCTTTGCCAGGGTAGGGACAGAGCCACAGCTGTGTGGAATAATCCAAGTCATGCAGGCCTAGACTGTAGTTGCCCAGAGAAACTGATGGAGCTGCAGATGTGGGCAGCAATCTATGCAGTATAGGTCCAAGGTGACCAAAGTTGCCCCGGTAGACTTCCAAATATTCAGTCTGTGTCAGCCAACTGTACCTGCAGTTACCTGGATAGGCTGTTACAGGGCCCGCCAGCTTCCTCCCTGCTAGAGGTGTGGCTGAAGCCTAGGCTAGGGCTGCAGGCCAATCTGGGTGAAAGAAATCGGTCTCTACAATCACCGTGATTTTCAGTCAGCCCGGCTTCCCCTCATGCTGGGGGTGGAGTCAAAATAGCGGCAACACGCCCTCCTGTGACCCGGACAGGCTCGGTTCAGGTGTTCTTAGGGTTATATCCCACCCAGCTGAACTGAATAATCAGTAGCTGACATTGGTGGCCAGCCGTCTCTTCCTCCCCCGTCCCCGGGAAATGGAGCTTCCAATTCCTGCCACAGAATAGCTTCTGGGGTGGCTTGCACCACTAAAGTAGGATGATCACCGGCCTCCGTGTTGTGGCCTGTAATTTCCCGGAGAGGCTGGCGCAGCTCCGCCCAGCTTCCTCCCTGTCCGAGGTAGGCCTGGAGCTTAGGCTGGAGCGGCAATCTGATCTAGATGGAAAGAAGCCGATCCTTGCCAGCACTGTGATTTTCAGTAAGCCGTGCTTCCCCTCATGTCAGGCGCGGAGTTAAAATGGTGGCTACGGGCCTCTTTCTGACTTGGACAGGTTTAAACTTTAGCTGTTCTTAGGATTATACTTTAGTCCACCGAATTTACTAATCAGTGGCTTCCCGTTTTGGGGAAGTGAAGCTTCCAATTCCAGCTGCAGAACAGCTCCTGAGGTGGCTTGTCCCTCCAGTGGAGGATGAGCATCGGCCTCCGTGGCATGGCGTGCTCTACTTATGAATCTTCTCTGCAGATGGGCAGTCTCCTCCTTCCATTCTTTCAAGAATGTTGCAGGATGCACTTCTTGTCTCCTGGAACCCCCAAACAAGTCCTTTAGTTAGCTCTGGGTGATTACTAACTGCCCTGTAGCAGGAGCTGATTCTAGGAGCACCTTATTCGCCGCTATCTTGCTGGTTGTCCTCTGGCTTCATTTTTGAAGAAGTTTTGGATCACAGAAGGGTTACAGCTGTGGCAGGGGAGGACATTGGTGTGGGGTGTCAGTGATGGGGGATACATGGGAGGAAGTTCACCTGGACATACATATAAGGATTATAAATGTGTTCAAATGTCCATGGGGCATTGCCACAGTGGGTGAAGATGCAAACAATAATCAGAAGAATATCAAATTCCCATCCTGGGGAGCTCTGCACATTCTCTAATGGAACAGCAAGAATCCCCCAAGTACAGGGACAATGACTAGTGAAGGAAGATGGTCCATTAATGGGCCCTTGTATTGCTGACTATGCTTCTAAGCCTTTGCTCTTGAAATTGAAACTTAGCCTAGTACTATAGGGTGTCTAAGAGTTACTTACTGGGAGTCTCCTTGTTGCTCAAATGATGATGGACAATGACCGTTCCCAGGGGACCAAGAGAGTCTACAACTGCAAGCAAGAGAGTCCCATCCATCTGCCCCATGGGATGGAAGCCCTCTCTCAATTAGAGATGGAGTGGGCACCACCATCCAAGAATCCTCAGGTTTGGAGAATGAACTATGGAGTAAAGTAGACTTACTGGTATTCTAATATAGACTTATTGTGATTTTAGCAATGGAAGAAATTATGTCATTCATATGGAGGCAGTGGCCACTGGAGGTTCTGAGGGTAGGGAGAGGGAAAACAGGTGTAATAGGGGAGGCATTTTTAGGACTTGGGAATTGTCCCAAATGACATTACAACAACAGATACAGGCCATTACGTATCTTGCCATAACCTACAAAATTGTGCAGGAGATTGTATAAACTACAATATCAACTATAATCCATGTTTAGTGGCAATGCTCCAAAATGTTTTCATCAATTGTAAGGATGTACCACACTAATGAAGTATGTTGTTAATGTGGGAAAATGTGGGAGGCATGGGGAGCAGGGAATATGGGAATCCCGTATATTTTTATGTAACATTTATGTAGTCTAATTATCTTTTTAAAAAATAAGAATAAAAAAATAATAAGAACTCCAGAGATTTGCATGTCTTTTTGGAGGCTAACTGGAGAAATGTGCCACATGCTTAACATAAAAGTCCAGATCAGATGAAGGTTCATAGGGGGATGTGAGTTATGTGCTTTATCTGTGTTGAGTGTCTAATATGGGAGAGTTAACCTGGTAAGCATCTTATGCACATCATCATCATTGTGAATGATAATGAAGTTTTGGAATTTTTAAATAGCCATGAAGTCTAGAACAACCATAAATGTCACATTTATATTCTTGAACATTTTAATCTGGGCTCTGACAAGTTTAGAAGGTAGTAAATAAAAAGCAATGGCATTAGAGTTTACTACAGTGACATGGGTGGATAGACTGGTCATGTGACGATATTGTATGGAGATAATTAAATTCATCAAAGAGAAAGTGAGCAGAATATTGTTAAAAATTCTCTGAAATACACACACACACACATATTTTTAAATCACCATGACTCTAATACCCCCAGGAGACCAGTGTAGAAATAAAAATTATAAACTTCAAACTTTGAGTCAGCTTTGGTTAAAATGAAAAGAAACTGTAGGAAACAACAATATTTGATGAAAAGTCTTGAGAGGAAAGAATCTCATTGACATAAGCGCTTTGTGACTTCTGTAAACTGTGCTGAGTCTTACTCATTTCGGCAACAGAAGGGAGAGTACAAAGCACCCGGGCTGGTAAGAGACTGAGGGGTAGGGTGTGTTCAAAGCACTTTGTTAACACTTTTAGTTTATACGTGCTCTTTTTCTTATTATCTTTAATGATAGCTCCTCAGATTAATGTTTACTGAGTTATTCATCTGAAACTACAAAATTTATTTGATCTGTCAGAATGTAACTTTTAACCAAGAGGCCGAGGGCTTCAAACACCACAAAGCTGATTAAACAGCCTTGTTATGGGAAATTTTATTTACCTCAGTTGTAAATGAAGCTAAGTTTAGTGATTGTTATTATCACTCTTGGAATAATCTCACCAGTCTGGTGTTAAACTCACCACATAGCTTCTCTTCTTAGTCAGAAAGCTCCAGTTGCTCCAAGTCCAGCTTTCCCCTTTGCAAACTAATTGAAATAAAGGCTGCACCCAGCAGTTTCTAATCCAAACACAACATAAAATTTCATCTTTCACTATAGCCACCGGCTTATAGCCTGGTGTACAACAACTGGGAAGAAATTTCTTGTTGAAAACTTCAGGTGGACAATGAGTCTAAACAAAGGAGCAAATATCAATGACTTCTCAAAATAAATAAATTCTAAAAAATAAATCAAACAACAACTATCTTGTTTGTTCAACATGGGCAGGGCAGTTGTTTTTTTCCTTGTCATCCATCCTCATCATTCAAATGTGAAAGAGAACAATGTCAAAATCAGAAATTGTGAGGACAGGAAAGCAATGTCTATTACAGGGAAGAACACTAAAAATTTCAGGAAACATCTCAGTGTCTATACTTTTCCTTCCAAGGTCAGCCCTCTGCTTAAGTGCAGTTTCATGCTTTAATCAAGGATGTCACATTAGGAAAATAGTAAGGTGAATTTCTAGGTGTGAAGTTAGAAATCAATTCAAATCGAATATTGTTATTTAGTTAAAATAGTGTCAATTAAGAGTTTATAATTCATGCAGAAATGTAACTCAACAGTTAATTTTCATATTTGAAGTATAAATAGCATTATTAACAAATATTCTAATTATTCTTCCATGATTAGCTATTGTTCTATGTTTAAGTATGGTGTGGGTAATATAACATCATTCCATCAATCTTGTTGATATGCTTTTTTTCCCCAAATATGTTAGATATGTTTTGAAGTTATTTGATGGAAGTAATGGTAGATTCAATTACCATCAATTACCTTTATATTTTAATTATGGGGAAAATTATAATATTTAGAGCAGTCTTCATACTTTTACTCACATATTATAGAAAATAAAAAAGAACTTTAGTTTTTATAATAATTAAATATCATCAAATAGTTTTAAAATACCATGAAATGATTTTGCCAATTTTGTTTGATTATATGAAAACAATTCACTTTAATACAAGTCAAATTCCTTTCCAGTGTACTCCATAGAAGTATACAAATTTGTTGCACTACATACAAAAATGTTGAATGAACTCTTACTTGAAATTAAAAAAAGATGCCTTTAAAAGAAACATATTGTTCTTGAATGGTATTAGTGTTTCTTGAAATTATGGAAACTAAATAGAATAGAAGATACTTTTTTAGAAGATTGCTCTTACATCTTCAGCCTTACTTAGATCAGAATTAACGGAAATCAACTTATTCTTCAAAAGAAAACATTAGAACAAAAATTAAGAAAGGCATGAAGTTTCACTTCAGATGAAAGTTGCAGACCAGTTTCTCTAATTAGCATTACATTCTCTCCATTGCTAGATAAAACAGTGAACTGGAAAGTTCGGTTCTTTAGCTCCTTTTTTTCGTTTTCTTCATATATAATAGAAAACATGGGTTTAACTAGGTATAGTGCTAATATGACATGTACCTTTTCAACATCCTATTTATATTGTTGCTATTTAAAAATAAGGGAGGTGATAGAATACAGCTATTTAGATTTAGGCTCTAGAGTTATGCTGTCCAAAATGGTAACCAGTAGCCACATGCAGCTATTTATAAAATTAATTTATTTTAATTTTTTTAATTAATTAAAATTTAATAAAATTCAAAATTCAATTTCTCAGTCACACCAGACACATTTCAAGTGTTCAATAATCACATGTGCCTAGCAGCCATTGTATTGGATAGCATGTGCATCATTGAAAAGAGTGAACTTGACGTCTTTAGCCTTAGTTTCCTTATCCATAATGTGATAACAATATTAGAAATTTTTTTTTTTAAGATTTTATTTATTTGTTTATTTATCCCCCCTTGCTGCTTGTGCTCGCTGTGTCCATTTGCTGTGTGTTTTTCTGTGTCTGCTTGTCTCCCTTTGTTGGGTCGTTCTGCTGCATCAGCTCACCATGCTGCACGGGCCGGCTTGCCTTCACCAGGAGGCCCCAGGAATCGAACCTGGGGCCTCCCATATGGTAAACGGGAGCTCTATTGATTGAGCCACATCCGCTTCCCACAATATTAGAATTTATACAAAGGGCTGTTTTGAAAAGTAAATAATATATGTCAGAATTTAACAATTGTTGGTTTTTGATATTGGTAATATCACCATATTTCCCTATTCTAAAATGCACATTTTAAATAACTTATTTCTGAAATTGTGAGGTATTTTACAACAACTTATATTTTTAAAATGGCTTTATTTAATATATTCTGCACAATTAATGGTATCTTATAATCAATAAAATAGGAAATATTATATTCTCAGAGTAATGAATATGTCTCACATTTACATATCAAAGTGATATAAAATTCTAAAAGCACCATAAGAAGGAAATTAGGCAGGAATATTGAGATAAATAGCTAACTACAGAGGTAATTTGTTCTTATTTTATGTCATCACTGTAGAAACTCAAATTGATGTCCCTATCCTTCATATTATGATGGCTTTCCACAAATATTTACTTCTTTCTGTTTAAAGCTGGAAGAATATAGCCATAGCTCTTTACTTTTTTTTTTTTTTTTTTTTTTTTAAGATTTTATTTATTTATTCATTTATCCCCCCCTTGCTGCCCGTGCTCGCTGGGTCAGCCAACCACACCGTGCGGGCGGGCCGCCTCCACCAGGAGGCCCCAGGTACTGAACCCGGGGCCTCACATATGGTAAACGGGAGCCCCACTGATTGAGCCACAGCTACTTTTTTAATTAACTCCCTCCCTCTCTCCTTTCCTTCTTCTATCCTTCCCTCCCTCTCTCTTTCTTCCTTCCTCCTTCAACAAAGTGCTGCTTAAACAAATGCGAACAAGACACAGTAGCTTATCTCCAGGAGTTTACAGCCAAACAATAAAGGTAAAGAAAATGTCCAGGTAATTTCAATTCAGTAGGTTAAGTGCTTAAATAGGGGTAATAACAGGGTGATATGGGAATTCAAATATTCAAGCAAATCCAAAGAAATATTCCCTGAGGAAATATTTAAGCTGAGACCTGAATGTAGACCAGAAAGATGTAGAAGGGTGGGGAAGGGCCTTCTAAGTGGGGGCTAAATGATGTGGAAAAGCACATTGTTCGAATTTTAAGTAGTTCAGTGTGGCAGGCAAGAACCAGGGTCAGAGGTGTGGAATGAAGGGTTTTGTGTGGTAAAAGATTAGGCAAAAGTATCAACTGGGGTGTCTCCTGATGACTTTGCCAATAGAATCCTGTATGTTTAAAGTTGCTCTAGCTGCCATAAAAAAAGTACCACAGACTAGCTGCCTTAAACAATAGAAATTAATTGTCTCAGTGTGGAGGCTAGAAGTATGAAATCAAGATGTCAGCAGGGCCATACTTCCTTTGACATCTGTAGGGTTCTGGCAGTGGCTTATAGGCAATCTGTGTCAAAACTCAAACTCTGATTCTGGCACATGGCTATTTCTTGCTCTCTGTCTCTTGCTGTGTCCACATTTTCTGTGCTTATAAGGACACCAGTTATATTGAATTAGAGTCCACCCAATCCAGCTGGCCCTCATCTTGAAAAATCACATCTTCAAAGATCTCATTTACAAACAAGCTCACAGTCATGGCATGAGGGGTCTTTTTAGAGGAAACATTGAATCCATAATACTAGTCAATGAGATGAAATTCTATAGAATGAAGTTTAACTTCGCTACAGTCAAGACAATTTGTGGACTGTTGTGAGGGTGTGTGTGAAAGCCACATCCTCACAAACTAAGAAGGAAGAAAAAGATGAATGCTGTGAGACTAAAACTACAAAATTAACGTTGGGGAAGAATGCAGGTATTTGTAAAAGTCATTTGGTAGAGACATCCACTGTTAATTACCAATGATGTTAAAGCATATGGAAATGAGAATGTGCAATTCAAAACGAGGACCGATTATCTGAAAGTCATCTGGAAAAAGAGGTCAAAGAGGCAGTCTTGATACTCTGTTTCTGAGAGTGCTTTGCATTTAAAATGCTCTGACGATTGGACTCTTCAATCTGTGTAGTCACTGTGGCAGGTTTATCTCAATAGCAAAGATGCAAGTGTTAGGATAGAGGTCTCCAAACTGGATGCACCCACCTCAGGGTTGGTATAGGGCAGTGAGAAAATACTAGAAACACTATTTATACTTACCTTTTTAAAAAAATATTGGTTTTAGAAGAATTCTTACATTACATTTTAGATATCTGTATATTAGCACTTGCTAATTTTTAATTCAAAGTTGCCTGCAGTATAAAAGAAAAACTTTGAAAACCATAAAACATTTGAATCATAAACATTTTCACCAATTCTATGCTCACTAACCTGGTTTTGCTTGTAATTTGGTTTCCCATGTAGCAGAAAGAGAATGCAACGGTTATGCCAGCACAATAGCATTCTATAACACATGAGGATTTGTGTTTTAGGTTAAAAAATAAGTAATCTAGTATATATATATTTATCTATGAGCCTGGCAACTAAGAATCTAATTCTGAGAAAAAGACCTGTTTTCAATGCAGTGCCTGAAAACCTGAGTAATAACCCTGAACTACAGAAACTTAAAGGCTAAAATATCAGCTTGTAAAACTAAGTAATCAACCAGCCAGTCTCACCCATACGTACCTCTATTTCATCTTTCTTTTTTTTTAAGGTCCTACAAAGTCCCAGTGTGTTTAATTGTCAACCGTATCAAGGATCTAATTTCCAAAGTTACTAGTACACAAAGATTTCTTTCTTTCTTTCTTTCTTTTTTTTTTTTTTTTTTGTCTTTTTATGTTGTATTTTTTAAAAGATACTTAGATTACATAAATGTTACAGAGAATATACAGGGGATTCCCATATGCCCTGCTCCCCACACCTCCCACATTTTCCCACATTAGCAACATCTTTCATCAGTGTGGTACATTCATTGCAATTGTTAAACACATTTTGGAGCATTGCCGCTAAGCATGAATTATAGTTTACATTGTAGTTTACACTCTCTCCCACTCAATTCTGTAGATTATGGCAAGATATATAATGGCCTGTATCTGTCGTTGTAATGTCATTCAGGACAATTCCCAAGTCCCGAAAATGCCCCCATATTACACCTGTTTTTCCTTCTTTACCCGCAGAACCCTCAGTGCCACTTCTTCCACAACAATGATATTTCTTCCACTGCTAGAATCACAATAAGTCTATAGTAGAATACTAGTAAGTCTACTTTAGTCCATAGTTGATTCCCCAATCCTGAGAATTCTGGGATGGTGATGCCCACTCCACCTTTAATTGAGGAAGGGCTTTGATCCCATACGGCCGATGGATGGAACTCTCTTGCTTGCAGTTGCAGACACTCTCCATTCCTTGGTATGTTGATTATCCTTCATCTCCTCCTTGTCAGTTGTCCCAGGTGAGTCCAATGAACTGGAGAGTAGGTGCTGCAACTCTGCTGAGACTCAGGGCCCAGCTGGCAGGTAGACAGCCCAAAGATTCAAGTTTCTTGGACATATACCTACCAACTCTAGTACTAATTATAGGTTCAAGTAAAAGGACAGAAGAGCCATGTGTAGGGAAACCACAACTGAGTCCAACTCTGTCACACTGGGGAGCATAAATTCCAAAGTAGGGCCCACTCTCAAGGGACTTAACTCCTGAGTTATCTTCCCTGACTATAGTGTCTGGATGTTTCCGAAGCCCTCAAGAGACCTGCTATTTGGGGTGGTATCTACTTTGTCAGTGAATGAGATCCTGCTGATACATGCATAGGCATTACCTCTGGAATGACCTCCTGACTCACTTTGAAGTATCTTAGCCATATAAACTCATTTGTCTTTACCTTTTTGCCCTTTTGGTCAAGGTCTTTTTCCAGTTGCATTGCTAGTTGGTGCTTGGTAGTAATCCCTCAGTACCAGGGAGGCTCATCCCCTGGAGTCATGTCCCACACCCTGGGGGAAGGTAATGCATTATATGCTGAGTTTGGCTTAGAGAGATGCAACATTTGAGTAACAAGGAGGCTCTCAGTAGGTAACTCTTAGGGACCCTATAATACTAGGCTAAGATTCAATTTCAAGAATAAAGTTTCATAAGTACAGTCATCAATATTAAGGGCCCATCAATGGACCATCCTCCTTCACTAGTCATTGCCTCTATACTCAGGGGATTCTTGCTGTTCCATTAGAGAATGTGGCAGAGCTCCCCAGGATGGGAATTCCATGTTTTTTCGGTTATTGTATGAATCTCTACCCACTGTGACAATGCCCCAGGGACACTTGAACACATTTATATGCCTTATATGTATGTCCAGATGAACCTCTTCCCATGTATCCCCCATCACTGACACGCCACACAAATGATCCTCCCCTATCATAGTTGTAACCCTTCTTTGATCTAAAACTTCTTCAAAAATGAAGCCAACAAAATAGCCAAATACAATTAATAAGAAAATGCAACAATAATGATAGTTCTAAAAATAAGAAATAAAATACAAAAAAAATTTTTTTAATTTAAAATATAAAAAAAGATTTGGAATAATTGAAAGTAATGAAAAATATTTTTAAAAATTATTTGACGTTATGTCTTTCATAACTGTAAGATCTGTTGTCTTCTATGTATAGTGACATTTTCTTCCATTTATTCACCCAGTGTGTTATTTTTTCATTTTGTCTTCAAAGAAGTTTTAGGTTACAGAAAAGTCATGTACGGAAATAGATAAATGGAACCTCCTCAAAATTAAAGACTTTTGCACCTCAAAGGAGTTTTGTCAAGAAAGTGACAAGGCAGCCGACTCAATGGGAGAAAGTATTTAGTAACCATATATCTGATAGGGGCTTAATATCCAGCATATATAAAGAAATCCTATACCTCAAAAATAAAAATACAAATAACCCATTTTAAAAAATGGGCAAGTGATTTGAATAGACACTTCTCCAAAGAAGAAATACAAATGACTAAAAAGCACATGAAAAGATGCTCAGCATTACTAGCTATTAGGGAAATGCAAATGAAAACTACAATGAGATATCATCTTACATCCATTAGACTGGTGGATATTAAAAAAACAGAGGACTGCAAGTGTTGGAGAGGATTTGGAGGAATGGAAACACTCATACACTGCTGGTGGGAATGTAGAATGGTGCAGCCATTATGGAGGACAGATTGGCAGTTACTCAGAAAGCTAAGTATAGAACTGCCATATGATTCAGCAATCCCACTGCTGGGTATACATGCAGAAGAATTGAAAGCAAGGACACGAACAGATATATGCACACCAATGTTCATAGCAGCATTCACTATTGCCAAAAGTTGGAACCAACCCAAATGCCCATCAACAGATGAATGGATAAACAAATTGTGGTATATACATACAATGGAATATTACTAAACTGTCAAAAGGAGTGCAGTATTAACACATGGGATAACATGGATGAATCTTGAAGACCTTATGTTGAGTGAAGCAAGCCAAGTACTGAAGGACAAATACTACATGACCTCACTGATATGAATTAAGTAAATTGAGCAGACTCACAGAGCTAAAGTCTGGAAGATAGATTTATAAGAGTTAGAAAGGGAGAAGAAGTTTGTGAGTCAACACCCATATGGGCAAGATCTATGATAAGGTGGAAGTATGTTGTTATGCAATGGAGGGGCATGACAGTGGTGCATTGATAATTTGGGTTGAGCTGTGCTGGTTTGTCAGGGGGTTAGGGTGGGAAGGGTGGGTTGGACTGTCCATGGAACTGGGGGGAGGGTTGGGGGAGGGAGCAGTTGAACACTGGGGATTAGCAGGTGTATCATTAAAACTACAGTGTTGAGAATGTTCTTTTGGCAACATGGCAGGGAAGGGTTACTGGTTTAGGGTGTTGGACGTGGGGACCATTTGGGACAGGGCATACCTGGGGCAGGCTGCTAGGGAGTATGTGAGTGACCATCTTGTCATAATGGGTTGTATCAGTGGGTGGAAACCTACATAACAAATAGGAAGGTGTTAGACTCCCATCCTGGGGAGTCCTGCTATGATCTCAGATAGAGGGGCAAGAGTCTCTCGAGAGCATAGGTAGTGCCTAATAGGGGAGGACAGAGCAGTATGTCAAGCCCTCAATGTTGTTGCAAGTAACTATGAATCTTGTTCTTCAAGGAGTAAAGCCTGGTGGTTGCCGTGGATCCTGGTGGAAGGGGGAGGGAGGAATAGAATAGGTGGAACATGGGTCATTTTTGGGGCGATGGAAGTGTTCTACATTATGTTGCAATGATGGAAACAGGCCATGTTAAATTTCATCAAAATTTATAAAAGTGTATGGTCCAAATAAACCATAATAAGCCATTGACAATGGTTAGTAGCTATGTTTCAATATTTGGACATCAGTTGTAACAAAGTCACCCATCCACATATGAAATGTTATTAATTGGGGAAAGAGGAAAAGGGGGAGAATGTTGGGTATATGGGAATCCCCTATATTCTGTATTTATCTTTTTAAACAAAGTTTTCCTTTTAGAAGAGTTTAGGCCATCTTTCAGCTTTTGATTGCTAATAAAAGTTATTGTTTCATAGAATTTTAGAACTGAAAAGTCCTGGAAGCCCTTTAGTTCCAGACTCCTTATTTTATAGAAGAAAATTTGTGAGTATTTTGAACATCCTGAGATGTTGATTAGTATGTTTCTTTAGGTTTATCACCAATACTTATTCAGACTTACTTTTGTAAATGTACAAATAGTCCACAGAGTATATGGATATTGCAAAGTGATCCTGAATAATATTTTATGTTTGCTGCTTTATTTTACGAATGTGTGCTTTAAATCTGCTCATCTCTACCTAGTGGCTACTCTATACTTTTCTAAAAAATGTTTTTTTAAGATATTTGAACATTCAGGCAAATACAAATATTCTTTAGAAGCCTTTTTATCCTCACTGAAACTGATCTGTTAAAAGCAAGGAAATAATTATGACTATTGGTAGAATGGTGCTATTATTTTCCCTAATTCTCAGAAACTAGCTATTTGCCTTAAGGTTATACTCCAGCAAATATTTAAAGGAATATCAAGCCATCCTTCTTTTTTATTAAAAGTTGAAGGGTGTATAAAGCACTGTGTACCACAGAAGGAAGTATTTCTATTAAATAAAAGCAGCTGATTTCTAGTTTCTATTGGAAATATTTAATAAAACTTGACCACACTCACTTTATAGAGTGTGAGCCATGTTAGATATGGGTCTATTTCAATATCCAGAATATCTCTGCAGGAGGAATCTGGAGGACTCTGCTTGCACATATGTTATTTAATAATGATGACTAAACTTATACAATACTTTATTCTTTACACATATTATCTTATTCGGCTTTCCCCCCAAAACCTGGTGAGAAAGAAAAGTTTTATGATTGTGACTGTTTTAAGTGAACGTCAGATATTTTTTGAGGACTCTGCTTCTCAGAGATTTAATTAACCAAGATCTACAACCCACTTCCATCCTCAGGCTCACCAAGGCCCTTCCATCATTTCTTTGCCTTTCTTAGAAGCTGCTTTCCTGCATCCAACAGGCTTCCAGATCTCTCCCCTTGTCACACTGCATGAAGCTTACCCTTTCTCCTTTGCCTCCCCAAAACCGAATGCTTTTCTCAGACATTACTAGCTTTTCTGAATATGCGTTGGCATGTTGCATAGACACAGGTTTCTGCCATTTCTCTGGTTCTCCACCTCTCATACTACCCTTTCCTAAGGCCTGTTCCTGATACCTAATGGCTCCTGCCTCACACAGGTGGGAAAAGTTAGTTTTAGAAGAGTAAGCGAGAGATCCAGATGATGGAGCAGGACCTCAAAGCCTTGTGATCTGACTATAGATCAGGGTGCTTTTCATGAACCACAACATCAACAATAACAATCACCATTTATTAGCTCTTGTTTACACAGACATTTCATTTACATGAATCATTCAATCTTTATAATAACTTTGTGAGTTGTGTTCAACTTTACAAAAGCAGATGTGGATGCATAGAGCACTGACCTATCTAAGGCAATGCTTGTAACTTTGAAGTACTCTGAGTTACCCTTTCCTCTAAGATTTCATTTACACTAAATGGATTTTCAACTCTTAATCCACATCTCGTGTAGTCTGCTGAGTATTTATGTTAGTGATTAGGGGTTCACAGATTCTCAGTCACCTCTTGCCACAGGTGAGCCCACGATCTCAGTTAATTACATCTTCTAGTCTAAGCATATGTAGTTCTCTGCTTCAGTGAACCCAGATGTGAAACATGGTCCTATTTACCTTTTTTTTAAAATTTTATTTTACTATTTGTAAAAAGACAACCATCTATTCTAGAAGTTAAAGGAAACAATGTATAAAATGTTTACCACTGATGTGAATTATACCAGAATCATTATACTATTTTGACTTTAAAAAATAATTTTTCACCCTGCTACAGAGTTAGTAATAGATTCAGGATTGGAATTTTTACTCCAAATCTTATGTTTCTTTTTAGTACAAAATATTGTTTCATAAAATTATTGTATAAGGTTAGTAATGAGACAATTTTGAAATTTAAAGGAAGAATGTTTAGCATATTGGCAATAATTAAAATCATTTCAGAAGATTTTAACCCCAGAATAATTTAGGGAAATTTAAGACATCTGTGGTTCTCAATCTTATTAGTCTTAGCATCCCTTTATACTCTTAAAAATCACTGAGAGTCCCAAAGAGGTTTTTTTTTTTTTTTTTTTTTTTTAATGAGTTGCATCTAGAGGTAGTTACCATAATAGAACTCAAAACTGAGAAAGTTTAATATATTTAAGTATTAATTAGTTTTAAAATAGCAATAAACCCATTGTATATTAAATATGATTTTTTTTAATATAGCTATATTATCCAAAAAAGAAAAAGTGAAGATTAGCATTATTTTCCATTTTTGCTAATCTCTTTAATGTCTAGTTTAATAAAGGATAGCCAGATTCCAGTTGGGATGTTGTTTCTGTTGACATATATGAAGAAAATTAGACTTCATACATAGAGATAAAGTCATTGGAAAATGGAGAATTATTTTAATAGCATTTTCAGATAATTGTCGATATTCTTCTTCAAAAGTACACCAAAATCCAAAAAGTGGTGGTTTCTTAGAGATTCTTACTTATGATTTGTGATTCTTAAATTCTTTTAGGTGAGACCAGATATAATCATTGTTTTTTCAAACAACCAACAGATTGGGAAAATGTGTTGTCTGCTAAAATTTTAATAACTCCACACATTGTGTTTTTTATGTTTTAGATACCAGATTAGTCAGTCAAAGGGGTGCTGATGCAAATACCAGAAATCTGTTGGCTTTTAAAGGGTATTTATTTGGGGTAGAAGCTTACAGTTACCAGGCTATAAAGCATAAGTTACTTCCCTCACCAAAGTCCGTTGCCACATGTTGGAGCAAGATGGCTGCCCATGTCTGCCAAGGGTTCAGGATTTCTGGGTTCCCCCCTCCCTGGGCTTGTTTCTCTCTGGGTTCAGCTGCTGTGCTTTCTCCACAAGGTCAGCTGTAGACTTTCAGGCAAATGGCTCCTCTCTCTCCCTAGGGCCTCTGCTGTGTGTAATCGAGCCTTCTCTCTGCTCCTGTGTGTGCTTACTTCCTTGGGCTCCAGCATTAAAACTCCCACCTCCCTTCTCTGCAGTGTGGTTTCTCTGTGAGTCCCCACCCACCATGTCTTACTGACATGGCCCAATTAAAGCCTTAATCATTATTTAATCAAGTAAAAGTAAAACCTCTGAATCCAATATACTCTAATATTCCCAGAGGAAAAGACCAGTTTACAAGCATAATCCAATATTTCTTTTTGAAATTCATCAATAATATCAAACTGCTACACTCCACCCTCTGAATTCCAAAAAGACATTACAATATACCAAAAAACTTATTTCAGTAACAATACTAAGTACAAAATCATATCATAATCTGTTTAAGGAAATAGTTTGTCTTGAGGCAAAGTCCCGTCTGGCTGTAGACTTCTGAAACTTACAAAAAACATGTATCTGCTTCTAATACACAAGTGGACAGACAAAGGAAAAACATTTTCATTTTCATTATCATAAGCAGAAATTGGTAGGGAAACACGAGTCATGGGTTCTCTACAGTTCAGTAAACCTGCAGGGCATACTTCATTAGATGTCAAGTCCGAGAGTCATTCTTAAGATGATGGTTTCTTCTCCTTGGGGCCACATGGGGAACCACCCTTTCCACAGGCTTGCTCAATAGCCATTTTCTTGGTTCCACCCTCACCAAGCATCTGGGTGGTGACCAAGCTCTAGACCTCACTCTCCAAGTTGTGATTTTCACAACTCACCCAATCTTTGGGTTGGAGTCTTAACCCCTCTAGTACAGTGAAGTGAAGACATCTTCCCTGACCTTTGGCATACAGGCTCAACCCTCTCAGAGCAACGACTTGACCACCTGGCCTTCCCTAATCCATGGGGGACAGGCACACCCCTCTCAGACCTATGGGGTGCTGACCTTAACCGCCCTAATCCTTGAGGAATATGCTCCACTCTCTCTGTACCCTGGGGTGGCAACACTCTCCCCTAACATCGAGTGGGAGTATTCACCCTTTTCAACTGCTGAGGGAAACTCACCCTCTCTGTACACATGGGTGGGGTTCTTCTCTTGGCCCAAAGCGATGTATTAATTCCAGATCTCAGCTTCCACAGTTTTCCTCTTAAAATTGTTTCTCCTTCAATCTCTCCTTTCCATGTCCCTTTTAGTCTGAGCTGACAGTGGTTTTGTTCATATAGCTCTCTCAAAAAGCTTGTTGGTAGGCTTGGTTAGACAAGGCAGAGGCCTCGGGGAGAGAGAGCCGTTTGCCTGAAAGTCTACAGCTGGCCTTACAGAGAAAGCAGAGCAGCTGAGCCTGGAAAGAAGCAAGCACAAGGAAGAGAGGAACCCAGGAAGCCTGAATCCTTGACAGACATCAGCAACCATCTTTCTCCAACATGTGGCAACAGACTTTGGTGAGGGAAGTAACTTACACTTTATGGCCTGGTAACTGTAAGCTTCCATCCCAAATAAATACCCTTTATAAAAGCCAACAGAGTTCTGGTATTTGCATCAACACCCTTTTGGCTGACTAATACAGAATTTGGTACCAGAGAGTGGAGTTGTGCTTTTGCAATTACTAAAATGCTGAAACAGTCTTATAAATGGGTATGGGATATTTTTTGGAGGAATTGTGAAATGCTTGATAGAAAAAGCTGAGATTGCTTTGCAGAGACTGTTGGTAGGAATATGGATGCTACAGAGACTTTTTATGATGCCCCAGAAATAAATGATGAAACTATTATTGGAAACTGGAGGAAAGTCACAGAGCATTTAGCAAGATTAACTCCTGATGTTTTATAGAAGACAGATTTTGAAAATGGCAAGCTTGGGCATTTCGCTGAAGAACTTTCCAAAGTAAACTTGGAGAATGTGGCTTCTCCTTGCAGCTTATAGCAAAATGCTAGCTGAGAGAGATAAGTTGAGAACTGAACTGTTGGGCATAAGGAAAACAGAAACTGATTCTGGAACTTCCAAGTCTCTAGAAATCAAACTCCCAGATGATAGTATCCCATTTGAGGACTTAACTAAACTTGGAACTTGTAAATCAGGATTGAAGATGCAGTTATCTAGGAAAGACTTGTGGAAAGTCTTATTATTTAATGGCTTGGACCCCTGCTTCTTGCATGCTAAACCAACAGATTTCTGGTATTTTGCATCAGCACCTCTTTGGTTGACTAATACAGACACTGTTCTAAGCACTTCACATATCTTAATTAATTTAATCTTAAGATAAATCAGTGAGAAAGATACTATTAACTATATTTTATACAGATGAGGGAACTGAGGCATAGAAATTTTCTAAAAGAATTTGCCATTTTAGTCCTCAGCTATGTTGTTTGCAGGTAGGTAATTTCAAAATAAAATAAACCTAAGGAAATGAAACTACTAGAATTGCAACATTATTTTCTGTACACAAATGACAGGTTGAATACTCTAGTAAAATATTGGTAAATTACAAAAGGAAATCACATAATCCTGCTTTAGCAGATTATAATCACTAGTATTTCCTTTGTATGACCCCAAATACATTGTCATGAACAATCTATTTTTGTTAACTTAAATTTCTAACATATTTTTTTTAATATGACACATTAGGAACTATAATAATATAGCTTCTGAATATAACTTTTAGCTAATCATTGCATTTTTACATACACATTCCTTTATATTAATATTTTTCAAAAACATTAAACTAATGAGAACCTGTGTTTGGGGTCCTTGTAGAAAGACAGCTAAAACAAGATTTTATACTACTTTTCAGGATTGCAAAAGTTCAAGAAAATGAGGGATGGTTTGGGATGCTATACCACAAATTTTGAGAGAAGGTGGCAGGCTGAGCATTGCATAAGGACATGATTTTTTTGATGGCACAGGGAATGGGGCAATAGGTAGTAGGAGAAGTGGCATTATAAAGAACAACTTTCATTGCAGTGAATCTTAATGGTGTTTTCTGAGAGAGCTTTTCCATACATAGTTGGCTAAGAAACCTATGATTCTTAGAAATTGGGGCTATGCTCTCCCAGGGTCATAAATATAGTATTTGTGTAGTATTTTGGAGACCTATTTGTTTTGTGTAAGGAATAAGAGAAAAATTGCATGGAATATACCAGCAGAGGTTTATCCACCTGGTAGAGAAAATAAATATTAATAAATGACATTAGAGCACACCAAAGAGAATTTTTAGGAAAAAGTTTATCTCCACTGTGGAATATATTAAGATCCATATATTAAATTAATACTAGAGGGTTTGACTCAGGCAACTAATAGATGGGTTGGTTTTTGCTTATAAGACATTACAACTCAGCATACTATAACTATTCCTATAAATTCAATACTTTTCCTTCTTTTGGCAAAATTTTTTTATTCAGAATATTCATTATTTTATAAAAATAAGTAAATAAATAAAGCTGAGTAATTCGCAAGTGACTTGGATCTCCCTATACAGCAATGTGAATTATTTCACTGGATTCCTACATAAAGATTTAAAGAAACCAATACATTCATCAAGTAAAAGGCAAAAGGAAGCAACTCCATGGACTTAACTTCATTTTGACATTTAGAAATTCCAATCCGGCTACCAGAAGGAAGAGAGAGAATGGGCACGATACTATTTCACTAGTCCCAAGCAACAGTATCATGTTTTACTTTGGTTTCATTGCTTGCACACAGTAGAGCAGGAGGAAGATGGGGACACGGAGCTGAAGAGATGATGGACAAGAAAGGCAAAGAGAGATGCTGTGGTACCAATTCGTTCTAAGTTTTGTATGAAATTTTACAATTTACAATAAATTTTATGCACTTTATTCATTTAATCCTTTCCAAGAAAGAAGAGAGAAGGAAAGGAAAAGGGAAGAAAAGAAAGGAAAAGGAAGACAATATTTAGGTTAAGCTGCTTGCTCAGGTCCTACCACCTGTAAGGAGCAAGATTCCACTCCAGGCATTTTGATTCCTAATAATGTGGACTTTTCTCTCAATATCACTATTCATGCTGGAAAAATTCCTATGATGTCAAGGCATTGGGCAGAATTTCCAGAGATAAAGTAAGCCTTCTAATCCCTTCACCAACCTGATTTCTGAGAAATGTAAATTATACTTTTTTCCCAGGTCATCTGGAAAATGGGTGATTATCCTACAGGGTTTTTGGCTATGGGCCCAGCCCTGGCCACCAGGGATAAACCTTTAACAGGAAATAATGAATATAGTTACCAGAGAATAGATGAGATAAAAACTAACTGTGAGCTTTCCAGTCTATAAAGCAGCGAACCTTCTCCTGAGAAAAATAATCTATCCATAACAAAAATTAATTTTTCACTTTCCTAGTAATTTTTGAATAACTTTTCTGGGATGGGGGGGCGATGATCTTCATTATAATATGCTGAACAGATGCTTTTCATATTCAGTACTGATAGAAAAGAGGAAACTAGTTTTACCTGCAGCTAGAAGGATAAAGGTAAACTGCAATAAAGACATTCTGATAGTGAGCTTGGGTGGGTAGAATTCCTTTCTTGGAATGTGTTTCAAGGCAATAGGTTTTCTTTACTGGAGATCATCGAAGTATAATTATTTTTTGTTTTTAATTCCAGTTTAAAATTGTATTATTATCATGAAATATTTCAAACATACAAAAAAGTGCTGAGAATATTATAGCAAATACTCTGTATTTTTCTACATAAAGGAGAAAGTTGAATGGGAAGAATTATTATATAAAATTGTTATATAAAATTAAGGCAGCTATAACCATATACATATAATAGAGTAAAGATGATCTATAATAAATATTAGGGCAAGGAATCATTTCAATTTTGCTAATTTTCTTACCCTCATTTAAAGCTACTTATTAAATTCAATACTTCAAAATATAAAATCACAATTCCACATCCTGATCTGTCAACACTAACTGCTTTAATAATAAATTCTCTTTTAATAATAAATCCTAAGCTATTCAAAATAGTTCATTATCTACATTCAAGGAGAGAATCAATATTCATCACTGTTAGAATTTAGAAAAAGCACTAACAGAAGAGCAAAATCACAAACATAGAAGTTAGTGGATTTATCTTTTAGGAAAAAAAGTATTTAATACATCTAACTTGATCCCTATATCTTATGTCTAATGATGCCTACATGAAATTGCATGGCTCTAGCCTTGAGAATCTGGTCATACCAATTAATGTTGTTTGTACTCAATAATCCTCTGTATCTTTAGTTGAAACTGCTTTATAACAAAATTATAAATGCCCTTAAAAATAATACTTATTAACTGAAAACTTGGTAAACCCAACTGCCTTGAAGAATAAGCAAGAATGTTTACTTCCCAGCTTTCCTTAGAACATAAAAATTATTCTCTACTTTTGATACTTAGTATATCATATATGCCATAGAATTATGTATGGTAAACTCTCACCATTGCTTATGTTGCCCCACAGTACAGTGCCTGTACTGTGTAGGTGCTTAATAAATGTTATTTCTATTGATTCGAATTTTTTGGATTTTTCTCGAGACAACTTTCATTTTTTCTTGAGTTTCAGTTTGTTTTCAGATGACTTTCAGCTAAGACACTGATATTTTCCACATGAGTTTGACATGAAATACTTTCTCCTTGGTGGCTAAATTCAGGTACAAAGATACTCAGCTTTTGACAGATACTTCTAGCCTAACCATGGCTAAAATGTAGTAATTCTGCTCAGGAATTCAAGAATGTGACATATTTTTTGTTAGGCTAATTTCTAGAGAAACCACCTGGTGAACATAAATGTCAAGTTGTTTGTACTTTCTTTCCTCAAAATGAGAACTTTAAAGAAAATGTTGAACTTTTAAAATATGGTGGTCATATTTCTGAAGGACTATCTAAATAGTGATAAGATAATGTGGCTGTCGTTTGGAGCTGTAATAACCCATAAAAACATGTTCTTAAACTAAATTCCTGAGGGTGTGAACACATTTTAAGTAGGACCTTTTGATGAAGTTACTTCAGTTAAGAAGGTGTGGTCCACCTCAAACAGGATGAGTCTTAATCCTATTACTGGAGTCCTTTATAAGCCGAATGATATTTAGACAGAGAGGAAGAAAGCCATGGTGAGCCAGAAATTGAACATCAAGGGAATCCAGAAGAGAAGGGAGAGGCCAGGAGAGGCCACCATGTGCACTGTCATGTGACAGAGGAGCACAGGACCAAGGATTGCCAGCAGCCAGCTCCAAAATGCCACAGTCTTCAGGGGAAAAACATCACTTTGATAATGCCTTGGTTTGGACTTTCTCCTTACCTTAGAACCATGAGCCAATATGTTAATACTTAAAACATCAGAAACTTTTTCCAAACTGAATAGAGTTTTCTACATCTCTGCATAAGTATAGCTGCAAATCACATGTTAGGTGATTTTGGGAAAGTTTTCAATTGACCTTCAACCCCATGTGTGTAAATCTTTGATAACTTCTATCAAAAGCTAAGTTTCTCTTTGGACTAGAGAGTCATCATCCTGACCCTTTCCTCCAATTGTATTAGTATTATTAAAAAGGAACATTTTCTCTGTCTTTTAGGGGAAATTAAATAATTCATATAGCTCATTCCACCCCAGTTCTTCTGTTGTACACGTAGTCTCCTGGGTAGATTTGCCTACTACTAAGAACATTTGTTGATGAGATGAATGAACATGTCCATTCATTTGCCATTTAGATTTACCTTAAAATTAATCTCATATCAGTCTGAGTGGAATAAACCAGTATTTTGAGACCCAATTTTATATAACAGAAGGTAAAAGCCTTCTCTTCTTCTCCATGATTTTTATTTCCTATAAATAATCATGTTTAACAGTTTGGTATATATCTTTATATTTTTCTTTCTTTTACTTTGAACACACACTCACATTAATTTATTCATCAATTTGTTTTTTCAAGAAATAGTTATTAAAGGCCCACCATGAACCAGGCATTATTTTAGGTGCTGCAGATATTGCAGTGAACAAGACATAGCCCCTGCCTTCATGAATCTTACACATTTTTTATTCTATATTTTTATTTATATAGGTACTGTGTCATACCCAGATGTATTTTCACTCAACAATACCTAATACACACTTTTCCACATCAGTTCCACGTTATTCTTTTTGTTTCTTCAATCTGTGCATCCTGAAATAGTAGTCTCCTCTCACCATTTATACTTTTCCACTTTCCATTCATGTCTCAACTCAATAAAATCTGGGCTTCTTCCCACACCATTCTACTTAAAATATAGTTTGCAAGGCTATACATGTTCCCTGCCAAACCCAGTTGATGCTTTTAAATTCTCAACCTCCTTGTCTTCTCTTACACATTTTTGCAAATTTTAAAACAATCTTATACTTACAGAAAAATTGCAAGTTCTGCACAAATAACATTTTTTCCTGAATCGTTTGAGAGTTAATTGCCACCCTGGTACACCATCGCCCCCAATACTTTAGTGTTTATTTCCTACAAACAAGGAAATTCTCCTATATAACCACAAAATGACCACCAAATTCAGGAAATAAACATTGTTATTCTCATCTTATACTTGGACCTCTCCGTTTAAGTTTTGCCAGCTCTCCAAATGTGTCCGTTATTGTAAACCATCCAATTCAGAGTCATGTTTTGCATTTATTTATCTCTCCTAAGTCTCTTTCAACCTTAGTCTCTCTCAGCCCTGCTTTTACTGTCATGACCTTGACACTTTTGAAGATGATAGGCCAGTTATTTTGTAGAATGGCCCTTAATTTGGAGTTTGTTTGATGAGATTCAGGTTAAGCATCTTTAGCTGGAACATCACAGAAACAATGCTATGTTCTAATTGCATCCTATCAAGTGGCAAATGATTTCAATTTGTCCATTACTGATGGGACACCAATCACTTTATTAGGATGATGTCTGTCAGGCTCTTCCACTGCAAAGTTACTTTTCCCCCTATATAATTAATGTGTTTTGTGGGGGTACTTATGGATGATGTCAGTATTCCATTCCTTATCAAAATTTTTATTTATTTATATCAGTATGGAATCAGGATTTCCTATTTTAGTCAGTGGGTACAATTTGTTACTATTACTATTTATTTTGATACTCATATTGTCTCAGATTTGGCCAGCGAGAGCCCCTTCAATCAGATTTCTGTGTCCTTTTGACATATTCCCCTCAATCTTTGAGTGCTTCCTTACTTTCTATCTCAGTCACATTTCATTTTCTTTGTTTCACCAAGATTTCAAGTCATTAGATTACTTTTAATCTTGCTTCTGCTACTTAAAATATCAAGTATTCCTCCCAGATAATGAACATCTCTTCTATTTCTTTATTCAAGTCACTGACAATATTGATCAATGAATGACTTGATGCCAAAGAAAGAGCTGTGTTGTCCTTCCTTTTCGCAAAGCTGTCTTCCAGATCAGGGGTCCTCAACCAATTAATCATGATTATGTAATATATTTAGAAGAATGATCTGATTGTCCTCCCTGGTTGCTGCTGCATAATCAAACCAATGACTCTACCAAACTCTTTGCTGTGTTCCAACCATCTTCTTTAAATAAATGAACCTGTTGGGATCCTTGGTGGGGAGAAGAGAAGCGCAGAGTCAACAACACTATTCTGCACTCAGAGGTATGAGTATCAGAACTGTTTCCATTTCCATCTCCATCTGAATCAGGGCTCAGAGAACTCACACCTCCAGGTCGTCCCCCACTGCTAGCAGAATCTTCACCTATAGCCAATTCAGTGATTTCAAAACCCTGGAGAGGAGGTGAAAAACAAAACAAAACAAAAACTGTAGCTTCTGTCCCACTTGACACACAGTATACACTCAGTAGTAATTGTTCAAATGAGCATATGATTGAATGCTTTAGATTATTGCAAATCAAGCAATCCAAATTTTAAATAAATGGGTTTAGCAGTTCAGTTAGCCTTATGTGTACCATGGAAGAATTTACAAAGCCAAATATCTGATTCCAGTGTAGCCCTCAAGAATTAGAACTGTGAAACTTGAGCAAGGCACTCAATTACTATGAGTCTCATTATATATATATATATATATATATATATATATATATATATATATATTTTTTTTTTTTAATTTGGTTAAATGGAGCACCCGCGCTTGTTCTACAGAGTTGTGGAAGCCAGAAGAGGTAATGCAAAAGAAAATTTTCTGTAGGCCATTAACTGATATTAAAGTGTAAGATTATCATTCTGATTATTTATATACAGTGCTATCATACAGTTGAATTTTCATTATCTTATAAGAAAAGAATCCTGAAAGACTTTTCAAATGCTACATCATTTTTGTAAGGTATTTACCTAACACTGATCCTTTATTAAAAAAAGAAAACGAGGCTAACTTGGCAGGGCTTTTTTCTCTTGGACCCTACCTAATCCATTCCTTTTGAAATGCTCACAAATCATCTACTTAAAAATTTTTTCTCGAATTTTTCCTGGGATCAGCATTAAGCCTCACTATCTGGGTTACAAATCTTTCCTTCCTTTAATCTTGAAAGTTAGAACAGATTCACTTCTCAAGATTTCTGGCCTGGTAGGGCCGATGGGAACGATGGGAAGAATACCACCACTCCACTACCTCGCTATTTCCTAATCTGAAAAGTGAACATGAAGAATGCTACCTTTCTCTGTTGTAGTGAGGATTGAACACAATAACACATGTGAAAGAGGCTTATACATTATAAACTTTAAATAAATATGATAGTAACACATGCTTATTGTGGGATAATAAAGTTATCGTTTACTGAATGTCTCTCCTTGCCCAACTCTGTGCTGTCTTTCAATACTCACAGCAACCCAATATGTATTATTATCCCTGTTTTACAGATTAGGAAACTAAGGATCAGCGGGCTTAAGTACTGACCAAAGTCACACGCTAATAAGCAGTGGAGTCAAATTCAAGCCCAGGTCTTTCTGATTCCAAAACCTATGCTCTTAAGCTTTCCCCAAATTCTACCCCAAACTCCTTGCTGTTTGGTCCCAGAGGCTTGAGTTCATTTAAGCAAGAGCTGTCATGAAAACCTCTCATCTATCTTCAGATGCTGCCAAGCCTTTATGGTTCTAAATTCTTCAGTTTGAAAAACATTCTGCTTTCTGGAGCAGACAGAAACCACATAGTTGATTAATGGTTCTAAATTCTTATTTTTCTGCTAACAACACCCCATCTTCTGAAAGGAGCAGGGCTCTTTTTCTTTCCTTTTTTTATTCCTGCAAGCAGTCCCTGTATTTAACATGCTTCATAAGTCTCCAATCCTTTTGCCCCTAGCACTAGGTGAGAAGATTACCAATTTAATTAGAAAGGCTTAAGTTGGTAAAATAGACATTTGACCAAGTACACAATCTGCATGAGCTAATTATTTAGTTAATAACTCATCCCCATGAGTCCTTCCCAAAATTCCTACCCATACTGATTTCTCTTTCTTTTAATTTCCTCAACATTTACATTAATAGACATTATCACATTGTCATATACTTGTACAAAATTAGTGGTTTCATAAGTGAAAGTCTTCGATGCTGAACTGGATCAAAAATTATCCAGGGCAGTAACAACGCCATCTAAATTTGGTGCTTAATAATGCTTATGAAACATATCTTTGGCAGTTTATTACATTTAAAATTAGCATAAGTGTGATTATTGTGAAACTTAATCACAAATAAGCAAAATAGACATAGCTTATACGAATGTTGCCTTGCATTAGTGACCAGATATCACCACAACTTCTATAAAACCATCAGTGTGTTACTGCAAGAGGCACTTCCAAAGAACTCAGTTACATTATCACTATCATTTGAACATTTAAAAATACATTGAATTATTCTTCCAAGAAGCATATCATGTTGACCTTTCAGTTTAATTCAATTTGAAAAGTATGTTTTTTATCTTAATGCTACTCTTTGTAGTTTAGTTCCCAGATATATTTTCTTTCTAAGAAATCTTTTAAAACTTATATAATAACTATAAAATCAATCACTTTTTAAAATGGCATGAACTAATAGGCACATCTTGGCCCAATTGAAAATTCATACAATTTTGTGATAATAACCACTTCCAGATATATGCCCTTGGCAAAATATCATTGGAAAAAGAGCAATGCCAAAAATTAACATACAATTTAGCTTAATGTGTAAAAGTATCTCCATGTTCCCTTAAACTATATTAATAAGTGGTTGTAATGAGAAAGAGGGAGGCACTGTGGGAAATAATGTAAGGACCATTTCCTTGCAGTTTGGAAAAATGTAATCTTGAGCTCTAGCTAAAACATTTTATCTAAAATGTTTTTTTCAACAATAATGTACTGTGTGGTCCAAAACATATTCTTTCTCTTTACAGAGATCTTAAAATTTATTCCATTAATTCTGTTACAAGAATTTAAAAAACACTTTTGTTTGGGGAAATCTTAGTTTCAAAAATACTGGCTTAGATTCAAATGTATTTCAAATGTTAAATATGAGGCTAATTAAAGGTGAGATTTTTGGGGGGTCAACAGTAGAAAGAATGAATTGTTCATGTATTATTTGAGGTAAAGTTTCTCCTCATAGAAAGATTATTTAATTTAGGAATCATTGTTTTGTTTGTGTAGAATATCTCTTTTATGCTGTATTGACAAATTTTTTCCTCTTTTATCAAGGTATCAGATACACACAGGACTTCAACATTCTATCATAAGACCTTCCCAACCCAACTGTTTACCTCTGGACAATGCCACCCTACCTCAAAAGCTGAAGGAGGTTGGATATTCAACACATATGGTTGGAAAATGGCACTTGGGTTTTTATCGAAAAGAATGCATGCCCACTAAAAGAGGATTCGATACCTTTTTTGGCTCCCTTTTAGGAAGTGGTGATTACTATACACACTACAAATGTGACAGTCCTGGGATGTGTGGTTATGATTTATATGAAAATGACAGTGCTGCCTGGGACTATGACAATGGCATATACTCCACACAGATGTACACTCAGAGAGTGCAGCAAATTTTAGCTTCTCATAACCCCAGAAAGCCTATATTTTTATATATTGCCTACCAAGCTGTTCACTCACCACTGCAAGCCCCTGGTAGGTATTTTGAACACTACAGATCCATTATCAACATAAACAGGAGGAGGTATGCTGCCATGCTTTCGTGCTTAGACGAAGCAATCAACAATGTAACCCTGACTCTAAAGACATATGGTTTTTATAACAATAGCATTATCATTTACTCTTCAGATAATGGTGGCCAGCCCATGGCAGGAGGAAGCAACTGGCCTCTCAGAGGTAGCAAAGGAACATACTGGGAAGGGGGGATCAGGGCTGTTGGCTTTGTGCATAGCCCACTTTTGAAAACTAAGGGGACAGTGTGTAAGGAGCTTGTGCACATCACTGACTGGTACCCCACTCTGATTACACTGGCTGAAGGACAGATTGATGAGAACGTTCAACTGGATGGCTACGACATATGGGAGACCATAAGTGAAGGCCTTCGTTCACCTCGAGTGGATATTTTGCACAACATTGACCCTATATACACCAAGGCGAAAAATGGCTCTTGGGCAGCAGGCTATGGGATCTGGAATACGGCAATCCAGTCAGCCATCAGAGTGCGGCACTGGAAACTGCTTACAGGAAATCCTGGCTACAGTGACTGGGTTCCCCCTCAGTCCTTCAGCAACCTGGGCCCAAATCGGTGGCACAATGAACGAATTACATTGTCAAGTGGCAAAAGTGTATGGCTTTTCAACATCTCAGCTGACCCATATGAGAGGGTGGACCTATCTAGCAGATACCCTGCAATCGTGAAGAAGCTCCTACGGAGGCTCTCACAGTTCAACAAAACCGCAGTACCTGTCAGGTACCCCCCCAAAGACCCCAGAAGTAACCCTCGGCTCAATGGAGGAGTTTGGGGACCATGGTTTAAGGAGGAAAAGAAGAAAAAGAAACCACGCAAAAATAAGGCTGAGAAAAAACAGAAGAAAAGTAAGACAAAGAAGAAGAAACTGCAGAAAGCAGGCTCATTCGCAAACTGCCATCCATGTGTTGCTCGTGGATAAGTACAAAATTTTCCTTTTGATTAAACCTAAATTAATTCTTACCTTTTCACTTGTTTTCACTGCAAGCAAGTGAATTTAGCTCAATTATATCACTGCCATAAGCCTCAGATTTGTTTTCATGTTGTGCTACCCCGGATACTTCTGTTGCCTCGCACCTCATAGGGAACCATTCTGCTTGGTGCCAAAGATGCTGCTTATTCTTAGAAGTCACACTTAAAGGACGGCGATGCTTGTTTCTCTTGCTCTTTCATAAAAGCTGGTCAGTAACAAATTCAACTGCTGTGCTTCCATCAATTGACCAGACACTCTTCCTTAAATTATAAGAGGGGACAATAACCTACAGTCAACAAACATGTTGATTTAATGGAAGTTACAGGGTAGCATGAGTAAAATTAGCTTAGATGAAATATAGTAAAAGGTTCTGTTACTTCAAAGGCCTCAAAAATATATTTGTTGAGTAAATTTTTGTGTCTCTATCATGGTAAAAAAAAAAAAAAAAAAAAAAAAGTGTCTTAAATTAATCCTATTTCATTTCCTGTGAAAATAAGCTGTTTTTTCTCACATGTGAACAGCTTGCCCCTCATTTTTTCATGCATAAGGGAATGGCAAATAAGAATGTTTGAGCACACTGCCAAAAAAAATGAATGTAACTATTTTCTAAACACTTTAATAGAGTGACATTTCATAAAGGACATAATTTATTTTTGCAGAAAAAAAATTATTTTGTTATCATAAAGTTATATAAATGACTTTTTATTATTTTATTTTTACTTTCTGCATACTGTTAGAAGAATTTTATTTCATATCGTCAAGATTACCAAGCACTGTAATGCTATAAATTACTGTAAGACTCTGTGAATTTATAGAATACAAAAAGAAAATTATTCAGAAAAAAAGTACGTGTCGTTGTTCAAACATCATTTTGAATGTAATAAGGTGCATATTTTCCTTACTACTTACTTGGAAACTCAATATTTGTACAGAGTTAAGACAACTTTTTGTTTCTTTCAAATAAATTTTATTTATATATCTGTTAGAGGATTTATTTTATGGAACTAGCAAATTTACTCTGGCTTTTCTGACTTAACTTATAGATCAAATTATATTATTCACTTTAACAAAAATTTTGTGAAAAGGCATTTGAAGGTATGATTTGCCGTCTACCATAGTAATATAGTAAGGATTTTTCAATTAATAGATGTGTCCTCTTGGCTACTGTATGGAGAAAAATATTCACTTGTCATTAATAAGTAATATTTATAATGACCCTACTATTGTGTAGAGTGGACACTGTGGGGAGATACCAAGAAATGGAGTATCTTTCCCTGGAGCTAGGAAAGTTTAGTTTGGAACTTACAGATGAAAGCATAATGAGGGGACTCAAGGAGCATTATTTGCAATGAAGTTTATCATGGTCATCAGTGAGCATAGATTGATGTGGTGCCTATTGGACCTGGAGTTTCCTTTGTAATAAGCCACACATAGCTTACACTTGAAAAATCACCAATAGCTAGGCCTGTGATCTGTGATGTTACAACTGTGATAAGAAAATATACATGGTGCTATGACAGCATAGCTTTAAAAATATTCATATCAGAACCCAAAGGACCACCTTTGACAATTTAGGAAAATCTATAGAAGAATCTGTAAATTTTTATGGAGATCCCTAACTCAAATTAATGAAAGGATAAAATTAATTTTAATATTTCACTTCTAGAATGTATAGTATAAAGTAGTAGTTTTTGAAGTTTGTGTTCTATCAGCCTTAAAAATCAAAGGCATATTGCCTGTGTCCTTTTTCTTTGTAGGTGACATAAAATAATGACGTGGCTTACAAGAAAGAAGGTATCTTATAACTTTGAAAAGACTGAGTGTTGTTACATTTAAAAAAAAAAGAGTTGTGAAGAAAAATAAGTTTGGGTTATTCTGGTTAAACAAAATTAAAAGGATCACTTTAATGCAAACTTTCTCAGTTTTTTTAATTCTCGTTTGCCTTATAAATCTCTAACAGGAAGAGAATCACACACAATATTTTCTAATTTACTTCACCATAAAACTCTTCTCTACAATGTGTTGCACAGAATTAACGTTCCGTGTACCAGACTGAAAATGCTACTGTAAACATAGAATCTTCTAGAAGGTCCTAGCAAGATTTAAAAAGGAGCAAAGACACAAATTAGGATTATGAAAATTAACTCATGTTTGAACCCAGTAGGCAATACCTATTATGATGTTATTTTAAGAGCTCTGTAAACACCCATCACTTTCTCAATGAAAATAAACTAGTCCATAGTTTTCTACCTGGAAATGGCTTCATAAACGTTGACCACTGTTTATTTAAAAAAGTAACTGCTGGGAAGTGGCTGTGGCTCAATCAGTAGGGCAACCGTTTACCATATGGGAGGCCCCGGGTTGGGTTCCCAGGGCCTCCTGGTGAAGGCAAGCCCGCCTGCGTGGCGTGGTTTGCTGACCCACCGAGCACAAGCAGCAAGGGGGGTGATAAATGAATAAATAAATAAAATCTTAAAAAAAAAAATAAAAAAATTTGTTAAAAAAAAAAAAAAAAGTAACTGCCACCCACATGGCACTGGGTAGACAGTTATTTTTTAAAAAGTTTGTTTTCTGCCCTTGTCAAAAACTTAAAATCTAATACAAAAGGCATGTATAAATAATGGGGGGAAAAAAGTGTTTCCAAAATGCTGTCAGCATATCATTAGATATTTTGAGATGGCCAAGAAGGAAAATCACTGTGTTCTTGTGACTCTTTGAAGTGTAAACAACACTTTTAGAACTCTGATCCCCTTATTAGGATAAAAAGGAAACAAGAATACTGAAAAGTAAGTATCCCATTGTCTTTATCAGAAAATAATTTGTGGCTATGGCTACATGACTGTGATGTAAGTGGATATAAAAATTTTTTCTTCAAATAAAGAACAAAGAAACAAGCTTTGGGTGCATTTCTTCCAGTGAAAACATATACCCCAGGTCTAATATGTTTCATGTAAATTTATATGCCTTTCCTTACTTGTCTAAAATATTAGTGAATATTACAGTTTTCTTGAGCAGGTCACTTTTTTAAAAAACTTAGAGGGGAAACTGTAACACTCATAATTGAATAATTATACAGTTGATTTAATACTTAATATTTTATTTTGCAATGTGCTGCTTACATTCTAGCCAAGTGAAACAGACAACAAATAATAAACTATAAGTAAATTACATACTATATAATGTAGTGTGAAAAATGAAAGAGAAAAAAGCAGGATACAGGGAGGGTTTATTTAATATCACATTCATCCATCTGTTCATTCAACATTTGTTAAGTGCCACATGTAATGGTATATGCAGGGGTACGATGATCAGCAATATCTGACAGAGTCCCTGCCTTCAGGAAGTGTACATTCTCCTGGGAGATATAAACAACCCAAATCCTGCTCCTCCCTCTCCACCACCGCTATCCCTCATATTTTACTTATTTTCTTGATTATCTGTCTCCTGCCACTAAAATATAATCTTAAGAGAAGGGATTTTTGCATTTTATTTACCTCTCTATTGCCAGTATATAAAACAATGCCTGGCTCATAGTCGGCACTCTACATATTTGTGGAATGAATAAATAAATGAAATAATTACTTACATCCATCTGTTCAAGCTACATTTGCTTGAGTTTCTGCTTTCCATTTCTTGTATAGAGAGTTTACTGATGAAAAAAAAAGATATTCCTTATTCCTTCTCTCATAATAACAGCAATGATGTGAAGTTTAGAAATTTATACACTATTAAAAAAACTAACTTTAATAATGTATAGTATTAAGAACCAAGGGTTACAGTAAAAGCCAAGCAAAATATCACACAAAATTGAGAGCATATTTTCTCATTATCTTTATTACCCCATAAGAAAGAATACAATTATTTGAACACTACTTTGAATATTACAGAATACATTCGCTTAAATGAGAATTTCCAGAAAGGAGAAATGTAAATTGTGAATAATTTTTTGTAGCAAGTTATGAAAGGGAAAAATACAAATACCAAATAAACCTCTGTCTTCATAGGGTTATGAAGCCAAATCGACTATACCTCACATTCTTCGGTATATTATTACAAAATTTTCCAACTTGGCAGAACAAGAATTCTGCTTTTTAAAGATATATTTTTCTTTAGCATTTTATTGGCTTTTGCATCTCTATGAAGTTCATGTATTCATTAGTTAGATACGGCTTACTAAAAGAATGACAACAAAATGCTGCCTTTGGGAGTTAAGCGGACAAACATTTACTTAACTTTTTATTTCATTTCTATGATTTGAAGTTTTTTCTTCCTCTAACCATTCTTTGCCAGTTGGTTTATGCAATTTTGGAGAAAAATCTGTCCTAACAATTGGAAAGAAATAAGAAAATTACATAGTCTTACTAGAAATGTCTACATATATAATCTTTGTAGAAATTCTTTAGCTAATAATTAGAAGTGTAAATTATATCATGAATCAAGTAAAAGTAAAATTTGCTTTTTCAAAAAAAAATTCAGAAAAATTTCAATAAGTTATTGCATTTTCACATACTTCTAACTTTCATAATATCCACATCCACCCTTGCCATTCAATATACACACACGCATGCACACCAAAATCCTAACATCTTCAAAGACACTTATAACATGTTTTAATTGTTCTTACTTGATTAGATGAGTTCTTATCTTTAACAACTTTATTGACATATAATTAACATATCCTACAATTCACCCATTTGAAGTGTACAATTCAATGGTTTTTAGTATATCCACAGATATGTGCAAAATCACCACAATTTTAGAATATTTCCGTCGCCTCAAAAAGAAACACTGTGCCCTTTAGTTATCCCCCTCCTATCCTCCCAACCCACCTCCAGACCTAACCAACCACTAATCTACTTTCTGTCTCCATAGATTCCCCTGCTCTGGACTTTCACATAAATTGAATCATATCATATATTGTCTTTTGTGACTGTTTTTTTTAAATATATATATACATAGCATAAGGTTTCCAGGCTTCATCAATGTTGTAGCATATATGAGTACTTTATTTCTTTTTATGACCAAATAATTTTCCAGTGTATGACTATACCACATTTTGTTTATCCATTCATCCATTGATGGGCATTTGGGTGGTTTATAAATAATGCTGCTATAAACAGTTTTGTTCAGGTTTCGAGTGGACCTAATTTTCTTCTCTTGGGTACATACATATGAGTAGAATTGCTGGGTCATATGTTAACTTTATGTTTAATCATTTGAGGAACTTGCAGAGTGTTTTCCAAAGCAGGTATTTTACATTCCCACCAGCAGAGTATGAGGTTCTGATTTCTCCACATTCTCACCAACACTTGATGTTAAGTGACTTTTTGTTTCTAGCCATCCTAGTGGGTATGCAGTAGTATCTCACTGTTGTTTTGATTTGCATTTCTCTGAAGACTAATGATGCTGAACATCTTTCCATGTGCTTATTACCCATTTTTATCCATTCCTTAGAGAAAAGTCTACTCAAGTCTTTTGCCCATTTTTAATTGGGTTATTGTTCTGTTTCTTATTGAGTTGTAAGAGTTCTTTATATGTTCTAGGTACAATTTGGAACATAAATTGATATAAATAGAACACAATCCTTACCAAAATTTCAGAAAGCTTTTTTGTAGATATTGACAAGCTGATTGTAGGTAAAAATGAAAATGAAAAGGTCAAGAATAATCTAAATAATTTTGACAAAGAACAAATTTGGAGGACTCACACTGTCTTGATATCAAAAATTACTTTAAAGGTACATTAATAAAGACAAACTGATATTGGATAAGGATAAACCTATAGATCAATGGAACTGTCTAGAGAATCCATAAATAAACTCATGCATGGTTAATTGATTTTCAACAAGTGCAAGTCAATAAAGTAGGGAAAGGATACCTTTTTCAGTAAGCGGTGCTGTGATAATTAGATAGAATATACAAAATAAGTGAACTTCAACCCTTATCTGCCACCATATACAAAAATTAACTTAAATGAACCATAGACCTATAACTATAAAACTTCTAGAAGAAAACCTAGAAAATCTTTGTAACCTTGGGTTAAACAAAGATTTCTTAGATATAACACCCAAAACACAATCCACAAACACAAAAAAATATATTATAAATAGAAATTCATCAATTTTTTAAAATTTGTCTTAAAACAAGAAAATAAAAAAGGAAGAAACAGACTGGGTGAAATATTTGCACATCATATATCAGATAAGGGATTTGTATGCATAATACATAAAGAACAATCACAACTCAATTATAGGACAAACAACACAAATTTTAAAATGGCAAAGGATCTGAATAGATACTGCACTAAAAAATATATTCAAATAGCCAATAAGCACATGGAAAAACACTCATCATTAGTCATCAGGAAAATGTAAATGTAAACCACTATGAGATATCACTACATACCTACTAGAACAGGTATAATAAAAATGATCAACAATATATACCCTCATGTATAGATGTCTACCCAAGAGAAATGAAAACATATGTCCACATAAAGACTTGCATACAAATGTTCATAGCAGCATTTTTCACAATAGTCAAAAGCTGGAAACAATCTAAATTTCCATCAGCTAATAAATGGATAAACAAAATGCAGTATTCCATACCATGGAATACTACTCAGCAACTAAAAGTAATAATAAACCACTGATACCTGCATCAGCCTGCATGAACTTCAAAAATATTTTTACTAAGTGAAAGAAGCCACACAAAAGATTACAAATTATGTGGTTTCATTTATATGAAAGTTACAGAAAAAGCAGAACTAGAAAACCAATTTAAAAGTTTTTAATATCTATATTTATATCATTTCATCCTGATGGCAAACAAAAGGTTTCGGAGCTGAGATCAGAGTTATTAGACCAACATCTTAGTAGCAAGCTAAAAGCTATTTTTTCAAAAGTGGCATATCTAGTAGATACGCCAAATCCAAGTCCAAACCCCCAATTGTATACCTCTATTTAGAGATGCCTCTTTTTCCCAGAGGTTAGCTTTCAGCAAAAAAATCACAGCATAACTCAGCATTCATGGAGACTCATTCCGTCTCTAATACATGTCCCACTAATACCTCTATTTGTAGCTTTTCCTGACTGGAATAATACAGTCTATCACCTATAAGATCTGAATAACAAGCATATGACCAACATCCCTCACTAATTTCTTCTATATATTCAGATGTAATCGTAGAAAAACAATATTTTTAACTAGTTTTTTCTCTTTATTAATTTTTCCTTAAAGCCCTTACAGTTAACATTTCCAAGATTACAGCTACAGCTGCCAGGATATCCCGTTATCTCCTGGCTGGAGTTTGGGGAATGCAAAGGGCATATACAGTGGCAGAGGAGGCTAGGTGAGATGGATGGGTGAAGAGGTGGTCCCCTTTTTCATCCTTTGACACTATGCTTGTGAACTACCAAACTGCACTACCTGAGCTGAGCTCAGGCTCTTTCTTTCTGTCCCCTCACATGAGGTCATGGCTCCATTTTTCATTCCCTGGCCCCTTCGTTCATCATTTCCTTGAACACTTAGAGAGATGCCTGTGCCCAACAGAGCTATCAACATTTGATTCCCTCTCCTCCCCAAAGTTCCTCATAATCAGACAGATGTGTAGGGCTACTGCATCCCACCTGGTAACAAGAACTCAGCCTGATAAATATAATAAAAAATAGCTCCTGGGTTTTCTCAGAACCAACTCAGAAGTTAAATTCCTCAAACCCATGCCCACTGTCCTCTTGAGCTTCCTCTTTAAAAATCCCCCACTAAGGCAGCTAGACCCACCTAGCCCAGCAAGCCTCTAGTTTATTACACTTGACCCAATACAAAATAAAGCCCTGCTTGCCCTAAACCTAGCCCTATAAGACAAGCAAACCTCTGTCCACCGATAGGATGCAATCAAACATCTATAAAACCACTTACCAGCCCTTACGCTCAAAGCTGTTTTTGCTTTTGTAAGTGATCAACTTCCTTGCTGCAACAATTTTGGCGTAGAATGCTAAATAAAATGCTGTAAATGGGGACTCAACTCTGATATGTCTTTCAACAAGTTCCACCCCTACACCTTAAAGCACCTGAGATTACAGTAGAGGGGAGTGATTGATAAGGGAAAAGCAGACAGTGTCTCCACACCAGTGAAATACACCCCCTTCAGGTGAGAACACCTTAGCCACTGCAATCCCCAAAGCCTTGATCCACCTTTAGGAGCTAATTCATGCCTTGTCCTCCCACGTGCAGGAGAGAGCTATGGGACAAAGGGACTTCTATTGTTTTCAGCCTGCCAAAGTCCACCATTGAGAATTCCTGTTTGCTCTTCTCAAATAGAGAAAAGAGCAACACCAATATTTGACGTTCTTGACTCATGGAAAACTCAACTTTGGAAATTTCTGGACCTTTCTCCCCTTATCTGGAAGGGAGAGCACAAACTAAAAGCACCATTTGGGTGCTACATCCCAGTTCTTAGCCAACAAATGTCTTCCCAATCCATACAGACCTGTCTGCTACTAGTTCCCAGTGAATTTCCTTAAATCCTCCCAATCAGTCTGTGGACTCTCTGTCTTTATCAGCAAACCACATTTCAAACAGAATCCCATTCTCACCAGCAAAATTAAGTTTTTAATATCTATGTCTACTCATTTTTATCCTAAAAGTAGACATGCAGTTTCTAGAACAGGGATGATTTATTATTATTATTATTACTTACAGCAATAACCATGACAGTTTTCCTAGTATTCCACAGGCGATGCAATGAGAGTCAGATGTTTACTTCACAGACAGGAGTCCTACCACAGGAGAGGATCCGTGAAATTATGAATCAGGACCAGGATTGCTGCCCTTCTCTCCCTCCCCTCTTGAGGGACATAAACCTTTGCTTCCTGGTGTTTTACAATCCTTTGGAATGAAAATTAATTTTCTCAGGAAGAAAGGGAGAAATTTTTCTACCCCAGAATGGAAGCATTTCATTCCAGAGAACATAAATTTTATTACCCTTTGAATGAGAACAGATGGTTCCAGGTTTCTCTAACACCCTCTAACTTTCAAAGCTTTTCATTTAACTCAGGTGCCAGTAACATTTGCTCAGAAAGCTCTAACTATGAAGAAACATAAAATATTCCCTTCCAGACACAGATCAGTGGTTGTCTGTAGCTGAGGGTTGGAGCAGAGCTTGACTACAAATAAGGAGGAAACTATTTGAGGAAATGGACATGTTTTAAAACTGTGGTGATGATTGCACAAATGTGTAAATATACTAAAAATCACAACTATACATTTACAATGGGCTAATTGTATGGTATATAAATTATTCCTCAGTAAAGCTATTATTTACATGCTTTTAGTTAAATTAGCTGTAGATTAGGAGGTTATTTACAATCAATGGCTTAATAAAAGGCCTGTTTCAACAATATATGAAGAATTCCTAAAAACCAATAAGAAAAACAATAGAAAGGGCCCTCACAAAAGATGATACCCAAATGGCCAATGAATGTATGAAAATGTACTCAAATGCCCAATAAATTTATTAAATTTTTCTCAAAATCATTAGATTTCAGAGAAATGCAAATTAAAATCATAATGCTATACTACCACATGCCCATCAGAAAGGCTAAAATGAAAAAGAAAATACCAAGTGCTGGTGAATATATGGAACAACTGGAGATCTTCATATACTGTTGGTGAGAGTATAAATTGGGACAAACCCTTTAGAAAACTCTGGTTGTATCAATTAAAACCAAGCATATATGTCTCTATGATCTAGAAATTTAGGTATGTATAGCCAAGAGAAATGTTTATATACGTTCACCAAAAGTCATTCACAGTGTGTTCATAGCAACACTATTCATAGTAGCCCAACCCTAGAAAGTACCCCAAATATCAGTCAACAGTAGAATGAATAAACCAATTGTATACTCATATGATGGAATGCTGTTCCATTGGGGGAATGGTAGTTGTGATGTTTCATTTTATCGACTTGCCCAGGTTATAGTGTCCAGTTGTTTGGTCAAACAATGGCCTAGATGTTGCTGTGCATCTACAATCAGTTGGCTTTAAGTAAAGGAAATTACCCTTGATAATGTAGGTAAGCCTCATCCAATCAGTTGTAGACCTTAAATGCAAAGAACTGAGAATTCCAGGAATAAGAAGGAACTCTGCCTTTTGACCAGGAGTTCTTAACCAAGGGGGTTATGAACTGTGAACCTGAATTGAAAAAAAAAAAAAAAATTCAACCTATTATCTTTATTTTCTCTGACCTTTGATGTTGAGTGTCATAAAACTATCTGCTGCTACAGTCTCAGAAGGGTTCCATGGTTTCCACCTGATTAGCAAAGGGGTCCATGAAACAAAAAAAGGTTAAGAACTTCTGCTTTAGACTATACTTTCAACTCCTTACTGAGTTTCCAGCCTGAGGAATTCAGATTCAAGACTTCAGCATCACTCTTATAGGTATTTCTGGCCTCTGACCAGCCCTACAGAATTTGGACTTGCCAGGCCCCCTCCGCAATCACCAATTACTTATAATCAAGCGTGTGAGCTCATGTGCATTGGTTCTGTTTCTCTGGAGAACTCTGATATAGTAGTATTGGGAGATTACTGGAAGGGGGACACAGATGGTATTTCTGGGGTTCTGGTACTGTTCTTATGTGGGTGCTGCTTATGAGAATATTTTTTAAATTTTTTTAAAAAAATCATTGGGCTATAGACAGCATTTCCTATGTACTTACCCTGTGACCACTACCAGATATTTACCCAAATCCAATGATAAAATTAATACCAACCCCATTGAGTGTCTTCCATACTGTAATGTTCGATTAACATGGAATACAGAATGAATAAGGCCTGATTCAATCACCCAATATTTTAATCAACTTTTTACCATGTTAACCAGTTTGCAAAAATTAGTGGAACCTAGTAGAGATCCAGTCCCACTACCTGTTATTGAGACTGCCATCACGTGTCATACTAGTTGGTTTGTTTCAACTGGTTGAAGTTGAATGTAATTAATTATATAATTTTCATTTGTTTCAGTTCAATTCCTTTAAAATTAAATTGTGAAACAGAAGCAATATGAATAATGTTGAATGATAAATTCAATAATGTCTGCATATGCACTTAATTTACAATCATGTCCAGTAATCACAGTCCAAACCCAATTGTTATCAAATTTACTGATAAATATAAATTTTAAATTTTAAAAAATCACAAGTCCTGTAAAAATGGTATTCTAATTATATGATATTCTACCGAGAAAAGAAAAACTCTCTTTGAATCCCTCTCTGTTTTTCTTACATTTTCAGTGACTATATGTTGTTGTGCTCTGCTCTACTCCACTCCCACTACTATTTCCTCTTCCTATTTGTCTATTCCCCACTCCCCTTTGGCTCTTTTAGCTTTCTCATCTTTATTTTTCCCTTCCCCTCTTTCAGTACCTGTAATCTGTTTAATAACTCTAGCAACTAAATTTACTTGTTGAAATTCAGCACTAACTTCCATCAGTTCTGTGCACCTACCTTTTAAAAAGTTTTCCTGCAACCTTTCATTTGAGGATGCACTTTTCCAAATATCCATTTAGAATTAACCTAAAATAAGAATGAAAAGGACTGTTGATCAAAAATTAGCATTTTTATATACAAAGATAATGACCATATTTCAACAATAGGCAACTTTATTTAGTATAACTAGAAACATTCATAAATATCTTTGTATATGCATTCATATGTTAAGTTATAATCATGTTTTTTAAATCATGGTTTCTAGAATTTATTAATGCTGTTCACAGCTATTAAATAAGAAAATGTACTTAGAACTCAAAATTCTGTCTGTTGTATTTCCTAGTGAAAAAAAGGCATACAATAACAAGATGCTAATTAATTTTTTTTTTTTTTAATTTATTTTTTTACCGGGAGGTCCCGGGGATCGAACCCGGGTCCCTCCATATGGGAGACGGATGCCCAACCAGTTGAGCCACATCCGACCCCTAATTAATTTTAAATGAAAGCATATTATTACTCTACACAATAAAACAATAAACAAGCTCTGCTTTGTGGATTGTAAATTGCTAATGTTTGTGAATATTATCTTCTGTTTGTCTGAATTGCCCCTACTTCAATTTAAGTAAATAAAATTTATGTAAATACTTATAAGCAAAAATAAGGAATCACCATTTTCTATTAAACTGCATTAATCCTTTCAAGCAAGAAGTAATTTATTAAATTATATTATACTACCTTTAAAGTGTTGGTACATGTCTTAGTATACCCAAGCTGCTATGACAAATAACACACAATGGTTGATTTATCAACAGGAATTTACTTACTCATGGTTTGGGAAGCTAGAATTCC
This sequence comes from Tolypeutes matacus, assembly GCA_026826555.1. Taxonomy (NCBI): domain Eukaryota; kingdom Metazoa; phylum Chordata; class Mammalia; order Cingulata; family Chlamyphoridae; genus Tolypeutes; species Tolypeutes matacus. The sequence goes on along the minus strand of JAKSZT010053767.1, from coordinate 10,859,855 downwards.
AAAATCAAGCTTTTGGCAGGCCTTGCTTTCTCCTGGGCATTGAATTGATTTCTGGCTTCTCTGACTGACTGCATCAGAATTTCCTCTCTATAACACCTCTAATCATACAGATAAGACCCAACCTGATTCAAATTGGCCACACCTTAACATTTACAAAAGGTGCTATTTACAAATGTGTTCACATCCACAGGGACTTGGCTTAAGATTTAAACATGACATGACTCAATCCCCAACAATGCATTTGCCAAATTACCTAATTTATACTGTTATGGGACAATTTGTAGAGAATATATATTGAATTATTCTAATTGTCTTAAGTTTACTGATAAATTTGAAGAAACAATAACTGTTTTATAAATTATCTAATTCCAACTTTAAACTTCACCTAGCCATTCCTATTTAAAACAAAGTTGTAATTTCAATAAACTCCAGATTATTAATACATTATATTCCTCCCTTTCCCTCTAAATACCAATTATTCATTTGACCATTTTTTTAACCATGAATTACTCTGTAGAACATTTTCATAATGATAAAAAAGCAAAATTTATGTAATATCTATTTAAGAGTTGGCAAGGAAAGCTTTCCTTATAGCTTATTATTAATACTAATTTACTTTATGATTTATTTGTCCTTTAAACCATCTTTTTCTTCTGACATTTATCTTTATATTTCCTTTGTAAGTGGCCATTTGTAAAGCTGAGCCATTTCATTTACTGGTTTGCATTTTGTATATGCTTGTGATATACTGACAAATCCCCCCAAAATTTCCCTGCAGTTTCTTTGCCTTTTCTCTTATACAGTTTGTGGGCAAAAGTTAATTTCTAAAATCTGATGTCCGAAGTCTGCTATCTCAATTTTATGGAGTGAAAAAACTTGAACACATAATTTAAACTATAGTCTAACATCTCTTTATCTTATAAAATGTACTACTATAACATTACTGTTATTATTTAATATTTATTTTGAGAAACTTGAAGTATCCTTTAAGGTATGAGTGTATTGTAGCTCTTATAAATAATGAGTAATAGGCCAAATGTGCCATGCTAAAACCATTCAACCATTCAGTTCTAGCCTCATTTTTACTATGTGTCTGCTTTGAAATTCTTCAGCAGTCAGGAATTAAATCAGTATTACCAAATGAACTTCATATACTTGTGTGTGAAAAGAGAGCGAATGTGTGTTATATAAAAACATCAATAACTTCATTTCATTTATTTCACTCCCTTTCTCTGGATCAGAGAACCAATCTTGATAAAGAAACAGAAGAAAAATAGGTAGTTAGAGGCTTCCCATTGCTGGTATAATTTCTCTACGGAGAAAAACAAAAAAGTTTTATTAGTTAGGTCAGTTGTTTGGTTTAAGATGAGAAATAAGGGAACTTTGTAGAAAAATTACATGCTTTTAGACCAGCCATTTGTAGAGGAGCTTAGTTTTCTACAAAATGAGAGGGTTGGACTAAATCAAAGCAAGACAGCAAAGGGAAAAATTGATTTTCACCTCATTGTAATGTTTAAATAGGATGTCACTGTCCCCTTGATGTTGAAGCATGCCTTATGAGTCTCACCTCATTCTTTGGTGGTGGTGAACAAAGCAAAAACCAATAAAAAGCCTCAAATGATGAGTTCACCCTCTCCTCGCCTCTCAATATGTCACACTTATTCTCCAGCCTGAAAAGACTCACAACTACTGCACATATTTGTTTATAAAACAATACAATGATGTGTGCATAATTACTAATAATAATAGAATATATTGGTTTTTATAGCTAATAATAGCAGTATACTACTATTATTGTTATGTGGTTACTAATAGAAGTACAATTACTTAAATTGATATTTAAACTTATTGTTAAACATGTTATAAAATTAAAATCATTAGAGCCTATGAATATATTAAAATGTTACTAAAACTGCCACAGGTGAACTTGAAAGCAAACCTAAGACTAACAGACTGAAATTACTGAGAGGCAAATCTCAGCTCAATTTAAGCAAAACATTTCTAGCAATCAGTGCAAGTTTCAGTGGAATTGGGCAGTTTAGGAAAACAATCGTGTTTCCTGTTATTGAAAGAAATCTGACAGAAGTGAAATCACTGTATGCATGAGGCATATACATACTCCATGTGCTAGTAAGAGCCAGGAGAGACAACCCCAGGGCAGACTAGCTCGAGTTCCAAGCCTCATTATCCAGCTTTCGTAGTTTCCCAGTCCAAGGTTCCTTTCCAGTAGTGATTCCAACGAATATATAACATGATTGAGAAACAGAGTTTGAATGTCTGGAGTTTATATGGTGTTTCATTATGTAAGGATGATTAGTATAATCAATGCCTACCTGGTTGAACTCAATCTTCAGGTCCTCTCCCCTTCCCAGATGTTGGGGCTAAGACAAGGCTCACAGCCCTAAACCCCTAACCACATGGTTGGTCTTCACCCTAAGACCACGAGTGAGGCTGGCTTCATCCTGAATGACCATGTTAACATAACCTATCAGGTGTGGTCCTAGGCCCACCACAAATAACAAAAGATGTTCCTATTAGTAGAAATTCCAAAGATTTAGAGGTTACCTCCCTGGAGCTGGAAACAAAGACTACCCAAGTTCTTTATTTTGCTACACATTAAAATAATCTCAGATATTCCTGAAAGTCTCCTTGTTTTTGATAACATCAAGATGTTTCAGAGGGCCCAAGATGGCGTTAGTGTAGGAGGGCACACACTGCAAGATCCCAGAGCAAGGCGGATTGTGGACAGGGTCCTGCCCGGGGGTCTGTGCTGTGCACATGTGGAATGAGAAGCTTGGGACATCTATCTGTGCGGATCAACAGCGTGGACGGAATGATAGAGATTCATGAGTTTTAAGCTTGCCGGTGGTGGCTGGCACGGACGGCTGAGCCCGGTGGTTAGGGAGAAAAAAAAAGTAAAACGGCCGGTTGGAGCTGCAAGCAGGGCGAGAAAGTTTTATTTTCTGGGGATTTTACTGCGTGGAGCCCCTTGGACCTTGGGTGAACAGAATAGCCGGAGCGAATCGGCACACAGTGGAGGGGAGGGGTGATTCTGTTCGGGGGAGGGACTTGATTTGCCTAGCTGCCCAGGGATAAGCCCCAGGCCTCCGAGGAGCCAGGAAGAGGGGACACTCTCCAAAAGAGGGAGGGTTCTGTTGGAGGACAGGGAAGGGAATTTTTTTTTTTTTTTTGCCATCGATCTAGCTGCCTCGACCGCCCCATAGCTTTGGGGAGCAGATAAGCCGACCTGAAGCAGCATCCTGCTGAGAGGAGAGGCGAATCTGCAGAGTCAAACTGATTTACATAGCAACCCGGTGACGCTGGTGCTCGGCTCCAGAACGGGCGGAGTCGGCCGTCTTTAGCACTCTGCACTGACTAACATCAGAGCTACAGCTACCCTGGGGAGTAAAGGAAGTGGAACATGCTTGATTAATTTCCATGAGCCCAGATAGGGTCCCTTCCATAAGGGGGCTGGTCTAGAGGAGGAATTATTTTGGGTCCTG
>JAKSZT010053767.1:10830425-10856252 GCA_026826555.1 Tolypeutes matacus | reverse complement strand
GGTTTTTCTGTTTATTTCTGGTCTCTTGCTTTTCTTTCCTCTTTCCTACCCCCTTTCTTTTTTCTTTCATTTCTTAAAATTAGGTGCTACTAGCTTGTCGCTTCTTTGCTGTGCTTCTTCTTCAGTAATTTCCCACTCGCTGTCTATATTGATTTTGTATTCCAAACTATCGCTTATCCTTCCTTCATCTTTCTGCCTTCTGCTTTCTGTTGTGGCTCTTAGGTACAACATTTTTTCATAGGCCCACAACTTAAGGGTGTTAATTTCTATTCCATCTATTTTGTTTTCTTCTTTTTTTTTTTTAGTATTAACTTTTTCCTTTCAGCCCGTTCTTTACTATTTCTCTCCCTCCTCATAATTCTAGCCTTCTAAATCACTATATATGTATTTCTCCATTTGTTTTCCCAGTCCATTGTAGGAACTCCACTTTTTTTCCTATTACTCTACACTGCCTACACAAGTTAAATATTCATTTCATTAAGTCTCATTTGGCCTCTCTTCTAACTTATCAATATTACTATTATCTTTCTACCTTCCTTACATCTTTTGATTCCTCTGGCCCTAATCTTTTCCCTTCAAGGAAACATAGAAAGCAGCAAGGAAATAAAATAAGAAGAAAAAGTGCCAAAGAGAAAACTTAACTCACACGCAGAACCACCAGTTAAATAAAACTCTAGAGCACAGAGAAAAGCTAATCAACTGAACAAACCCATCAAGATAATATGATGACCAGAGGGCAACAAAAAAATACAAATGACTCTGAGAAACAGGAAAACATGGACCAGTCCAATGAACAAATTAAAAACCAGGAAGTGATGTAGAACATCGAACAACTAATCAAAGCTATCCAAACAAATATCATGGACCAACTTAAAGAAGTGAAGGAAGAGATTAAGGACATAAAGAAGACACTGGGAGAACATACTGAAGAAATTGCAAACATGCTTAAAAAGATAATGGCTATGATGGTGAACAATGGCACAATCCAAGAAATCAAAAAGACGCTGGATTCACATAACAGCAGATTTGAACAGGCAGAGGAAAGAATTAGTGATATGGAAGACAATACAGCTGAAATCAAAGAGATAGTAGAACAGATACACAAAAAGATAGAAAAAATCCAGCATGGACTCAGGGAATTAACTGATAACACAAAATGCAAAAACATACGCATTATGGGCATCCCAGAAGGAGAAGAAAAGGGAAAGGGAACAGAAGGAGTGTTGAAGGAAATAATGGCTGAAAACTTCCCAACTCTATTGAGAGAGATGGATGTGCAGATCCAGGAAGCACAGTGCACCTCAAATAGTATAAATCCCAACAGGCCAACTCCAAGACATATACTTGTCAAAATGTCCAATGCTCAAGACAAAGAGAAAATATTCAAGGCAGCAAGAGAAAAGAGAAGCATCACATACAAGGGAAGCACAATAAGATTAAGTGCTGATTTCTCAGCTGAAACCATGGAGGCAAGAAGACAATGGTATGACATAGTCAAAATACTAAAAGAAAAAAAATTCCAGCCACGAATTCTCTATCCAGCAAAATTGGCATTCAAAAATGATGGAGAGTTCAAAATATTCACAGATAAACAGAAATTAAGAGAGTATGTGAAAAAGAAACCAGCACTTCAACAAATACTAAAGGAATCTCTACAAGTTCAAAGGAAAAAACAAGGGAGAGAGAGTTGGAGGAGAGTTTAAAAACAACTAAAAAGACAAAAAGAGAAACAAAACAACATATGACATACATTAACCCAAAGAAAAAATGGTTGAAGTAAGAAATTTGTTATGAGTAATAACACTGAATGTTAATGGATTAAATTCACCAATCAAGAGACACAGATTGGCAGAATGGATAAGAAAATATGATCCATCTATATGCTGTCTACAAGAAACCCACCTTCGACCCAGGGATTCTAGGAGACTGAAAGTGAATGGCTAGAAAATCATTTTATAAGCTAAGAATAGCCAAAAAAGGGCAGAAGTAGCTATTCTAATATCAGACAAAATAGACTTTAAATGCAAAACTATTGTAAGAGACAAAGATGGACACTACATATTAGTAAAAGGAGTAATCTCTCAAGAAGAGAGAACAATCATCAACATTTACGCATCTAGTCGGGGTGCCTCAAAATATGTGCGGCAAACTCTGGAAAAACTAAGAGGAGAAATAAATGCCTCTACAATTATAGCAGGGGACTTCAACACACCACTATCATCATTAGACAGAACATCTAGACAGAGAATCAATAAAGAAACAAAGGCACTCAACAATACATTACAAGACCTGGACTTAATAGACATATACAGAACATTATACCCAAATACAGCAGGATTTACATTCTTCTCAAGTGCACATGGAACATACACCAAAATAAACCACATGCTAGGCCACAGAACAACTCTCAATGAATTCAGAAAGATTGAGATTATACAAAGTAATTTCTCTGACCACAATGGAATGAAATTGGAAATCACTAAGGGCCAGAGAAACATGTTAGGCACAAGGATATGGAAGTTAAACAACACACTCTTAGACAAACAGTGGGTTAAAGAGGAAATCTCAAAGGAAATCAGTAACTACCTTGAAACTAATGAAAACGACAACACAACATATCAAAACCTATGGAATGTAGCAAAAGCAGTCCTGAGAGGGAAGTTCATAGCCATAAATTCATATATTAAAAAAGAAGAAAGAGCTAAAATTGAAGACCTAACTGCACACTTGGAGGAATTGGAAAAACAACAACAAACTAAACCCAAAGGAAATAGAAAGAAGGAAATAACAAAGATTAGAGCAGAACTAAATGAAATAGAGAATAAGAAAGCACTGGAAACAATAAACAAAACCAAAAGCTGGTTCTTCGAGAATGTCAATAAAATTGACAAACCCTTAGCCAGACTAACAAAGAAAAAAGAGAGAACAGATGCAAAAACATAAAATAAGGAATGAGCAAGGGGATATCACTACTGACCCCACAGAAATAAAGAGTATCATAAGAGGATACTTTGAAAAATTATATGCCAACAAGAATGATAATTTAGAGGAAATGGACAAGTTTCTAGAAACCCACAAACAGCCTACATTGATGAAAGAAGAAATAGATGAACTCAACAGTCCAATTACAAGTAAAGAGATAGACTCAGTCATCAAAAACCTCCCAACTAAGAAGAGCCCAGGACCAGATGGCTTCACAGCTGAATTCTATCAAACATTCCAAAAAGAGCTAACACCAATTCTACTTAAGCTCTTCCAAAAAAAATAGAAGTAGAAGGAATATTGCCTAACTCATTCTATGATGTCAACATTACCCTAATACCAAAACCAAATAAAGATACCACAAGAAAGGAAAATTACAGACCAATTTCTCTAATGAACCTAGATGCTAAAATCCTCGACAAAATACTTGCTAATCTCATTCAACAACATATCAAAAGGATTATACACCATGACCAAGTGGGTTTCATCCTGGGTATGCAAGGATGGTTCAATATAAGAAAATCAATCAATGTAATACACTACATAAACAGATTGAAAGAAAAAAATCACATGATCATCTCTATATATGCAGAAAAAGCATTCGACAAAATACAGCACTCTTTCCTCATAAAAACACTGCAAAAGCTAGGAATAGACAGAAACTTTCTGAATATGATAAAGGGTATATATGAAAAACCCAAAGCTAACATCATTTTCAATGGTGAAATCCTAAAAGCCTTCCCTCTGAGATTGGGAACTAGACAAGTATGCCCACTATCACCACTCCTGTTTAACATTGTCTTAGAAGTACTTGCGCGAGCACTGAGACAAGAAAAGGTCATAAAAGGCATCCAGATTGGAAAAGAAGAAGTAAAAATTTCATTATTTGCAGATGACATGATCCTATACATAGAAAGCCCTGAGAAATCTACAACAAGGCTTCTAGAACTTATAAAGGAGTTCAGTAATGTTGCAGGCTATAAGATCAATGCTCAAAAATCAGTAGCATTTCTATACACCAATAACGAGCAAACTGAGGAGGCAATCAGGGAAAAAATACCATTTACAATAGTAACTAAAAGAATCAAATACCTAGGAATAATTTTAACTAAAGATGTGAAGGACTTATATACAGAAAACTACACAACACTGTTAAAGGAAATCAAAGAAGACTTAAATAAATGGAACATCATCAAGATGTCTATCCTACCCAAACTAATCTACAGATTTAATGCAATCCCAATTAAATACCCAGGGTCAAGCTAATGAGGTTCTGTTACAGAGCTTTTCTTTTAGTCTGAAGGGAAAAAATGTTCAGGGCTTCTAAACACTAAAGAAAAAAATAATGGCTTTGACCAGTGTTCATTCGGTCTGGTGCCAAACTTCCAGTGAAATTAAAATCGATACAACCTGAATTTTATTCACAGAGGATATCCTAATAGAGTAATCCTTCACTTTGCTCTAGTCAACCTTCTTAAAAATATCCTGTTTCTCTAACGACTATATTACTTGATTAAAACATTGTTAAAATTAAAAAAAAAAAAAAAGTCAACACTGTATTTTTTAAGGAACTGGAAAAACTAACCACAAAATATATTTGGAGAGGCAAGAGGCCCCGAATTGCCAAAGGCATATTGAAAAAGAAAAATGAAGTTGGAGGTATCACACTACCTGACTTTAAAACATTCTACAAAGCTACAGTGATCAAAACTGCATAGTATTGGCACAAGGATAGACCTACTGACCAATGGAACCGAATTGAGAGTTCTGATATAGATCCTCACATATACAGTTATCTGATATTTGACAAGGCCACGAAGCCCACTCAGTTGGGAGAGAATGGCCTCTTTAACAAGTGGTGCTTGGAGAACTGGATACCCATATCCAAAAGAATGAGAGAAGAATACCATCTCACATCTTATACAAAAATCAACTCAAGATGGATCAAAGATCTAAATATAAGAGCCAAAACCATGAAGACCTTGGAAGATAATGTAGGGAAGCATCTACAGGACCTTGTAATAGGAAATGGTTTCATGAACTTCACAGCCAAAGCACTAGCAGCAAGAGAAAAAAATAGATAAATGGGATCTCATCAAAATTAAAAACTTCTGCACCTCAAAGGATGTTATTAAGAAAATAAAAAGGCAACCTACCCAATGGGAGAAAATATTTGGCAACCATATATCTGATAGGAACCTAATATCCTGCATATATAAAGAAATCCTACACCTTGAAAATAAAAGACAAACAACCCATTTAAAAAATGGGCAAGTGACCTGAAAAGACACTTCTCCGAGGAAGAAATACAAATGGCTAAAAAGCACATGAAAAAATGCTCAATATAGCTTGCTATCAGGGAAGTGCAAATCAAAACTACAATGAGATACCATCTTACAGCCATCAGAATGGCAGCTATTAAAAAAACAGGAGACACCAAATGTTGGAGAGAATGTGGAGGAATAGGAACCCTCATCCACTGCTGGTGGGACTGTGGTATGGTCCAGCCACTGTGGAGGACAGTTTGGCGGTTCCTCAGAAAACTAACAATAGATCTTCCATATGATCCAGCAATTCCACTGCTGGGTATATACCCAGAAGAACTGAAAGCAAAGACACAAACAGATATATGCACACCAATGTTCATAGCGGCATTGTTCACCATTGCCAAAAGTTGGAATCAGCCCCGGTGCCCATCAAAAGACAAATGGATAAGTAAAATGTGGTACATACATACAATGGAATATTACTCAGCTGTAAGAAGGAATAAAGTGCTAACACATGAAATAACGTGGATGAATCTTGAAGACCTTATGTTGAGTGAAGCAAGCCAGGCACTGAAGGATGAACAGTATATGACCTCACTGATTTGAACTGAGGAAAGTGAGCAGTCTCTGAGAACCATTGTCTGAAAGATAGATTAACAAGGGAGAGAAAGAGAAGAGCAGGCTTTGAGCCATCACCCATATGGACATAATCTACGGTAAAGGGATAGAGTATAGTTGCATATTGAAGGATAGGACAGATGGGTAGTGATATTACTGGGTTTGGTGGTGCAGCGTTGACAGGTGGGTAGATTAGGAAGGGCAGGGTATTTGAACCTTGAATCTTGACATTCCATGAGTCAAGACAGGGGAGTGTCATATGCCCCAGGGTGGTGGGGAGGAAGGAACAGTTAAGATCTAATGGGGTATTTAGTGGTCATGGGAAAGGTTTTTCATTACCTTACAGTAATGGACACAGGGCATGGTAAATATCATCAAAACTTATTAAACTGTATCATCTAAATTGTAAACTATACTGTAAATCATTGACAATGTTTAGTTGCTATATTTTGCTATCTGTATAACAGTTATAACAATGCTAACATCAAAAAAAAGGGGGGGGTAATATGGGGTGGGGAAGGGGGTTGGTTTGGTATCTGGGGGTCTCTGGTATTCCGTGTGTGACCTAAAACTTCTTTGAAAATTAAATGAAAATTTGGGAGACACTGGGGTTTGAGAGGGGGAAGGTGTCACAGCACACCGGATATCTGATAACATAGTGATAAAAGGAATAAAAGAATATATATATATATATATTTTTTTTAAAGGCATTTCTTTTGCTTTTTTCCCCATTTTTTTTTGCATGTCCCAATCCACTAATTATATTTTGTTTTGTTTTGTTTTTTGTTTGATTGTTTGTCTTTTTGGTTTTTTTTTTTTTTTTCCTGAGTTTCCTTATGTTTGTCTCTTGCATGTAAACTTTTCATTGTTGTTTCTTTTTCCTATTAAGTGTATTTGATTATTTTATGGGCTACATGTTCATGGAAGATTTAGATCACAAAAGGGTTACAATGGGTACTGCAGGGGACTATTGGTGGGGGGTGTCTGGGAGGGGGGATTCATGGGAGTAAGTTCATCTGAATATACATGAAAGATATACAAAATTGTTCAAAAGATCAAAGGATGGGGCATGGTCATGGTGGGTGGACAATCACTCAATAAATGAGGGAATCTGAATTCCTAGCCTGGAGAGCTCTGCCACATTCTCCAAGGGAGCAGCAACAGTCCTCTGAGTGCAGGGACAGTGTCTGTCAAAAGAGGATGGCCCACTGATGAGTTCTTTTTATTGATGACTACCCTTATGAGTCTTTGCTCTTGTAACTGACACTTAGCTTACTGTTATGGGGTGCCTAAGGGTTGCCACCTGAGAGCCTCCTTGTTGCTCAAATGTGACCTCTCTCTAAGCCAAACTCAGCATATGAATGACTCCCGGGGATGAGCCTCCCTGGCAACGAGGGATTAATACCAAGTGCCAACTGGCAACACGACTGGAAAAAGACCTTGAATAAGAGGGGGAAAAGGTAAAGACAAATGAGTTCAAGTGGCTAAGAGACTTCAAAGAGAGTCGGGAGGTCCTCCCAGAGGTAACGCTTACACACACCTCAGTAGGAGCTCATAGAACATCAAAGTGCATATCACCCCACACAGAGGGGCTCCTGAGAGCTCTGGAGACACCCAGGTCCTATATAAGGGGGGATAACCCCAGAGACTGACGCCTTATCAGTGGGCTCTATTTTGGAATCTGTGCTCCCGAGAGTGACAGAATTGGACTCAAATAAGTCCTCCCTGCACATGGTTCATCAGTCCCTTCTATTCAAACCTATATGTGATGCTGGAGTTTTTAGGTATACTTCCAGAGACTGGAGCCTCTGGCCTACCTATGTGCCAGGTGTGCGTGGAATCTCGGTGGAGCTGCAACTCCTACCCTACAGCTCAATGGACTCATCCAAGTCACCTGGCAAGGAGACGATGGGCAATGGCCATCCCAGGGAATGGAGAGGGCCTGCATCTGCAGGCAGGATCATCCCACCCACCATATCCATGGGATATAAGCCCTCTCTCACTTGGAGGTGGAGTGGACATCACCATCCCAGTCCCCTCAGGATTGGGGGAAGAACTATGGACTAGAGTGGACTTAATGGTATTCTGTTGTACACATATGGTGATTCTAGCAATGGAAGAAATTATAACAGTGAGGTGGAGCCAGTGGCCACTGGACACTTTTGGGGCAGGGAGGGGATGTGCAGTTGAAATACAGGGGCTTCTTCGGGATTTGGAGGTTGTCCTGAGTGCCGTTGTGGCAACGGATGTAGGCCATTTTAAATCAGCACACACCATTCAGAACTGTGTGGGAGAGAGTGTGGTCTACGATGTGAACTGTGGTCTATGGTTGATGGCAAAGCCCCAGGATGTGTAAGTCCATTGAGGATGATGGGCCACACTTGTGGGAGATGTTTGTGTGGGATGTGGTGGGAGGTGTGGGAGGTGGGGAACATGGGAATCCCTGTAGGTTCCATGTAATATTTAGGTAAGTTAAGCACCTCTTAAAATATATATATATATATATATAACATTTTTGTAAGCAAAATGCAAAAAAAAAAAAGATGTTTCAAGCCCATTTTTATTTTTCCTATCTAAAGACGTGGAGTCAGCAATATTTCAAGGAGCTGTAATATCTTTGGGGGATAAGGAATATGAATATTGATGTTGTCATACATTGGGCTGTTCCATTGAAGCACGTTAGTGTAGGGAAAAGGGAGAACGAGTCACAGCTGAGGCCTGGCAGACAACATGGCGTGAGACCCCTCCCCGAAACCCTCCAAGGCGAAAACTGCTACTAAAAACAAAGCTGGAAAGACCCCGCCAACACCCTGGTCCCATTTGAAACTCTTTCCCGGGTCAAAGAGAAGCCCGGATAACCCCAAAAGTCCTCCTCATTGGTTCCCTGAGAGCTAACAGATGGGGATCATAAGGCAACCAATCACAACAGCAAACAGCTGGGCCCCCTCCTCAACATTAGGAAGGGGATGGAGGAAAGGTTTTCAAAAGGCCTAACCTGGGGACCCCCATGTACCACTCACACTGCAGCACATCTGCATCCAGGAACTGCATACTGTTTTTCTTTTCCTGTTTCTTAATAATCTCTTTTCTCCCTTACATACCCTATGGTGTGTCCTTAAATTCTTGTATCTGACATAGCCAAGAACCTAGAATCCCAGAACCCAGAACTGCCCGCTACCACCACCAGATTGCACAGGCAGGAAGAGTGACACCAGAGGACTGAGGAAGTGCCTGCCTGAATCATTAAAGTGTATTAAACTTCAGAACAGTAAAGAATGTTCATACATATTATAAAGATGTATAATTTTTTTTCTTTTTTGGGTATGTATAATATTTCTTTTCAAAAGTATGGAAATGTTAAGGTGACTATAGTTTATAGAGGTAAAATTTTATAACAGGACTTTTTGTTAGCATTTTGAAATAAATCATGCAGCTACTTAGGTTTTCTGGAAAAGGAGAATGGAAAGTCATTTAACAACTGTGCTTGTCAATAAAGAGTTCTGCTTTTTTGCTATTATTTATTCAAACCTGAAGAATGCAACTTGAGGAACATTAATTGGCCTTAGTTGCTTTCTATGAGTGATAGAATGTTTTATAGATGGCTTGGAAAAGAAGTCAGAGCCCATTTCTTTCTTATGCATTTTAATCAATTAATTTCTTTAGAAAAAATAAAATTAGTAAATGAAGGAGTCAAGATCTCACATGACAATCTGAAATTTGTGGCTGCAATTCATACACCACCCCAAGGGCAAATAAATCTTGTGCTTTTATCATCCCTAATGGTTAAATCTAAACTTCCATCTGATCAAATAACTGATTAAATATCTGGTGAAGGTCAAAGTAATTTGGAAAGATTTTTTTTGTATATTTGCTTCTGGAAAACATAGAAGGTAGCAGTCATTTTCAAGATGAAGTTCTGGGAATGAATCTTGAATATACATTTCTTCCATAAAATAAATTTTTTAAAAATTATTTCCATTTTCAGAGTGTGGCTTTGCAGATTCCCAAATATTATTGCCTTTTATTTTAACTTCATATGGAAACTCCAGGGATGAACCAATTATTGTCAAACTTAGTCCACATGGTGGCCATTCATATGATATACATGTTTCTGGTAAACCCTCCCCAGAGAGCTTGTTAAGGTATTGCATCAGAAAAGAGTGATTCATAAACCTTAGCTGTGTCTCCAAGAGCTATTATTTCTCCTAATTACATCAACTACAGGTTTGCTAAATTCATTCATAGGGAAACAAGAAATAGTTTTAACAACATGAAATTTAGGCCCTCAGAGCTCTATTGAGCCATTCATGAATCAGCAGCATCCCAGCCAAAAAATAGATAGGAGACCACACACAAGAGGTAGAAAGGGCAGGGACATATAGACAGACTTTCACAACCAACAAGTAAGCTAGCAGCATAAATGACCCTATTGGCTACATCAAGATATTTATCCTCATTTGGTTAATACCAAATCAAAGGAGTGGAGGTACACAAGCTAAACTGGAGTTGGCGGACAATGATTGGTTGGCCTAAACTGGAGCTGGCAGAGATTATGCTTACTGGCCTTAGGTTTGGGATACTGGAGGAGCCCCGCCCTATAAGAAAGAGAACTAATAAAATTGTGTTTTAATTAAGTGGGCTTTAGCATGAGCTACTCCATCTTGGGTCCCTGTGCATTATTTAACCATTTATATATACTTAGTATTACATCAAAAGAAATCCTTTCACTTTAGTCTTTGTTTTTTATTATGGGGGAATTTATCAATGGGTAAGAATATTGTAGAATTTAAAATCAGAATTCTTTTTGTTTTCTGAATAAATGTGATGGTTTTAAAAAGATGCTAGATTGACAGGGATTTGAGTAGTTCAGCAATATATCAATCTTGAAGGACAAAACCCTGAAATTAACCATCAGCATGAAATCAGTAAGATTTTATGGAGAAATAAACATTAAATAAAAACAAACCCTAGTGATCTTTGGGCCATTAGATTGAGAAGGCAAGAACTTGAATTGATTTTTTTCACTTCATTATACTTTTGGCTCAATATTCCGTATGTATAAAACTTTCCATTTTATTATATTAATTTGTAGAAAGATAAGATTACAACAATACAATATTTTGAATATTCACCCCAAACTTTTATTATATTATTTTAATATATTTTATATGTATGGGTATATTATTTATATTTATTATTCAAATTTTGTATATATATATATATATATATATATATATATATACAATATATATATAATTCCTGGCTAAAGAATAGAAATGAGAATGAAAAAAAAGTTGCTTAGAGTTTTCCTTTCAAATCCTATGTAGTTTAGAGTAGGATAGTTCTCAGAATTATGAACCAAATTTTAGAGGAAATTAGCACCTTAAAGGTTTTAGGCTGAATGGCTGTGTTTACTATTCATCCTAGACCAGGGATTCTTAAACTTTTTTGTTCCATGGACCCCTTTGCCAGGTGAAAACCATGGACCCATTACTAAGTCCACACTATATTGTGTATTATTTAATAAATATTTCACACCCACACCAGATTAATGTTTGTTTGTTTGTTTTAATTGCAATTCAAGCTCATGGACCTCCTGTTAAGAACCCCTGTTCTAAACAATTCTGCAAACCAGAATGCTCTCTTACCCATAACTTTGTGATTTATTCCTAATGTTATTTATAGTTTAATGTTATCTCCAGCAACCACAGTTGCTGATATTTTAAAATTGGATTTTTTTTCATTGCAAACATTAGCTTTTAATATACTTCAGGACATTTAATGATGTTAGTTACATGATAACATTTATGCAAAGGACAATTTTTTTCTTTGATGATGTTATGTCACTGCAGCATAAACTTACAAAGTATCAGTGGAAATTTTTCTTATTTTCTCAGAATTAATACCCAGAATCCACAGGCTAATATCAAGTAATGTCAAATTTTGGAATAAAGTGGGGTCATCCACTTTCAAGAGGAGACTGCTGCGAGGCACTATTTTAGCACTATTGGGGCCATACATCTTCCCAACCCTCCACTATCCCACTTGTCCTGAACTACATAAAAAGAAGGGAGGCTAGAAATCATCTTTGAAAGGAATGAGAGTTTGTACAGCTGCTTTCATCCCTTCGCCTAGCCTTCTGATAGGTGAGGGGGAACATTCAATATATTCTCCCTCATCCTACAAGATCGAGGATGCCAGACCATTATTTCTCTCATTATGTCATAATTGCTGAGCATCACTTGTTTGAAATTTTCTAAGCCACTGAGCCAGCAGGGTACTTGGTGCTCTAGACTCAAAGTTCTTGATGAGAGAAGAGAAGAGCAAGAGAAAGGCGATGAGGGAAGACTTGCAGGGAAGAATAGCAAATATGCTCACTGTGTGGTGTGATTGTTTCCCTCAACAATCTTGGATGTTGGTTTGGTTAGGAATTAAACTATTTTGCTAGTGCTCCCCAAGAGATCTACCCAATGGAAAAGGGAATCCTCAACCACAAGATATGGTGGAGTGAACCTCCCATGGCAGAAATAAGGGGTAGTAAGCGGATGTGTCTCAATTGGCTGTCCCAAGCCGGGGGACTATAAAGGATAAAGTTGCTTAAAGGCCAAGTTGACAGAGCCAACAAATATCTGACCATCAGAAACCAGCATTTGGATACTGTGGTCAACTGAATTATGCACTCCAATTTAGACAGGTTTTTAATCTTAATCTACATTCCTCTGTGTTTGAACTCATTGTAAGCAGAACCTTTTGATAATGTTACTTTCAGTTAAAATGTGGTAAACTGAACCAGGGTGGGCCTTAATCTGGATTACTGGAGATTTTTATAAAGAGAAGGCCACAAGGAGAAGCAGGAAATCAGTGGAAATCAGAAGAGCAGATGCAGAATGGAGAGGACATCACCACATGATGGGAGACATAAATAAAAGCCAAGGAACCCCAAGGATTGCTGGCAGCCGGCACCAGAATGCTAGACTCTGGAAGAAAGCAAGTCTTGCCAAGATGGTGATTTTGGACCTCTTTTAGCTTCAACACTGTCAGTTAATAAATTCCCATTGTTTAAACCAACCCATTGTGTGGTATTTGTCATAGCATCCTAGCAAACTGAGACTGATGCCTACTATATAGAAGCAGCAGCAACTAATAAGAAGGGAAGAGAAATCCACCCCCAATATGGATTTATTTAGCAATGGAAGAGCAGTTTCAACTAACCAAGTATAAACCTCAGTCAATTTACCATAAGCAGTTATATGTGGAAATCGTTTTTTCACTCCTCCTTTCCCCAGCCCCAACACCAGAAAACTAGCCCCCACCCTAACCCCATAAGTACAAATTCCAAGGTGCTAGACCCTGGAGAAACGAGGAGAGCTTAAACTGATTATAAGACAATTTCCAGGATAGATATGACTACATATTTGTAATTTGCATTATTTTTCTTATTTGAAATGCCAAGTCACATCATATTTTTTAAAGAAAGTTCTGCTGAATCTATAACATTATAGTAGCATTTATAATCTCTCAGTATTTAGAATATATTAATTCACCATTTTCTAGCTTCAGTTGATGCTGAAGTCAACTGTTAACCTGATTGTGCTTCCTTTGTGATGGACCTGTCTTTATTCTCTGATGCTGATGGAACTCTTATTTCCTCTTTTTCATAATTCCACTATTTTTCCAATTGCACAAAAAAGTACAGACTTCCCTTAAGCTCTCTCTCCTCCTATACAGGGAATTATTATTAACATCATAAAATATTGGACTGACACAGTAACTATAGTACATCATTTACATTAGGGTTCACACTTTATGTTTTACATTTCTATGGGTTTTGGCAAATGGATAATGTCATGTATCCATCATTACAGAAGCACAGAGTATAGTTTCACTGCCCCCAAAATCTGTGCTCCACCTATTCATCCCTCCCTCCCTCTCCCTGAACCCCTGGCAACCAATGATCGTTTTAATCTCTTTATAGTTTTGTTTGTTCCACAATGTCAAATAGTTGGAATCATGTAGTATCTAACCTTTTGAGACTAGCTGCTTTCACTTAGTAATGTATAGTTACAGTTTCTCTATCTCTTTTCATGGTTTGGTAGGTCATTTCTCTTAACCACTGAATAATATGCAATTGTATGAATGTACCAGAGTTTGTTTATCCATTCACCTACTGAAGGACATGTAGGATGCTTCCAATTTTGGGGCAATTATTAATAAAGCTGCTAAAATCATTTGTATGCAGATTTTTTTGTGGAGATCAATTTCGACTCATTTGGGTAAATACCTAGAAGTGCGATTGCTGGATCATATGCTAAGCCTATGTTTAACTTTGTAAGAAACTGCTAGACTGTCTTCCAAAGTAGCTGTACCATTTTGCATTGATACCAGCAATGAATGAGAGTACCTATTGCCCCATATCCTTGCCAGCATTTTGATGCTGTTGGTGTTTGGATTTTAGCCATCCTACTAAGTATGTAGTGGTATCTCACTGTTGTGCAATTACCTAATGACATATGATGTGGAGCATCTTTTCATAGGCTTATTTGCCACCTATATATCTTCTTTAGTGAGGTGTCTGTTCAGATATCTTACCTACTTTTTTTTTCTTAACTTCTAATGGTACATATAACTTTTTTTTTTTTTAAGATTTATTTTTATTTTATTTATTTATCCCCCCCTGGCTGCCTGTGCTCGCTGTGTTTTTTTGCTTTGCGTTTTTCTGTGTCTGCTTGTCTCCCTTTTGTTGAGTCATCTTGCTGTGCCAGCTCACCGCACCACATGGGCCATCAGCTCACCATGCTGCACAGGCCATCAGCTCACCACACCGCATAGGCCTGCTTGCCTCCACCAGGAGGCCCCGGGAATTGAACCCAGAGCCTCCCCTATGGTAAACGGGAGCCCAACCAATTGAGCCACATCCGCTTCCCTACATATAACTTTTTAATTGGGTTGTTTGTTTTCTCATTGTTTATTTTTTAAGAATCCTTTGTATATTTTGGATACAAGTCCTTTATTAGATGTGTTTTGAAAATATTTTCTTCCAGTCTGTGGTTTGTACTTTCATTCTCCTAACAGTATCTTTCAGAGTTGAAGTTTTGAATCCTAATGAAGTCCAACTCACTAATTTTTTTTTTCTTTTATGTATCATGCTTTTGGTGTTGTATCTAGAAACTCATTACCAAACCCAAAGTCACCTAGTTTTTCTTCTTTATTCTCTTCTAGAACTGGGGTTCTTAGCCTTTTTTGTTCCACGGACCCCTTTGCCAGTCAGGTGAAATCCATAGACCCCTTACTAAGTCCACACCATGCTGTGTATTATTTAATAAATATATCACACCCACACCAACACATCCCCACAAAAATAATGTTTGTTTGTTTGTTTTTTATTTCAATTCAAGCTCATGGACCTTGTTAAGAAACCCTGTTCTAAAGTTTTATAATTTTGCCTTTTTTTTAAATTTTATACTCTGCTCCACCCAAAACCAAGGCTAGAAAGGCATGTATTCTCACCATCTTCCTCTGCAGGGAGTTTCCCTTCCAAATTCAGTCACTGAGGGTGTTGTTTTGAGATTATCTCTGATCTAGCTGTATGGAACTCAGGTCCATGCTTTGCCTTCAGCCCCTGTGGGTTCATTGGACATTAAAATCTAGCTTCAGGCTACCAGCGACTTGCACATGTTCTCTAGACAACTTAAGAGATTTTTACATATTGTCCATTATTTCAGGCATTAAATGCTGGGAGCGGTTTCTTTGCTCAGCTAGTCAACCATTTGCTAAAATAAAAATCTTAGATTTGCATGCTTAATGTCTCTTTGCTTGTTGAAAGCAATTTGTATTAGTCTGCCAAAGGGGTGCTGATACAAAGTACCAGAAATCTGTTGACTCTTTTAAAGGATATTTATTTGGTGTAGAAGCTTACAGTTACAAGGCCTTAAAGAGTCCAACTCAAGGTAACATAAGAGGTACTTTCTCACCAAATGTCTATTGCCACGTGTTGAAGCAAGATGGCTGCCAATCTCTCTGAGGGTTCAGGCTTCTTCTCTCCTTTTAGGGCTCTATGGGCCCAGCTTCTTCCAATCTCACCTGTATGCTGGAGGGCTCATTTCTTTCTGGGTTCAGCCTCTGTATTCTCTTCACAAGGGCAACTGGAAACTATCAGGTGAAGCTCATCTCTCTTCCTGAGGCCACAGTATCAAAGCTGACAAGTTCTCTCCTCATCTGTGTTTTTGGAGCTCTCTCTATTTCTCTGTGTTCTTCTGTGTGAGTGTCTGTTTATACAGCCCACCAAGGGGGAGAGGACTCAACCCTGCATGCCCTAATGATGTGGTTGAATCAAAACCCTAATCTGGATTTAATCAAGTAAATGTAAAGCCTTTGAATTTAAATCAATCAAAAGGTATCATGTCCAGAGAAACAGACCAGTTTACAAGCATAATCTATATCTCTATTTGGAATTCATAAATAATATCAAACTGCTACACTATTCTCAATAAACTAAATTAAAAGCAAGAAAAAAAAACCTCAAATCGTATCTAATGAAATTTCAATCTCGAAGTTTCTAGGGTTTTCAAACAAATGTGTACACTTTGAGCAATTGCCACACCAATGATAAGTTACTTAAGATTTTTGACTAAATGCTTTATAGTTTTTATTTTCTTTGCTAGTGAATTTTAAAACTCTTCTGTGGTTTCATATGTTGCAATTTGAAGTCTAATTTTAAAATGTGAGAACATCTGTCTCTTTTTAATATTAAAACTATTTTTATGATTAATATAAATATTTCTTAAGTACAGACTATAATTTCTGGTTCACTAACCTTCTTAGAATATAGAAGCCATTGACCCTATCTTCTGAATAGTCAATATTCTCTAAAAGTAAAAAAAACATTTTTAAAATCAATGAAAACACTCAGTATGCATTAGACAAGAATATAAATTATATGCAGGATATAAAAATGTAATTGCAGAGGATATTACATACAATTTAAATGTCATTAATTTTTATCACTTTGCTTTACTTTCAAGATCTGATAATTCAAAAGAATACAAAAAATTGAAAATACAATTTAATTATCATAAAAAAGCATTGAAATGTAACAACTATTCTTGATTGTTCAAAAGAGCAGTTTGGGGCTAATTTAGTATTTCATTTATAATTTTAATTAAGCTAAGGTTAATGAGAGTCATCTGAGCATGTTTTATGTAACCAGGTAATGTTGGGAATTCTAACAACTATAGTCTTTCAATGATCATTGTTTCTATTTCCTTATGACTCAAGCCTGGTTTGAGAGCTACTAGTAAACAGGAAGCTTGGGGAAGTTCTGTGTAACAACAGCGTTAAAGGCAAACATGTTTTGTATGTAATGCCTACTCTAAAGTCATTTGCCAATTAAATTATCTGTGTTTAGAGAATTGAAGAAGTCTAATCAATTTATATCAAGAATATCAGACAGAGGAAAGAGGACGGGAGAGCTCTGAATAAACAAATTTCCCTTTACTGAGAATGGTTCCACCTCAATGGCAACAAAGAAATAGTTTGAAACAAGATATTTTTCAGCTGTCAGATTAGCAAAGAAAATGGTGTGTTAACATTCAGGGTTAGACAAGGGGAAGTGAAATAAACATTTTAATGCACACTTGATTTAAATATAAATCACTACCAGCCACAGGTGGACAAATTGACGATATATATCATCAAAAAACCTTTGAAAAATGGGTATATACTTTAGCCAAATAAACTTCCAGAAATTTTTCCTAAAGAAAAAAAGTGTGCAAAGATGTAGGTGCAAGAATATTTATCACAATTTGCTTATCATTGTGAAAATGTTTGACAGAAATGAGTTCCTTTGCTAAATACTTGGGCTAAGAAATTTGCAAAAGCTCTGTTCTTGAAGGAAGGACACACCCACAGCTGACTTGACATGGTAAACTGCCTCCAACCAAAACCTTTCTTTAGTACAGACTCCTACCACTAGCCTGCTACCTATGGTTGAGTTTCTACCGTTACTAAAAATTGATTTCTATGGTTCATCACCTCAAATGGACTTAAAAATTATTATTAATATCTTGAATGATTTTGATTCCGAATTTTTATTCTAATTTCATTACTTCATTTTTATACTTTAGGTTTTCTAACTCTATCATATTGTCTTTAAAGTTAAATATTATCCCAACCTTTTTATAATAAATTTAACTTTATAAGTGTAGTGCTTAAAAATGATCTTTGTCTTAAAAACCTCATTCTTAACTTTTTACATTTTAGATCTAGCATCTTACTTTGCATATATATTTTTGTATTTTTTTATTTTTAAAGAAGTTTTACATTACATAAATGTTGCATCAAAAATATAGGGGATTGGGGGCAGGTGTGGCTTAAATGGTTGGGTGTCCGTCACCCATATGGAGGGACCTGGGTTCAATCCCTGGGACTTCCCAGTAAAAAAAAAAAAATAAATAAATAAATATATATATATATATATATGTATGTATGTATGTATATATAGGATTCCTATATACCTCACCCACTCCCACACACACACATTTTTCCCCATTAACAACATCTCTCATTAGTGTGGTACATTTGTTACAATTGATGAACACATATTGAAGCATTGTACTAACCAAGGACTATAATTTACATTATAGTTTACACTTTGCCTGCACAAGTTTATAGGTTTTAGCAAAATGTATAATGGCCTGTGTCCATCATGGCAATGTCATACAGGACAATTCCAAAGTTCCAAAAATGCCCTCATATTATACCTATTTTTCCTAGGATGGATGTTGTCTATCATCATCCTTTTGTTAGTTGTCCTGGGTGAGTCCAATGAATTGGTGACTAGGTATCACAACTCTGCTGAGATTCAGGGCTCAACCAACATATGAAAAGACTGAAGATTTAAGTCTCTGGGCCATATATTTAAGGAGTATAGTGCTCATTATAGGTTCAAATAAAAGGGACAAGAAAGCCATGTGTAGGGAAATTATAATGAGTTTAATTCTGTTACATTGGAGAGCATATATTCCAAAGTAAGGCCCACTGACAGTGCCAAATTCCTGAGCCTGTCTGCCCTGCTTATAGTGTCTTGATGTCTCTAGAGCCCTCAGGAGCCCTGCTGTTTGAGGTACTGTTTACTGTGGCAGTCAATGAGATCCTGCTGAGACATGCATAATTGTAACCTCTGGAATATCCTCCCAACTCACTCTGAAGTCTCTTAGCCATAAAAACTCATGTGTATTTAATATTTCCCCCTTTTGGTCAAGGTCTTTTTCCAGATTCATCATTAGTCAGTACTTGGTAATAATCCCTTGGTGCCAGGGATGCTCATCCACAGGAGTCATGTCCCATGCTGGGGGGCAGGTAGTGCATATATATGCTGACTTTGGCTTAGAGAGGCCACATTTGAACAACAAGGAGGCTTTCAAAAGGTAACTCTTAAGAAATATATAATACTAGGCTAAGTTTCAGGTTCACTAGGAATGGTTCATAAGTACAACCATCAATATCAAAGACCTGGTGTAATGGTCTATCCTCCTTCACGAGGCACTGCCCATGTACTCAGGATTCTTGCTGTTCTATTAGAGAATGTAGCAGGACTTCCCAGGATGGAAATTCAATATTCTTTTGGTTATTGTGTGGGTCTCCACCCACCGAAACAATGCCACAAGACCACTAGAACATATTCAATTGCCATAGAGGCATGCCCCAGGTACACCCCTTTCCACACACTCCCCATCACCCCACACCATTGATCCTCCCCTGCCACAGTTGTGACCCTTCTGTGATCCAAAACTTCCCCCAAAACAAAGCCAAAAGACCCTACAAATAATAATAATAAAATAATAATAATAATTAAAAATAACAAATAAAATACAAATGTAAAAAATAACAAATTTTTTTTCATTATATCCTTCATCACTGTAAGATCTATTCTCTTTTATGTACAGTGACAATTTCTTCCATATGTTCCCTCAGGTTCTTTTTTTTTTTTTTTTTTTTCACGCTATCTCCAAAGCAGCTCTAGGTTGCAGAAAAGTCACATAGAAAATATAGGAGATTCCCATATACCCAAACCCCTCCCACTCTTCCCCATTAATAACATTTTACATGTGTATGGTATATTTATTACAATTTATGTACAAATATCAAAACATTGCTACTAACCATAGCCAATGGTTTACATTATGGTTTACATTTTGATCATATACATTTCTTGGTTTTGACAAAATATTAAATGTACTGTATCCTTCATTGTAATATCTTGCAGAACAATTTAAATGCCCTGAAAATGCCCTATGTTCCACATATTCTATTCTTCCCTTTCCCTCCCTTTGGAACCTATGGTAACCTCTAAGTTTCAATTTTTGAAGAATAAGGTTCATAGTTACATGGAATAATATTGAAGACTTTATATATTGGTCTATTTTCTTTTATTAGGCACTGACTTTGTTCTCAAGAGATTCTTACCCCTCTAATTGAGAACCTAGCAGGACTCCCCACGGTGGGAGTTTAATATTGTCTTGTTTATTGTGTGGGTCTCCACCAACTGAGATAACACACTATGACAAGATGAACATTATCATATTTCATAGAGGCATGCCCCAGGTGCTCCCTATCCTACATATCATCCCACCCACCCCCAACAACCTGTACCAGTAAACCTCCCCTGCCATATTTGCCAAAAGAACATTCCCACTATTGTAGTTTAAACCACAAACCTGCAAACCCCGAGTTCAACTGCTCTTTTCTCCAACCCTCCCCCCAGTTTGATGGATAGTCCAACCCAAGTCCCCACCCTACTCTCCCTCACATTCAGGCACTCTCAACCCAATCACATTACTGCACCACTCTCACCCCCAACCAATGCCCAAACCCATCCTTCTACCTTATCGTAGATTTTGCCCATATGGGCATCGGCTCAGCACCCTCTACTCCTTTTATATCTCCTGATAGCCTTCCTTCCAGACTCTAGCTCTGTGAGTCTCAATTTGCTTAAGTCATATCAGTGAGGTCATGTAATATTTGTCCTTCACTGACTCGCTTACTTCACTCAACATAATATCTTCAAGATTCATCCATGTTGTCCCATGTGTTAATACTGCATTCCTTCTTATAGCTGAGTAATATTCCATTGTATGTATATACTACAATTTTCATACCCAGTCATCTGTTGATGGACACTTAGACTGCTTCCAACTTTTGGCAATAGTGAATAATGCCGCTATGAACATCGGTGTGCATATATCTTTTAGCGTCCCTGCTTTCAATTCTTCTGGGTATATACCTAGCAGTGGAATTACTGGATCATAAGGCACTTCAATAGTTAACTTCCTGAGGAACCGCCAAACTGTCCTCCACAATAGCTGCACCATTCTATGTTCCCACCAACAGTGTATGAGTGTTCCCTTTCCTCTACATCCTCTCCAACTCTTGTAGCCCTCTATTTTTTTTTAATAGCTGCCCGTCCAATAGGTGTAAGATGTTATATCATTATAGTTTTGATTTGCATTTCCCTAATAGCTAGTGATGTTGAGCATCTTTTCATGTGCTTTTAAATCATTTGTATTTCTTCTTTGGAGAAGTGTCTATTCAAACCTTTGCCTATTTTGTAAATGGTTTGTTTGTCTTTTTATTTTTGAGATGTAGTATATCTCTTTATATATGCTGGATATTAGACCCTTATCAGATAGATGTTCACCAAATATTTTCTCCCACTGAGTAGGCTGCCTTTTCACTTTCTTGACAAGCTCCTTTGAAGCACAAAAGTTTTTAATTTTGAGGAGGTCCCATTTATCTATTTTCTCTTTTGTTGCTCGTGCTTTAGGTGAAAAGTTTATGAAACCATTTCCTACTACAAGGTCTAGTAGAGGCTTCCCTACATTATCTTCTAGGAGCTTTATGGTTTTGTCTCTTATATTTAGGTCTTTAATCCATCTTGGGTTAATTTTTGTATAAGGCATGAGATGGTGATCCTCTCTTATTCTTTTGTATATGGATATCCAGTTCTCCAAGCACCATTTGTTGAAGAGGCCATTCTGTTCCAGTTGAGTGGGCTTGGTGGCATTGTCAAATATTAGTTGACTATATATGAGAAGATCTATATCAAAACTCTCAATTCAGTTTCATTGGTCAGTATGTCTATCCTTGTGCCAATGCCATGCAGTTTTGGACACTGTAGCTTTGCAGTATGCTTTAAAGTCAGGTAGTGTGATTCTTCCTATTTCGTTTTTCTCTTTCAATATGTATTTGGTTATTTGGGGCCCCTTGCCAATCCAAATAAATTTCATAATTAGCTTTTCCAATTCAGTAAAAATTGTTCATATAATTTTTATTGGGATTGCATTAAATCTGTAAATCCATTTGAGTAGGACAGACAGCTAAAGGATGTTCAGTCTTCCAATCCATGAACATGGAATATTCTTCCATTTATTTAGGTCTTCTTTGATTTCCTTTAACAATGTTGTGTAGTTTTCTTAGTACAAGCCCTTCACATCTTTAGTCAAATTTATTCCTAGGTATTTGATTCTTTTAGTTGCTGTTATAAATGTGATTTTTAAAATTTCCTCCTCAGATTGCTCATCTTTGGTGTACAGAAATGCTACTCAGCTTTGCACATTGATCTTATATCCTGCCTTTTTACTGAACTTGTTTATCAGCTCTAGAAGCTTTGTTGTAGTTTTCTCGGGGCTTTCTATGTATAGGATCATGTCATCTGCAAATAGTGAAATTTTTACTTCTTCCTTTCCAGTTTGGATGACTTTTATGTTATTTTCTTGCCTAAGTGCTCAAGCAAGTACTTCTAACACAAGGTTAAGTAAGTGTGATGAGTTAAATAACTGGGCATCCTTGCCTTGTTCCAGATCTTAGAGGGAAAGTCTTTAGCATTTCACCATTGAATATGATGTTAGCTGTGGATTTTTCATATATACCCTTTACAATGTTGAGGAAGTTTCCTTCTATTCCTATCTTTTGAAGTGTTTTTATCAAGAAAGGAATCTGTATTTTGTCAAATGCTTTTTCTGCATCAATAAAGATGATCATGTGATTTTTTTCTATTGATTTGTTAATGTGGTGTATTTCACTGATTGATTTTCTTTTGTTGAACCAAACTTGCATACCAGAGGTGAAATCCACTTGGTTGTGATCTATAATTCATTTGATATGTTGTTGAATATGATTAGCAAGTATTTTGTTGAGGATTTTAGCATCCAGGTTCATTAGAGAAATTGATCTCTAGTTTTCCTTTCTTGTGACGTCTTTGTGTGGCTTTGGTATTAGGGTGATATTGGAATCATAGAATGAGATTAGGCAATGTTCACACCATGTTTACTTTTTTGGAAGAGTTTAAGTAGGGTTGGTGTTAGTTCTTTCCAGAATAATTGGTAGAATTTGCCTGTCAAGCCTTCTGGTCCTCAGCTCTTCTTTGTTTGGAGATTTTTTATAACATTTCAGTCTCATTACTTGTGACTGGTCTGTTGAGTTCATCAATTTCTTCTTTCACCAATGTAGGCTGTCTTGTGTGTTTCTAAAAATTTGTCCATTTCATCTAAGTCATCCATCTTGTTGGCATACAATTTTTCAAAGTATCTTCTTATGATACTCTTTATTTCTGTGGGATCAGTGGTGTTATCCCCTTCCTTGCGTTTATTTCATGTATTTACATCTTCTCTCTTTTTTCCTTTGTTAGTCTAGCTAAGGGTTTATCAATTTTATTAACCTTCTCAAAGAACCAGCTTTAGGTTTTGTTAATTTTTTCTAGTGTTTTTTTTTTTTAATTCTCAATTTCATTTAGCTCTGCTCTAATCTTTCCTATTTTCCTCTTTCTTCTTGCTTTAGGATTAGTTTATTGTTCTTTTTCTAGTCCCTCCAGGTGTGCAGTTAAGTCTTTGATTTTAGCTTTCTCTTCTTTTAAATATAGGCATTTATGGCTATAAATTTCCCCCTCAGCACTGCTTTTGCTGCATCCCATAGGTTTTGATATGTTGTGTTCTCATTTTCATTTGTTTCAAGGTAGTTACTGATTTCTTTTGCAATTTCCTCCTTGACCCACTGATTGTCTATAAGTTTGTTGTTTGACTTCCATATCTTTGTGCCTATTCTGGTTCTCTGCTTGATACTAATTTCCAGCTTTATTCTATTGTTATCAGAAAAATTACTTTGTATAATTTCAATCTTTCTGAATTTGTTGAGATTTGTACTGTGACCTACCATGTAGTCTGCCCTGGAGAATGATCCATGTGCACTCAAGAAAAATGTATGTGCTGCTGTATTGAGTCTATATGTCTATTAGGTCTAGATCCTCTAATGTATTATTCAAGATCTCTGTTTCTTTATTGATCCTCTGTCAAGAAGTTCTGTCTAATGGTGATCATGGTGTATTAAATTCACCCACTATAATTGTAGAAGCATCTATTTCTCCACTTAGTTTTTGCCATGTTTGCCTCATGTATTTTGGGGCACTCTGATTAGGTTCATAAATGTTTATGATTGTTCTTTCTTCTTGATAGACCACCCCTTTCATTAATATATAGTGTCCTTCTTTGTCTCTTAAAATAGTTTTCCATTTAAAATCCATTTTGCTACTCCCCATTTTTAAATTATTATTTGCATGTAAAATTGATTTCCAACCATTCACTTGCAACCTCCTTGTGTCCCTTTGTCTAAAGTGGGTTTCTTGTAGACAGCAAATAGATGGGTCATATTTCCTTATCCATTCTACCAATCTGTGTCTCTTGATTGGGGAACTTAACCCATTAGCATTCAATGTTATTATTGTCAAGTCTTTACTTACATTAGCCATATTTTCTTTAGGTTTATAAATGTCATTTTTTGTTTTTATTTCCCTTTTTATCTTTTTAGTTATTCTTACTAATAATTTTCCTTTCTACACTCTCTTCCAACCCTCTCTCTCCTGTTTATCCTTTCAACCTATGAACTCCCTTTAGTATTTCTTGAAGGACATGTTTCCTAGCAACCTCTCTTAATTTCTGTTTATCAGTGAATATTTAGAACTCTCCCTCAGTCTTGAATGCCAGCTTTGATGAATATATAATTCTTGGATGACAGTTTTTTTCTTTTAGCACTTTAACTAGGTCATACCACTGCCTTCTTGCCATTATGGTTTCAGATGAGAAATCATCTCTTAATCTTATCAAACTTCCCTTGTATGTGACAGATCCCTTTTCTCTTGTTGCTTTCAGTTTTCTCTCTTTGTCTTGAGCATTTGACAATTTGATAAGTATATGTCTTAGGGTAGGCTTGTTAGGATTTATGCTGTTTGGGGTTCACTGCACTTCCTAGACATGTATAGCCATGTGCCTCAAAAGAGTTGGGAAGTTTTCAGCCATTTTTCCCTCCAACACTCCTTCTCTTCCCTTTCCCTTCTCTTCTCCCTCTGGGATGCCTATAATGCATATGTTTGTACATTTGGAGTTGTCATTCAGTTCCCTGAGGCCCTGCTGAATTTTTTTCTAGCTCTTTATCTATCTGTTCTACTAACTGTCTGGTTTCAGATGTACTATCTTAGACATCACTAATTCTTTCCTCTACTTGTTCAAATCTGCTGTTATGTGCTTCCAACATATTTTGATTTCTTGCATTGTGCCATTCATCACCATCAAATCTGTTACCTTTTTATGTATGTTTATATTTTTTCAGTATATTCCCCTAGAGTCTTCTTAATATCTTTTCTCTCTTCCTTCACTTCATGAAGTTGATTCATGATATTTGTTTGGACATCTTTGATTATTTGTTCCATGTTCTGCATCTCCTGTTTTTTAGTTTGTTCCTCAGACTAGGCCATGTCTTCCTACTTCTTAATATGCCTTGTAATTTTTTGTTGGTGTCTAGGCATCTGTTTTTCTTGATTGTCTTATTCAGATGGGTGGCTTCTCTCTCTAGTCTAGGATTTTATTTTATTTTATTTTATTTTATTTTATTTTATTTTATTTTATTTTATTTTATT
>JAKSZT010053767.1:10816440-10830415 GCA_026826555.1 Tolypeutes matacus | reverse complement strand
TTTTATTTTATTTTATTTTATTTTATTTTATTTTATTTTATTTTATTATCTTTTGGAGTAAGGTTGCTTTTTGACACTTGGTACCTCTTATTCTATATGCTTTTTGTTGTCTGTGTTCCCTTGTAAAAATATTAAGACCATCAAAAAGGAAAGATAGAAGAAGAGAAAAAGGATGATGGTAATAATATTTAAAAGATAGGGGGAAAAAACATAAAAGAGCCAGGAAAATAAGAAAGTATTAAGAGTGAAAAATCAGAAAACAATACAAAGGAATAAGAATTAAAAGGGTGGAATAAAAAATTAAAGAAGAAAAAATAGAATAAAATTAATGACCAGAAAGATGAGAAGGAAAAAAAAGAAAACCAAACAGGAAAAGGTGGAATGAAAGAAAAGCAACGGAAAAGGGAAAAATGAAAGAAAGACAAGAAAGAAAAAATTAAGGAGAAAAAATAAACAAAAGAAAAAAAGAATACAAAGAAAGAGAAAAGACAACAAACAACAAATAAAAAACAACCCAGGAAAATCAGGTTTTCCTCTTAGGCCCTAGGAACTGTCTCAGGCTGCTAGTACTCATCAATGAATAACCCTGCAGCCTGCCTTCCACAAGTAAGGTACCCAGTTTTAACAAATAAATAATTGTGAAAAAATGATTTAAAAAAATAAAAATACAACAGCTCAAAAAACCTAAAACAAAAAAATCTCAGTCTGTAAGTTCCCTGTCATAAGATGCTGGCTGGGTGCCTGACAACCCAGTATATCACTCTCTTGATCCCCTTTCTTAGGAGGTATTGGGAATCAACCTAGGACCTCATATTAGCAAGGCAGGCATTTCTACACTGAGCTACACCCACCCCATAGGTTAGGTAGGTTTCAGAAAGCTTATCTGGTCTCCCCACCACCTTTCCCTCAGGTGAGTTGGGCTTCTAACAGTTTGTTGTCTGTCTCTCCTGGCTCCTTCTCTCCCAGGCTAGTTATGAGCCTGTCTCCACCCCCTCACTGACCTAGTTCCTCTTTCTTCTAGGGCCACTGGGTGTGAGATCCTGCCTGATTAGATCTCCCTCCCCTCTTCCTGGGGCCACTTCAGTGCTGGCTGGGGTCTTTTTTTGAGATTCAAGGGGGGACTCAGCTGGCCAAACACACTGAAGGGAAGCCACTCTCTGCTCTCCACCAGACCCCTCTTCCTCTCAGGGAATGTTCTTTCCCACTCAGTTGGTTGCAATGACCAGGGGTTTAACCAAGGCTATTCACCTTCAGGGTGGGGTATATGTGCTGTTCCCAGCCACAGGGGTGAGTAACTCATAGTTTTCATTTGGCTTCTTTGTCTCTCTATCTCTCTCCTTCCTGGATGGTGTGCAATACTCTCCTGGTCTGCAGATCCCCAAAGCAGCACCCTCAGATAGTTTTTTCCCTTTCTCTGTTGTTTTTGTGAGAGAATTGAGCTCTGCCTACCTACTTCGATGCCATTCTTGCCAGAAGTCCTCTGTATTTATTTTCAAGTTTAAAATTTTTTAACTGCATTGCTTTTTCCATATTTTAAAGTCAATATTTTGCCCTGGAGATAAATTCTCATACCTTAGAGTTTTATTCTCCTTCTGGCTGTTTTTATTTCTTAGCGTACAACTATTTAAATTTCCATTTTCCATTTATTATTTTATTGTACTTGTTTCTGTCCTGCTGAATGTCCTGACTCCTGGCTCATAATCAAGGGGAGAATCTTGGCCCTGGCCACAGATGACTCCTGGACTCACCTGTATGGTGGCTCTCTGTTCCAGCTCTGTCCTTGTGAAGCTCACCTTTCACAAGAGGATGTCAATTCTCCCAGCTGGCTCCATTGAAACTTAACTGGTAACAAACTTAAAACCTTAACTGGCCAAGCTTACTGCAATTCAGTTCTTAACAAAGTCTCATTTGAAAGAAACATTGATTTAAGATTGTCTGACAGAAAAACAATCTTTCCTTCTCTCTGTATATATGAATCCCTGGATTATGGAAGATCATCAGGAAGTTTGTACCTGAATAGATCCTGTTTGGTCCTGTCTAGATTGATTGTATAAAATTGTGCTTTGGGGTTTTCTCAGTGGCCTATTTTGAGGAATTTTATGTTAGTATATTTACTGTAGATAAGTTACTGGGAAAATAATTCATTACATTAGTTTCCCCTGACCAGCTGGTTTGCTTTTGGTATTGTATGGTTATTGACATGGCCAATTTTATTCTTATTGTCTCTCTGAATTGTGTAACTGATTTTTATTGTTCTCCTTTTATATTTGCTACTAGAGAACAAAGGCAAAATCATGGCCCACATCCAACAAGCACACAGTATCTCTTGGCAAGCACTCTATTAAACATAGTTTCATTTTACTTTTCTTATTTCAATATTTCCTTTGGTGTGATTTTCATAGTTACATGTTTTTAATTTTACTTGGTCATGTTATATGCATTGTTATACTCCACCTGGAAGAATTTTGAAACAAGAATTTTTAAAGAGAAAGAAACAAAGAAAAGGTCAGCATTATTAACCCCATTTTACACATAGGAATACCAGGACACTGATAATAATAAGACATTGGTAGCAGAACTGAAATTGGAACATCCATCTTTGACTTATGAAATCTTTTAAAATTCAAGAATTCAGAGCCATTAGAGTGTGTTGCTATGTTATAATTGCCAGATTTCCATCAACACTGGGAATCAACCACCATCATAAATAATCAAATTACATGTGCTGTTTTCTCTATTTTATTTTGAGTAATAATAAAGTTCCAGAAATATATCAGCCCAGTCAAACCCAGTGAGTATAAGTGACTGAAAGTGTTAGCTCCCACGTCTTTGCCATATGTTCAGGAAAAACATAGATGAGTTCAATGTGGTATTTTGTGAAGACACTGCTGGCTTTACTGGGTGGGGTTTTGTGGTAATTTTGAAGTACACAAGTTTAGTTAAAGATATGTAAATGAGTATAACATAAAGATCCATTTTGCCATAAAGATCCATTTCTGCCATTTAATATTAAACAAAATGTTTAAATGACACCTGTAAAATATTTCAGGTCATGAATAAAATTATTCTAGAAGACCCTACTTTCTAAGCCATGAAAAAGTTTGATACTCAATCTCTGATCCATAGAACTTTTTATTTGTTTTGGATTTCAATACTATATTGGTATGTTCCAGAGATTCTTCTCTCTTTTTGTTCTGTTTTTCAATTAAAAGAGTGACTAGGGGAAGCAGCTGTGGCTCAAGCAATTGAGCTCCCATTTACCATATGGAGGACCTAGGTTTGATCTCTGGGGCCTGTGGTTAAAAAAAAAAAAAGGAAAAGAAAAGAAAGAAAAAAGGCAACCCAGACCTGCACAGAGAGGCCACACCACAGCGCAGAGAGGGACAATGTGGACACAGCAACGCACCAAAAAGATGATGATGCAACCAGGTAGGAAAAAAAAAGAGTAACTAGGGAAGCAGATGTGTCTCAAGTGATTGAGCTCCTGCCTATCACATGGGAGGTCTGGGTTCAGTTCCCAGTGCCTCCTAAAGAAGATGAACAAGACAGCAAGCTGATGCGATGAGCTGGTGCAGCGTGCTGATGCAACAAGATGACACAACAAGAAGCACACGGAGGAGAACATAATGAGACACAACAAAGTAGGGAAGGGAAGTGGTTCAAGCAGATAGGCACCTCCCTCCCACATGAGTGGTCCCAGGTTCAGTTCCCAGTACCTCCTTTAAAAAAAAGAAGACCAGCATACAACAAACAGCAAATGCAAACAACAGGGGGTAGGGAGAAATAAAGAAATAAAATTAAGTGTTGTGGTTTGTTAGCCTGCCTAAATGTAATATACCAGAAATAGGTTGGCTTTTACAGTGGGGATTTATTAGTTTAAAAACCTACAGTTTCAAAGCTGAGAAAAATGTCCATATCAAGGCCTCATCAGGCAATGCTTTACCACAAAGACCAGCTACAGGTGATCGTGGACTCCTCTCTCACATAGCAAGGCACAAGACTGTGTCTACTGGGCTCTCCCTCTTCCTCCTGACTTCCTTACCTTCAGCTTCTCTCTGTTTTTCTGATTTCACCCCATTTATAAAGGACTCCAGTAAGGGGATTAAGACTCACCCTGGGCCACACCGTAAAGGAAGTAACCTAATCAAAAGATCCCACCTACAATAGGTCCACACCCACTAGAATGGATTAACTTTAAGATCATAATCTTCTGAGGTCCATCCAGTTTCAAACCATCACAGCAAGAAAAATGCAAATCACATCTTTAATATTAATCAACAGAATTATAGCAACCATTTATTAAGCACTTATTTGGTGCAAGCACAAATCTTGGCATTTTACATATATTTTCTTTAATCTTTCCAGCAACTCTTCAAACTAGATACACTGTTTAACTCTCTTTTAGGCTGAAGTGAACAAGGCTCCAGGTGAGGTTAAGTGAATGGGCCACTAAGCATAAAATTTGTAAATGGTAATCTTTTGTTTGCTAATGTTTTTAATATTTTCTGATTTTCCATAATAATAATATATTACTTCTATATCAGAAAAATTATAAACACTATTTTCTAAAAGCTACAT
Organism: Tolypeutes matacus; assembly: GCA_026826555.1. Classification (NCBI taxonomy): domain Eukaryota; kingdom Metazoa; phylum Chordata; class Mammalia; order Cingulata; family Chlamyphoridae; genus Tolypeutes; species Tolypeutes matacus. The sequence goes on along the minus strand of JAKSZT010053767.1, from coordinate 10,825,837 downwards.
TTACCAGTGGTATTATATTCCATTTTATTGATGCACTGAAAGTGTTAGACATTCCCTTATAATTGGATATTTAGGTTGTTTATAATTTTTCCTATTAAATTATGCAGAGATAAATGTATATAAATAAATGTAAATATGATTTTATTTTCATTATTTCCTTAGGCAGTTTTTAAATATATTTACTGAATCAAAAGTATATAAACTTTTCGCAGCCAGGGCAATGGGGCAGGGGAGGGAAGCCAGGCATGGAGGAGAGTGGAGAACAGAGATCCCAGGCCACGGTCCTGGCTGAGTAGGCACCACAGGGCAATGGAGGAAAAACGGGCCGAAACCATTGACTCTGTGTCCCCACTGGTGGCCCAGCTGGCCCAACAAGAAGGAAACCGTCCTGCTATCCTTCCCCCTGTCCCCTCAAGGTCGAGCTGGGCCAGAATGGCAAGGAGAAACAACTGCCCAATGTTTGACACCCTCATAAAATCAAGGTGAAGAGCTCACCTCTGATTGAGAAACTTCAGGCCAATTTAACCTTGGATCCAGCATCCATGCTGCAGGGGTCTCACCCAAGACTCCTGGACTCCAGGCCACATTGTCGCCATTTCATTTCACAGCCTGCCCTCTACCCCCAGCAGCCCTGGAGTGCGGTCTAGGTCCAGCAAGCCAGCAGGTACCGCTTCGCCAATTCTCCTGGAGGTAGCCATCTACCCTGTTAATATAAGGTGCACAGGCGGGGCTCAATCAAAAGATACCCTCCCTCCAAGAGGTGTCGTATCACCCAGATGTCGGAGATTTCAGGGCAGCGGAGTCATCTCAAGAGAACGGTGCCAAGGAAGAGAATGAGGATAATATGCTCACATCCTAGAGCAAGGGGTACCCTCTGGGCAGGAATGGGGTTGGAAAGGAAGCAAGGAGAAACCCAGGGTCCGATGAAAAGTCTCCCCTGAGGAAGACATCCAGCAGAACAGAAAAGCAGGAAGAAAAGGGCAGGGTTGTAGCAGAAACAAAGTAGTGTGAAAAGGGTGTGGGGAATTCAGGCTAGGAGAGCCGAGCCCTGGAGGAAGCCAGGGAAGCTCCCCACACTTCCAGCACCAAGGCACACAATGGGTGTGGGAGCCCCGTGGAAACAAGATAAAACTGGCTGGAGATAAAACAGACATGGGAAAGTCCACAGAGGTAAAGGAGGAGATGGTGGGAAATGAAGAGGATAAGCCTGGGTAAAAAAAAAACCTCTAGACACAAAGAAGCTGGAGGAGAACAGTGCAGGTAGGAGACGACCACAACTCCCCCTGAAGATATGGAGGGAGGCAACACCCGAAGCAGGGGAAAGACAAGAAAAAGGAAGCATAGAGGGTGGAGTTCTCTAGCCACGGGCAACCCTGGGGTTAGCCATGCCCACCTGGAGACCACCAGTGAGGTCCCAACTGGGCAAGTAGTCCCCACCACAGAGGATGACACCCCTGTCCAGAGCACTAGAATGCAAAGAGCTCATTGTACCTCTGACAAAGCTGCTGGAACCATCTCTTTGGAAGTAGCAACAATGGCAGTACCAGCAAATGAAGTCACCAAAGAAGCAGAATATACTGAAGTCTAGAGTCAGCCTGAAGACACAGGGCACATTATTTCCTGGCCTCCACATTGAATGTTCCCTGGCAGATGGAGAGAACTCTGAGAGCAGCAGACTTTTATCAGCTTGATGGACTTGGTTGGGAAAAAAATCTTTACAACAACTTACTGTGGTGACAATTCCCTAGGACACTGGCTATCCTGTGGGGCCTTGGATTAGCCACACCACCTACCCCTTTGAACTGAACTCTGTTGTAGTTTATCAGATTTTGCTTGTATAACCTTTTTACTGTTCTGAGACACTTATGATTCTCATATGTAAGTAAAAATTAATTTTAAAATGGCCAGAAACAAAAGAAAAATAGTATTACTGCTATAAATCCTTATAGTTAAAAAAGTATATTAACTTTTAATTTAATTTTTTAAAAATTCTTAAGAGTTAATGCCAATCTTACTGCTAGAAATGCTATTTTCCATTTAGTCTTTGACAGGCTATGTGCAAGAGAGTCTGCCTAATTCTATTTTCAGTGCTTTGGGGTATTTCTGTATTTTTACATCTTTTATGGTAGGATAGTGAGGTTGAGATTTTATAAAATGTTTATATATTTGTATATTTTCTTGTATAATTGTTTGCATCATTGCCAGTTTTACTGATTGGAAATAATTTTTCTCATTGATCTCTAAAAATCTTCACATAATAAGCATATAACTCTTTGTAATTTATTATATTTTACTAGTTTTTCATTTTCCTTTTTGATGTTTTTCCAATACATAAGGTTTCATTTTTTTACTAGTGAAATCTATCAATCTTTTCATTTATATTTTTCCCATAACATATACCCTTAGCTATTCTTCCCTTACCCTGAGATGTAAAATATACAGTAAAAATTTCTTCTGGTTTATTATTTTTAATACTTAATATCTTTATTATCTTGGGTTTTATTTTGGTACATGAGTCAATGAGAAGGTTTAATATAAACCCTAACCTCAGAAAAAAGGCCATTACCCAACCCCATTTCTTGAAGAATCCATCTTTCTACATACATATGTATCTGTAAATTCTAATATGTAATATACTGTATGCACGTGTACACACAGCACACTCATACTATGGTCTGATCAATTTATCTGTCAACTTTTATGGTAACAAATGGTTTATGTCTAATATTATATTTGAAAAATCTGTTGGGACAAGTTCCCAGCCCAACTTTTTCTCTCTTGAAGAAAAAGCAAAGCTTAACCTTAGCTCCTTTCAGTCTAAATAAATAGTCAAATCTTTATTTCAAATTCTTTAAATGAGCCTACCATTATTTTTATTTATAGTTGTAATAAATCTATAAATTATTTTGGGAAGAACTGACATCTTTAAAATATTCTCAGTAAGGAAAATTATATATTCTGCATATAAGAATTTTCTTTTTCCTTTTTTTCAATAAAGTTTTATAATTCATTTAATGTGGATCATGATATTTCTTGTTAGGATTGTCCCTTGATAGCATTTTGTTGCTATTTGGAATGAAATAACTTTCATTATATCTGGTGTAGGTAGTTATTATTATTTTGGAAAGCTATTGATTTTTTTATTTTTTTACATACTGACCATTTTATTGGATTATTTTGTTCATACTGAGGGATTTCAAATTATTTTATTGGATATTCTTCAAATAATATTGCCAACAAAGAAAACATTTTGTCTAACTCATTGAAAAAAGATATTTTTATTTTCTATTTAATGTCTTATAACATTGCCTTTAAGTCCAGAACAATGTCAGGATATTATTTATTCATTCAAATACTATTTAGTGAGCTACCCTTTTCTGGCTATCGACCAGCACTAGACTTAGATTATTTTTCATTTTCAGAACCTCATATTTGGTTGATGTGCTTATTCCATTTATCATAATTATATGTTTCACATACTTTTCATAAGGAAGATCTTTTCCTTTCTTCTTTTTTTTTCCCTTTTTAACCCCAGTACAGATCTTCAAATGTATTAAATATTCACAAAAGTTTTTGAATGGAGGAATAAATAATGCAATTTATAGTCAGAGATATGTCTATGGTGAATGAGCTAAGGAGGAGGATGTGTTCATTTAGTGCAAACTTATCAACCTCCAACTAAAGAGCTGTGATTTTTTAAAACAAAAATATTATCAGCAATACAGCTGAAGTGAAGGAATTGCTATGCCAGGGAATGATTTGTGCAGTGAAAAGCAGCAGGAAGCATAGAGGATTCGCCAAGAATTCTTATTTTTAGATTGCTTATATACAGGATGTACGTGCCTCTCTTATCGCCGAGGAGATTCTAAGTAACAAGTCTCAAAACAACCTCTCTGTGATACACTTGGTAAGGATTAATTGTGGGAATGCAAGTAGCTACCCAATTGAAGCTAAGGGTTTCCTTGCTGACTCACATGCAAAGTTAAAACTGCATAATTCAGGGAACGGATGTGGCTCAAGCAGTTGAGCACCGACCAATATAAAAAATAATGGACAGGAAAATATCATTTTCTTGCCCGAATTGTCAAGTTAAATCTAGAATTATATAAGTGAATAGCACACCAATCATTTAAAATCTTAATCCCAAAATGTAGTTTAGAGATTTAAAATATGTACAGTAGTAATCCGCTGTCTTCAACATGTCCTAGTTTTCAATGTGTATACAAAATCTTTAACAACTCTAGTTAGCAGTTTGTATATAAAGTTGGAGAGAGAGGGGGAAAAAAAGGATTCTCTGTTCTTAGACCATTGGTCTTGAAATCAAGTGTGTATATGTGTATCTGAATTGGGACAAGATGGCTTCAGTGAACAGGGCTCCAAAGATTCCATTAAAATTTCTACTTGAGTTTAACCTGAAGAGTGCTTTGGAAAGCTGGTAATGATGGGCCAACCAGAAAACACTATGTTCTAAAAACAATGCAGTTTACCCAAGATATTGTGGAATTCTGGATAAGTATACTCCAGGTACTCCAGTTGTTTGTTTTTTCATCTGAGTTATTTAAAATTAAAGAGTGGGTTAAATAGAAAAGACCAGGGCATTCCTTTTTGGCTAGTACTAGTGAATAAATGTTGTGCAATTGCCAAAGTACTCCCTGGATACTCAAAAATAATGAGATGATAAAAATCAAACTAATTGGATTTTTTTCCTTAAAATAGAAATACATATATCCTATGAATACATGAAGAGATTCTAGCAAATCCATGACATGTAAATTGTCTCATGAACATAAAATTTTTTATCATTAATGATAGATAACACATAGTTATTTCATTGTGCTATTCATTAGCTTTCAAAAATTATGATAGAGGAAAATCTACACTAGATAAAAGGAACATAACAAAATGTACTTATCACTTAGGCATAGGGTTTTAAATAGTCAGGTATGATATTTATTGTGTTGGGATATACAGGGCCTGGGGGAAGTAAAGAGGGAAATAAATGAATAATTTTCTAATGTAAAATTATCCACCAAAGGAAGCCTATATAGTCACTAAGAATAAATAATAACTTTGATTGACAAAGAAACTAAATGACTTTTTCCCCAGATTTTGGTGTTCAAAGAAAAAGAAGATTTCCTGAATGATACTAACCCCCTTGCAAAGAAATAAAATGTCATATAAAATCAGACATCATTTCTTAACAGAGGCCCTGTAGCTATATTTGTATTTTGAATCATACCTTTAATCATAACAAATTATAAATAAATTATGAAACCTTTGTTTCACCCCTTGGTAGCAAAATGCATTATATAATGCATGCTTAAATTAGTTTTCACTTTATACAGTCAACCCAGGACTGATAAGAAAGAATTCTTTAGCCTCATTTAATCTAGACTAATGTGAACAGGAAAGAAGTTGAGGTTCACCCAGACAAATGAAATTTTAAAACCTCTTCAAGTGATCAAAGCCAGAGATTCTGTCAGCTGATGCTTTCTCATGAGGTTACCTGCAACTTACATGGTCCCAATCATTGTAGAACTGACTTGCAGAAACACTAAAGCTTTGAGAAGAAATGTAAACCATATTTTGGTTTATAAGACCAATATCCAAAGTGCTTTTCTGAGCACATTTTTCAATGACATTTTTTCTAATGCATTATCTCAAAGCTTCTAGTTCCCATCTCTAACTCAGCAAACATTGATATTAAGTCTTCAGTGTTGATCACTCCATAGAAAAATATTATTAATCATAGTTATTACAGTGTTATAATTTAACAGTCGTTAGCACTGTTATTTATCTTATAATCATATAAGTAACTCACTTGCTTATATTTGCTTTGTACCAGGTACCCTTTTAGGCACTTTATATATATTAACAAATCACCCCCAACAACTTTATGTAATAGATACTATTATTATCCCCATATTACTAAAGAAGAAACTGAGGGACAGAGAGGTTAAGAAACATGTCCAAAGTCATGCACTTTGTAGGTAAGAGAGCCAGGATTCAAACCTAGGCATCCCAGTTTCAACATCTATACTCCAAACTACTCATAGAGGAAATTTTAGGAGATCATCATTTTATCTGCTTGTAAGAAGTGTACTTTAGTGAGTAGGCAGTAACCAACTGTCAAATTAGAAAAAATGCTAAACTAAAGCATGGTTCATTCCTAAATATCTGACCAGGGGATGACATAGATATGTGTGTGTTTGTGTGTGTGCTGTGTCCTGTTGTAGTTGTGTATGAGAAATTCCTAAAGGTATGTTAGGCAGACCTTTTCAGAGAGTGATTATTTATTGTTTATTCCTGTCCATTCAGTATAGGGGCTGCAAATATTCTCTTTCCAGTTCCTGAAAGGACTATAGACCCTGAAGTATCTTTAGACATTCTCTATCTTGGAAAGTTCTACCCTCTTCTTCATCTATTCAAACGCCTATATTTCAAGATTCAACTGCCCCAAACATTTTTCACAAATTCTTCCCTGCCCTTCACAACTTGAATTAATCTTTCCCTCATCTTAGTTCCTGTAGAACATTTGGAAATTAAGTATTTCCTGTTTTATGGCATCTACTTCTGCTTAATCCTTAAGTCTCTTATTTTGAATACTTATCTCTTTAGTTGGATTGAAAATTTTCTGGGGACTAAAACTATCTTTTACTTCTTTACATTATCCATAGAATATTGTAGAATACTGTTTTAGTTTGCTAAAGCTTCCAATGCAAAAATACCAGAAATATAGGCTTTTATAAAGGGAATTTTTTAGGGTAAAAGCTTACAGTTCCAAACCTGTGAAAATGTCCAAATCAAGGTATCATCAGAGATACTTTCTCACCAAGGTTGGCTGCTGGCAGATCCTGAACTCCTGCAACATGGCAAGACAAAATGGCATCTCTCTGTCTGGCTCTTTGCCTTCTCCTCCAGGCTACTTTCTCTATTCCATGGGCCTAGCCTCCTGAGGGCCTTCTGTACCTCTGTGCTCAGCTGATTCCAGCCTCCAGTCTCTCACTCAGTCTCTAGGGCTTCTTTGTTTCTCTGTGACTGTAGGCTATCAGGAGTCCTTTTACAAATGGCAGAGTAAAAATGGCAGCTCCCTTTCTCTGTGTTTCTGCTTTCAGTTCTCAGTTTATATAAGACCCCAGCAAGAGGGTGGAGACCTAACCTGGGTCATGCCTTAGTGATGTAGTCCAATCAAAGGTCCTCAAGTGATCTAATCAAAAGTGATCCAATCAAGGTCCCTTAACTAAACCTAATGCAATCAAAGGGAGCCACACACTCAGAGGAATAGATTAGTTCAAAGAACATAATCTTTTCTGGGATTCACAAAATCAAACTATCACAAATACTTTGAACATAGAATAAATAATTGTTGTTATAGCTTTCATTAAATAACCTTGGCAAAGCGTTTCATTTAAGAACTGTAGAATTCAAGTTACAAGGTGTTTTAATTTCCCAGAATGCTAAAACAAATAACATACAACGGATTGGCTTAAACAACATGAATTTATTAGCTTATGGTTTTGAGGCTTGAAGAAGTCCAAAATTAAGTTATCAGCAAGGCAATGCTTTCTTCTTGATTACTGTGGCCTTCTGGGGATATCTGCCAGTGACCCCTGGTCCTTGGCTTTTCTGTCACATGGCAATGTGTATGGCAGTGCCTTCTTTCTCTTCTGGGTTCTCTTGACTTTCAGATTCTGGCTGCTCCCCATGCTTCTTTCTCCATCTGACATTCATTCTGTTTATAAAGGACTCTAGTGGTCAGGATTAAAGCCCAACCTGATTCAGTTGGGTCACACCTTAACTGAAGTAACATCTTGAAGAGATTTTATTTACAATGGGTCCATAATCACCAGAATGGGAACCAAGACAAATAACATGTCAAAATTGGGGTGTACAATTCAATCTACCACATGAGGAGAGCAAGTGAGTTTCTATACTTGCTTTGGTATTAGAAAAATTGATAAAAATTGTATTTCTTCACTCTTATAGTAGTACCTGCCTATGTGTACTTCTGCACCTGGGGAATAAAAAAATATATATATATGCACACCATATTGTCAAAGAATGAGATCATAATGACATAAATCCAGTTAATAAATCACAAATGAAAACAGTAACGTTTGAACTTGGCTCAGAAATCTGGTGAAACCCAGAAATAATACTTCCCTATCATTATCCCATTGAACCACCCTAAACATTTTTGCCTATTCCTGGGGATGTTTTAATAACCATTCAAGAAGGTTGGCAAATAACAGTCCCTAAACATTTTCCTCCACTGTGGCATAATTCCCAAGGGAGAAGCTATGCCTGCTTCATTCACTAGTGTATGTGAGTCCAATTCCTAATATAAAGATGTCCAATAAATAATTATCAAATGAATGAATAAACAGACCATTTTTCTTGAGAATTTCTTCAAGTATCATTTTTATTTTGTCCTCACAACAATACTCTGGGTTGACTGCTGTTCCCGAAAAAAGGAAACAATCTGAGAGAGAGTAATTGAGCTGCTCACAGTTACACAGCCTGAATAGTTAGAGCTGGTGTTTGCCTTATGTAGGCTAAGCCCTGCCTAACAAATAATATTTCTACACAATTCTTCGTCTTAGCTTTTCCAGTTTAGATCTGAGTCCCTCTGCACTATTTTTCCTTGCACTTCACAGGGGTTAAGAAGTTACAGTCTTCATTATAATAGACAGTTGTGAAAAGAAGTATTCTGTTAAAGGATATTATATGAATATGCAAATATTCTCTAGGAAATTCTTGCAATACAAGAAGACTAACCTAAAAGTATTGTCCTACCTGATAGTGTTAATATTTACTTTAGAGGAAGGTAGATTTTTATAAAGATAACCAGGAAATGAGAGTCGTGATTGTGTACTTTTATAAAGAACTATAAAGTATTTAATAAATATTTACAAGTGAATGAATTAATAAATGGTATTGAAGTTATGGCCTTAAATTATTTTAATCATGAGATGACTTACTGGGTCAATAGCTATTGAATTGTCTAACATAAAAGATATTATATTTTATTTTATTGTAATACTTATTCTACACGTTTGAATTTTGAAAGTGTTTAAGATTTCTTTTTGTTTTTTAGGCTCCAAAACTTACAGGCAAATGTACTGAAGGAAGAGTTTCAAACTACACTTAGAAATAATTATTCTTAAAGGAGAAATAAAATAGCAAGTCACTAAAATGAAATAAAGTAAGTAAAAATTGTTCTTAGCGTGTTAACTGTAGTTATTCTGTCTTGCATCAGATTATTAATTAGACTGTAAGGTTTGGGGCATTTAATTTTGAAAATACTCTGAAATTTAGGATTTGTTCTAAAAACAGAAGGCATATGAAAAATGTGTAAAGACACACCACTCAGAACTGAGTGGGAGAGAGTGTGGTC
>JAKSZT010053767.1:10787711-10816040 GCA_026826555.1 Tolypeutes matacus | reverse complement strand
TTTTAGCAGCTAATTTTTAATCAGGATTTGTCAATCCCTGATAAACACAAACCCAATGACAATACAAAATTCATTGACTTAGCAAAGACTGATTGGCATTCATAACAAAATTCTTAGGCCTTCTTCAATTTCAAACACCTGACAGGAACTACCTGGAAGGAAACATACAAGAAAAAATGACTCTGGGATCAATATTTTCCATCTGTGGAAAAAAAAATTTTTTTCCCTTGTCATGTTAGGGTTTTATGTCTGTACATGGCCGCATGCCATTCCCAAGTCTTCAAAGATTGTGTGGAGCAATAGGAAATGAATGGAAATGGATCCTAGAAGTTATTGCAATTCATTAATTCAACAATTACATTTTGAACTCCCACTAGGTCCTGGGATTATTATAGTCCCTGCTTTTACAAAGCTTAATTTCTCCTTGAGGAGACAGACAAAAATCAAATAAATAAGCTTAGAACACAACAGATAGTGGTAATTGCTATGAGAAAAAAAAAAAAAAAGCAGATTGAAAACAGGTATGGCAAAAGCTGCTCTATTACACAGCATCAGTGGGGAAGACCTTTCTTAGGAAATGACATATGAATGAGGTAAAGGATAATAAGCTGAAGAGAGTTTCGGGCCGAAAGAATGGCAAATACAAAAGTCTGGGGACAAGAACATTCTTGGAAGTTTCAAGGAATCGAAAAAGGACCAGAGCATTTGCAAAAGAAAGAGAAAAGTGATAAATGAGAGGGCTTTACTGCAGAAAGGAAGCCAGAGTCAGCTCATGTAGGTCCTTGTGAGCCATGAAAAAGGCTATAGTTTTTTTTGTTTTTAACCTAAGTGTGCTGGAAAGCCATTTTTGGGAGATTAGGCTACTGGCCCAATTTGTCACTTGTCTGTAATAGGATTATACACTCATACCTTTGGCCGTATTTCTTTGGTGTCCTTCCAAGGGGTGGAGTATATTTCCCCACACCAGTGATGCATGTGACCAGCTTTGGTCAATGGAATGTTAGCAAATGCCTCTGTCACTCCCCTGATTACTGTTTGAAGAACTGGTTCCAGGTAGTCACTGCTCCTTCAGCCAGGGCCCCAGAAAAAAAAGAGGCATGGAACACAACAGAACCCAGACTGAAATATGGAGCAGAGCCAGCAATCAGCCTGCGGCAAAACCACTCCAGCTGAACCGTGGGAGAGAAAAATGAATGCTTAATATTTTCAACCACTAAGTGTCAGAGTGGTTGGTTAAGGGGCATTATTGACGCCAGAGCTGACTAAGACACCATTGGTGGGCTAACCCAATGGAAAGGAATAATCTGATTTATATTTTTAAAGAACCATTCTGGCAGTTGTGTACAGGGTAGACAGAAGAAAGACAAGAGTGGAAACAGGTAATCTGTTTTGAATCCACTGCAAGAATCCAGGTGAGAGATTGTGGTAGCTTAGACCAGGGAGGGAATAATAGAGTTAACAGGATTTATTGATGAATAGGGTATGAGGTGCGAGATAAAGAAAGGAGGGTTATAACATTGTCTTACAGAAATTTTACCATCCAGCTTGTTGTTTTAAACATCCCACCAGCCCAACCTATGTTACTAAGCATAAAAATCAGCATATAAAAAGTGTTTTTGTCAACTGCTATATATCCAGGGACACAGTTGCTATAGCAGCCGAGCAATTCTCTTTGGGCAGCCAGGTGAAAACCAAATCATCTTGAAAAACCCTAGAACTGAATAGGGAGATTTCCTCTAATACTACCTGACAAAATTCATAATTGCTTTTTTTTTTTTACAAGAGTATCTAAATCAGGATGGCCTAGTGTATAATCATCTTTTCTGGACCAACTCTGTTTTTCCATTTTGCCGTTTGTAGTTTGTGTTGAGTATTTCACATGTTGATCTTTCACCAGGTTTATTCTGCCAGATGCTAGGGCATCTCCCTCCTCAACCGAATGATTGCGTCTCCTTGGATTCCCGGGATGGCCCAGGCCAATGCACACTCCTCATTCATGGTCAGGGTTTTTGCCTCAAATCTATATCGCCTCTCTTATCATAGTAAACTATCAGAAAATACTGGAGCCTCGAGTATCATCCGCCTCCCTTTTTTGCTCTTCCTTTAAGCTTAAAGCCAAACTAGGACTCGGAGTCTGATTTTCCCTCTCTTTCCCAAAGAGCTCACCCTGGCACTGCAGCTCAATTAAACCAAGATTTTCCACTTGCACACCCAGCTAAAAACCCTTACCACTCAGATGGCCAATGGAGAAAGACAGCATCCAGGACTCCTACTTTTATAACGCACTCTCTCCTCTCATAAAAGTTTTAGTGCCCAACTCCCATGCTACAAAGGGAAGCATTATTTTATGTGCATCACACCCACTTGTACATATATATGGGGCCATCCTTGGTGCTTCTGTGTCTGTTGTGTCCACAGTTGTCCTTTGGAGGCATTTGTGCTCTTCCTCCCTGAGGAGGTCATAATGAGAAAGAATGAGTAGGTGCCAACACTTGATACTTGATGAACTTATTATTTTTATTTCTGATATCCACCATACAGCATAGTAAATTAAGTACTTTTTTTTAGGAGGTACTAGAGATTGAACCCAGGCCCTTGTACATGGGAAGCAGGTTCTCAACCACTGAGCTACATCCACTTCCCAATTAGAGTTGGTTTTCTGCTTGTTTGTTTGTTTGTTTGTTTGTTTGTTTGTTTTGTTCTTAGGAGGTACGGGGGATCAAACCTGGGACCTCGAACATGGGAAACAGGTGTTCAACCACTTGAGTTACATCCGCTCTCCAATTTAAGTACTTTTTACTGATATACCTTATGACATTCAGAGTGAAAAAAAATTTTTTTTCTAATGCCTAATGTCTACCTGCCAACCTGGAAGGGAGCTGTTTGGATAGACTATAATGAAGGACTAACCGATAAATATTATGGCTATTCTTCATAGACAGTATTGATGTCAGAAATTACATGAAATCTAAACATTCATTCAACTTATTAAAGTCCGAAAAACTCAACAGTACTCAAAACAAATTTCATTTTAGCATAAAGAATTCAGGGATAGATCTCTTAGGGAACCATTTAGAATTGCTTGCAATCTGTAGGAGGGACATATTTCCCCCATTTTTCAGAAGAACTCTCACACATTTTCATGAGCAATTTATTGTCTGTGGTTTTTATGCAGCCAGTATAAGATGCCTTCCTGGTGAGAAAGCTGTTACATGTTCTTATATCCTTGATAAGTATAAACATGCTGTCACAGTACAATTAAATCCATATGTGTAGACGCCAAGCAGGTATAGCTCTGCATTTATGCAATCAGACTCTTTGGGGAAATAATTCTGCCTCATGCTACATATCTCATAGTTCTCTATTCCTTCCTGTACCACTTTGCCTCCTCCACTGCATTAAAGGTCATGAGGATGGCTTAACTAGAGACACAAGAATCTAGATAAACTAAGGGGTTAAAGTCACAGATTTTCAAGACAGCATAATATTCTCTGGAAATGTTTTCATTAATATAGCCTTCCAAGATTCATTATTGTCATATCTTAGACTGGAGAGAAGGGATGGATTCTTTACTATCTTAGGAAAAAGTCAAAGTACTTTTGTCTAATGCTCTCATGAGATCAACATTTTGAGAGTCAGGAAATATAGTTAAGTTCCACAGTTAATTCACACAGGACCTTGAACAGTTTCCATTCTTGACCTCTGTGTATCTATTGCTTCCATGGTGATTGTTGGTGTATGTTTGTGTTCCTCCTCACTGAGTAGGTCAGGATGAAGGAGAGAAAGGAAGTGCCAGCACTTTGTGAACTTGATTTTTCTCTCTAAGTACCACCAGCACCAAACAACACTGAATACACTTTACATAGTACAGAAGGAGATACAGACTACTACTTTAGAAAATAAAGGCTAAGAAATGTCTCAAATTTAATCACTCAAACTCAACATACATATTTGGAAAAATGTTTGAAACATACAAAATAGATAATATATATGCCCTGTTTCTCCAACTGTTTATTAGACATTTTTACCAGTATATCCCTCAGTGCCTCCATCTCAACATGTTTAAAACCAAACCTAGTATTTTCCCCACAAATATAGCATTCCTTCTAAGTTCCCTAGCTCAACATTTATTTTACCTAGTCAACCAAGCCAAAAATCATAGCACTGTCCTGGACTCCTCTCTCTCCCTCACCTCCATTGCCAATCTAACAACAAGTCTTAGAAATTTTGCTTCTAAGACTCTCTCTGATTTATTCCTTCTTTCCCATTTCCACAGTCACAGCCAGATCTTTATCATCTCTCATACGTATTATAAGGAAACCCGCTAAAATAGTTTCTTTGTCACTCATCTCTCTCATTTCCCTCCAATCCATCCAACACAGCTTCCAGGACTATTTTACTGAAACACTTATCTGATAACATCATTCAATGACTTAAAAATGAACTTTGGTGACTCCCTGTTGCCTGCAGGATAAAAGTCATTTCAATGAACATTTTTTGAGCTTCTACTACTATGAGTTACATAGTTTACTAAGATGAAAAGGCATGGACCTTTCAAGGACTTCATAGTAGAGAGCCATCTGAGCTTGAAGTGAGTTATGCCAAGTAATGGGAATGACAGACACAAAGTACATAAGAATAAAACAGCATTCCAAGAACTATTTGTTACAATTACTTTTATTGTAGGGAATGGTGGTATCAAGAACTGAGACAGCGAACACTGGAAATATGAGGAGTCCTTGGGTTTGACGTATGGGGTGGGATGGGAAGGCGAGGAGTGAGCAAGGCACAAGGACAATGAGAGGGTGAAGGAGGGTAGGTTTAGGTTGAAATATTCAAGTGCAGGCCTCAGTTCAGGGAAAGAATCAGGGCTAAAGATAAATATTTGATCATTTAAACCATGGAAATGGGCTAAATCTTTCAGGGAAAGGACACAATGTCAGAAGAGATCTGGAGAATTCAGGATATAGTCCACTGACGAAAACTGAGAAGGGACTTTCAAAAGAAAGATAAAACCCAAAGAAAATGGTATCACAGAAGCCAAAAGAGGAACATATTTCAACAAGAATAGTGCCACACTCGGCCATCACATTCTGACTCCAGCCTACATTTTCAGGTTCACTCCTGCCACTTCTCCACTTTTTCTCAATCTTCTCTGGCTCTAATAGTAATTATAATAGAAACACTAATGGTAATAGCTTACTTTGATTGACATTTGTAACGTGGCAGGCACTATGTTATTTTGACTCAATTAATCCTCCATTCTGTGAAGTAGGTACTATTAACAGCCCCATTTCACAGAAGAAGAAACCAAGGCTGGGACTAAGGAGCTTGTCCAGGACTACACACTAGTATGCAGCAGAGCTAGGATTTAAACTCAGGCATATTTTATCTACATTGGACAATTTACCCATCCCAAACATGGCCAAGTGTTTTCATGTCTTCCTGACATGAAATACCTTTTATGTATCCACCCGTTTGGTAAAATCATATTTCTTAAAAACACAATCCAAATATCACTTCTTTCATCAGTCTTTCTCTGCACTGCCTTTTCTCCAGACAACATTATCACCTTTTTCTCTGTGTACCCATTAACACTTTGTTCATACTAATAGTGTATCATATGGGGTAGAGAGAACAAATCCCCAAAGATGTCATGCCCTAAACCCTGGAACCTGGGACTTTGTTACAGTTCACAGCAGAAAGGACTTTGCAGATAAAATTAAAATTACAGGACTTTAAAAAAAGAGTACTTTGGATTATACAGGTGGGCCCAATCTAATCACAAGACCACTTACAAACAGAGAACTTTCTCCAGCTGAAGCCAGAGAGAAGTGGCAAAAAGGAAAGTCAGAGACATTTAAAGCATGAGAGGGACATGACCCACTGCTGCTGAAGGAAGCCATGTGGCAAACATGAAAAGGAATGTGGGTAGTTCAAGGAGCAAAGATGGGGCCCCAGCTGACAGCCAGTAAGGAAACAGGGACCTCAGGTCTATAACCACAGGAAATAAATTCATCCAAAAACCTGAATGAGCTGGGAAGTGGATTCTTCCCCCAGAGCATCCAGTAAGGAATGCAGCCAAACCAAAACCCTGATGTCAGACTTGCAAGACCTTAAGCAAAGGACCCAATCACACCCACCCAACTTTCGACCTGCAGAAACTGTGAGATAATAAATTTACATCTCTATTAAATCTGTGATCATTTATTTCAGTGATAATAGAAAACTAATATGCTATATTATATTCAGCTTAGATGTTCACATACATATTAGTTGTACTCATTAGAAATTTGATTCATTAAGTGAAAGAACCCTCATATTATTCATCTCTGTGACTTTTGACCATAGGATTATTATAGGCCCAGAGAACAAGTGCAGTCAAGGTTGACTTCAATTGATTGGAAAATATTTAGGTTACCTTCTCTTCCTCATAAGCGACCTTCATGTTGTGGCTCGTTTGGTCTTAATTCTATCTGAACTAAGAACTTCTTCCTCTGTGCTTGGAAGAGCATCCTTTTAGTACCAAGGACACAAGATGAATTTGAAACTGTCCTTCCTTCAGGAAACTCAGACATGAGGAATGAGAGCTACTCCATAAAATTAAGATACTTTGTTATCAAAGAATTCTGTAATCTAGCCCAGATCACATGCCCTATAACTTGCCCATTCCCCTCTATGCCTGATAGCTGATAGCCTTGTTATGTTCTAATACATAAGTAGGGTTAGTGAACATGGGGTATCTTATCTTGGTCAGGGCCCAAGGCTCCCTTGTGAATAGCTACAACACCCAATAGTTCCGAGCCCAAGCTGTCACCCTCAGCTAGGGGTCATTACTCCTCCTCTATGGTGACCATCCAGGTAAGCTTACCAGCAAGGGTTGGCCATTTCACCTTTTCTTCTTGTCTGACAAGAATTCTGCTAGATCAGAGCCTATTCTTTCTGGAACTTGCATCTATATTCTTCCATTCCCTGGAGATATGATTCTCAAATGGCTGCAAGGAAACATAATTTATAAGTTAAAATAATGAAGAAAACCCATTGGTTTAATAATATCAAAATCTTTTCTATTTTGCAACCCAAGAATATTTATCATATTTTAATCTATTAAAAAATTCTTACTACAGCCATTTCCTAGACTCCTCTATGCCCCTGATTCCTCATCTGAAACATGAGGACAGTAGTAACTATACTGTTGAGAGGAATGAATGAGTTAATAGATGAAAAGTACATTTAACCAGCAATTCCTCTTTGGAGAATATATCATATAAAAGTAAAAGTAACTGTAAATAAGGCTATATGAATGAGGATATTCAGTGCAACATTGAGGTGGCAAAAACAAAAACTGGAAACAACACAAATATGCATTCAATGATGTATAGTTAAATAAATGTGGTAAACCCACATTATAGAACATTACACAGATGTTTTAGTCATCTGTTGGGTACCATCTCATATACTCTCAGCCCTCCTTTTACTCCAGCTGTTGCTATAGCAACCAGTTGCTTGTAGATACAATTAACAGCACCTTGCTTCAACTATGTCACATATGTCTTATTTTGTAACCCAGATTTCTCTGCCATCGACACTTTGGAACACACGTAACCATTCCAACATATGCACAAACCCGAAATTGCAAGGGACATAAGACCCTGACCTCTGGAGGGGGTAAGCCAGTAAATAAATGGTTTCTCTTCTGTCCCTTGGTAAGACAATTCTGTGATGCAATCTACAACGTTCCTCAGAGGCTCCCAGGTTCCCAGAGTTCTGAGCAGCTTACTAATGAACCACTGATTGACTTTCCCTCTTCCTCTGTTTCACTTTCCCGGACTCACACTCCTGGCCCTTTGGATCACTTTCCAGAATAAACTGCCTGTAGGCAAGCCTTTGTCTCAGCTTAAACAGTAGCTATTTTAAAAAGAATGAGATCTGTATCTGTTGACCTAGAGTTATGTCCATAATGCTCAGTTACATTAGGAAAAACAAATGGCAGATTCTTGTGTGTGGTGTAGGTTATATAAACAAGCAACACTAAAATGTGTGTGTATTTGTATATATTTCTATAAATTGAAGAAAGATTGAAGGATGCACAACACATTGTTATCATTGGTCTCCTCAGGGAGGTAGGAGGAAATTGTTAGCATTCCCTTAATAATTTTTTCATTATTTCAGTGGTTACAGTGAATATATATTACTCTCAGTTTAAAATACTTTGAAAAGAAAAATGATGTTTAAAATTAACATCCAGTCAGAATCCCAGTAAAAAGAAATTCCAACTAGGTGAGAAGGAAGAAAAGTAACTTCAACTAAAGTACAATTTCTATCATAAACCTTTTTATTAACCTTGACCAGAAAATAATTTCTTGCCTGAGACTCTCTGTAACCAAATACCAAAAACTATACTTACAGAACTAGAATCCTGCTTGTAACTGAGAAGCACCCCAGAGAACCCTGAATGAAGAATAAGCCACTCAATAAGAGCTCAGGATGATTAATAGATAAACAAATGGAAGTTCGCTCCTGCAGCAATTCCAAAAGTACATATAGTAGGGGCTTTGCCGCAGAATGAGAAAGACTATTCTTGTAGAAGGAGCCTGGTTGAAAAACTGAAAGATCTCTCAAAAGAAATGATAAAACTGCAGCAACGCCAGCATCTTCTGCAGTATAAACCTCTTGCCTTGGAGCTCTTCAAAATTTGCAAAAAGAAGCAAAAATAAGATTCCACTCAAGATTTTATGAAAAGTTAAAATCTAATCTGAATAAATTTCCATTAGCCTCATTTGTTTTCTATTGCTTTGTGGATTCATTATGAATTATCTTAAGGGAAAGAGCATTGACTGTATTTATGTGTCTTAAGGAGGGTGTTTTTTAATATCTCCCTAGAAGTCTGGACCTCAGGTTTAGCATCTGGTCCCATTAGCTTTATCTGCAGTTTCTATGGTTCTAAATAAGTGGCCCAAGTGAGGCAAGCCTATGCTAGAAAGGCTCAGGTGATCTACCCAAATGTATTCAAGTGCTTTGGAAAAGCCTCATTAATATGATTAATGACAATTACAACGGCAAATATTCGTTGAATGCTACTAAGCTCTAGGCATTGTTCTAAGTGCTTTATGATTTAATTCACTTATTCCTCACAATAATACTACAAAGCTATCATTCCTGTTTTACAGTTGAGGAAACCTTGGGCCAGAGAAATTGCACCACTCAGGGTTAAACTGCTTGGTAATTTCTTTGGTGACAGAGACACCTATGAACTCAGGGATGGTGTTTCATAAACTACACTCCTAACTGTTCAAATAAAGGTTTTTGGCAAAGAAACTACTCTATGCAAAGACTAGATCCTAAAATTAAATTCCATATTCTTTTCTACTAAATATAAAACCACTGGATTCCCCACTAGGAATGCCTCCTTCATTGTGTTCCTCTCTTCCCCCCATCTCCAGACATCCAGTACTGTCAAATTTCTGAGCAGGACTTTTCATGATGACAATTATCCTGGGTCTGCCTACCCTTGAAAAGCCTTAATTGCAGACCTTTCCCTCTTTGTGAATGGCAGTGGAGTGGTTAATTTGGTGGTATCTGGAGTCACAAGCCTGGTTCAGTCCTGACTCTCACATTACTAGGTCAGTGAGCCCTGGCAAGAAACCTAAACTGTCTTAGTTTCCTCACTGGGGAATGGGGATAATAACATCACCTATTTCACTGGATTTTTGTGGATATAAGAGATAATACCAGGAAAGTACCTAGCATAGTCATGGGCATACAAAAAGCCTACAATATATGTTTGCTATTTTCCAGTCCCAGATCACACTGTCTCTGGAACTTGTTCTTCCTTTTAGCCTCCAAAAGGAAGATCTTACCTGCAAGAAAACATAGTTTCATTACAGGGAGTTTCTGGAAACAAATGCCTGATCCAATGAAAAGGCCCTGCACATTGGTTGCAATAGACCTTCTTTCACCTGCACTCTTCTCACTCCTAAAACTATTCTTCCTGGGAGGAGGGCTCACCATTCTAGTAGAGTATAAATTCCTAGGAAAAGCCTAATGGTAAATGCAATTCCATTATGGGAAGGAAAGAGAAGGGACTGCAGTTGGACATTTTCAGTTTCAAATGGCACTTTAGACTCAACTTGCATAAAATTAATCTCATAATTTTTTTCATGTCATTGGTTATTACTCTTCCATCTATGCAAGCTAGAAACTTAGGTCAATCATGGATTCCTCATTCTCCCTTGTAATTTCATGATTGATGGATAAGGAAATTATGTCCAGGCACCTTGTTTGCTTGTATCACCTTTTGCATTTCTTCCTCCCATACCTGCCATACCATAACATCCTGACCACTCCTAAGAGCCTTATGGAGACCTCCAGTCTCCATTTCAGTTCACTTTGCACCATACTGTTCTCTCTTTTGGTTTATTCCATTTTTACATTACAAGTGTAGATAGCCAATAATGCAAATAATTTCTAGCCTATAAACATGCAAATGAATTCTGTCCACTAGAGAGACAGCACCCGCCCCAAAAAAACTGTTTTGTCTCCATTTGCACATTCATTCTAATATTCTTGATCAGTAAATGTGTCTGTCTGTGCTTTGAATTCTCTTTTGGTCATCTTCCTGTTTCCCTTCTTTTGAGTTAAATAGAATCTTGAACACATGTTCACTTTAAATCTTGGAGAAGTGTCATGATTTTACCCTTCTATTTTAAGGTTTTCCTCTATTAACATCATGTCAGTTGTCTGCTGATAAACTCTCAGTGTCTCTTTGTTGACTAAGCTCTAACTTCTTAGATTAGCAAACTTTACAATCTGAATACCAGCTACCCTTCCCATTCTTCTCCAAGTTTGCTTTTACACATCCTCTCCCCTCTCATCAGTAGGATTTATTTGCTGTCCTGTGCATGCCTTGATGTCATGGTCCTGCCTCTGGCTTATCTCACGGTAACTGTCCCTCCATCTAATTCCTGTTCATCTTCATGGACAAGTTCAGCTCTCACCTCTTTTGTAAAATCTTCCCTAATAAGAGCACACTAATTTATCTGTCTTTAAAGCATTTAGTATTGTCAATATTATTTTGAAACTCTGTAATTTGCCCTTTGTAATGGGTTGAATTGTGTCTCCTAAAGAAGTTATGTTGAAGTCCTAACCAACAGAATTCAACTGTTTGGAAATAGGGTCTTTGCAGTAATTAGTTAAAATAAAGTCACACTGGTGGTAGGGTGGGCCCTTAACCCAATCTGACTGATGTCTTTGTAAGAATAAGAGACACAGAGACAGAGGCATACAGGGGAGAAGTCCATGTGAAGATGGAGGCAGAGACTGGAGTTAGGCAGCTATAAACTGTGGAACACCAAGGATTGCCAGTTGTTTTAGTTTGCCAAAGGACTGCCAGTACAAAGTACCAGAAATGGGTTGGCTTTTATAAAGGGCATTTATTTGGGGTAAAAGCTTACAGTTCCAAGGCTTTGAAAAAGTCCAAATCGAGACACCATAAGAAGTGCTTTCTCATCAAAGTCAGCTACTGTTGATCCTATTGTCTGGGCATAGCAGAGCAAGATGACCACTGATCTCTGCCAAGGTCTCAGCCTTCCCCTCCGGGCTCACTGTCTCTCAGAGTCCAGCTGTGACTTGGCTGTGAGCAACCAGGCATAGGGCTTATCTCTTTCTGAGCCATGTCTATCAGTCTCTCCTGCTCCTCTTTCTTCCTGAGTTTAGCTGTATACTATCAGGCATACAGCAGGGCTGGTCTCCTCTTGAGCTGCTTTATGGGCCAAGCCTCTTAGAGGCTTTGTGCTTAAGGAATCCTTTAGTTCTCTCTCACATGGAAGGATCCAATGGCAGCTTCCTTTTCCTGTCTGTCTCTCTGTGTCTCCATTATCAGACACAGCAAGAGGGCAGAGACTCAACATGAACCATGCCCCACTAACATAGTCCAATCAAAGGCCCAAACTTGATCTTATCAAGTAGTCTAATCAAAGGCTCCCCAATGGAATTTAATGCAATCAAAGGATATCACACCCACAGGAATAGATTAGTTTCAAAACATAATCTTACTCTTTTGGGGGATTCATAAAATAATCTCCACCTGCCACACCTGCCACCACCAGAAGTTAGAAAAAGGCAGAGAAGGATTCTTCCCCTAGAGCCTTCAGAGAACCCATGACCTGGCCAACAGCTTGATTTCAGACTCCCAGCCTTCAGAACTGTGAGAGAACACATTTCTGTTGTTTTAAGGCACCAAGTTTGTGGTACTTTGTTATGGCAGTCACAGGAAACTAATACACCTTTTATTTCTTATAAATATATATCCTGTTGCTCCAGGGAATATATACTCTTTTATTTCCCTGCATCTCTCAAAGTACCTAACCCAATGCATTGTACCATGTCTCAATTATGCTGGTTAAATAATTAAATAGCAGAGCATATTAGGGAGAATAAAGCTATCATGCCCTCTCCCCACCTTCCACCCTACACCAAAGCAAAAGAATGTGTTTCACTTATAAGGCCTAATATATTTTATACTTTGGAAAATTACTTTTTAAAAAATAAGTAGGTAAAAGATACACACATGCAATTATAGCTTGATTACACTCAACAGGGAATGCATCTTAAATTCCTAGTTATGAATATTAATGAACAATATCAATAAAAGCCTCTTATCCTTTGGCCTATTTGTGATGCTAAGGATTCAACTGGTAATAATAGCTCTTTGAAGACACAGAGAACTCAAAATAATTTATTTTTCAAGAGCATAAAAGGCAAAGATGCTCCAGGGAAATCTTATAAGACATTGTCAAATAGAAATAATTATCAAATATTCTGAAAAGTATGGATGAATTGTTAGTTTTGATAAAAATAGATTGAAGCTCCACCTGAGAAAAATACAGTGAACAGACTTATAGAAAGCAAAATACTTGTCATAAGAAAGATTTCCCAAGTTCTACAAAACAACTTGGGAAATCAATGTTCAAATAAGTGCACTTGGAAATCTTGAGATTTTCGGTTATTGAAGGCCACATGGCTCAATTTAGAAAATGAGCTATCCTCATTGACAACCCTTCCATCCATGCTCACCTAGAAAGCTGAGTGATGAAAGTGTTAACTTTGGTAGTTGAGGTCCTGACTTTACCACCTGTGCAACCTAGAGCAAGCTACTCAACCTTTCAAAACTTTTGCTTGCTCTTTTATAAAATGGGACCAATGATATCACTTGTCTCACAGGGTTCCTATGAAAATTAAATGAGATAATTCATGTAATGTACTGAGCACAGAGCTTGCTACATACACACACCCAAGAGATGCCAGCTATTGTTATTGTGACATAATACATTGTAGGAAAAAAGAACAAAATGCTTTCACATGAGTAATGATCGTTATTGAGACATAAGAGGCAAGAGTACTTTGGATTTCAACTGATACAGAACTCAGAACAAATATAAGGCTTAAATAATAACGTGGAGTGAGAAGCTTCCAATATGAATCATGATGTAAGTTTCAAGACAACTTCCTTCACAGACAATTCTACCATCTAATAGAAAATCATAAGACAGAGCATATTGAAAAATAATCAGAACTCCCTCAGGCTTTAGTTCATTATAAATTACTTTATTTAATGTGCACATGTTACGAACTAAAATCTCTGAAGAATAGAGCCCACTATATTACAGAATTTAGTTTAATGACCTTGGACCTAATCCAAAGGTTTTTAGTTACATGAAGTTCCATAAGGACTTAACTAAAATGTGGTACAATTCTCAAAGTTCCTGGACTTTTAAGGTGGCCAAATATGGTATGCGATCATAGAATCATATAAATTATGAGTTCAAAGTTTCTCATAAAACTTTTCATCTAACTCTATTTTATATCTAAGGATACGAGGACACCAAGAGAGTAAGTTTCTAGTCATGTTCTTTCGTAAACATCCTAAAAATGCAATTAAAGGGGTGGTCCCACTGAGGAATGACATATTTTTATTCATCTTCAGCAGCCTCTTAGTGGAGCAGAACAAGCCAGGGATGATGTAATCATTTTGAGAAAGATATAACAAAATTCTAAACAGACACAGATGGTTTTTCTCTTAAAACTGATAATACCTACCACATGGTCTTGTATTTCCTCACTTCCTCTACATTACTCAGCCAAAGACACAGGACCTTTCATTTAGCAGAACCTACACGACCCAGATGCTGAGTCAGTCTCGGCAGTAACAAATGGCATATGAGCAGCACAGACTCCACCACCAAATCTGGAATGAGCCTTGTGATAGTAAATCTCGAGTGAGCCCTGGATTCACAGGTCATCACTAATCACAACTTTCTCCTACTCACCACTGTGTTTAGCTTGTCTACATGATTGCCCTTATTAATATGAATTATGGCAGCAATAAATATGAATCTATATTGGATACTGATATAATAATGATAGCTTTATTGATTACTTCTATATACCAGGCACTGTTCTAACAACAAACCCTAAGAGATGGGTGCACTTAGCATCATCCCTACTTTAGAGATGAGAAAACTGAGGCAAGAGAGTTAAATAAATTGCCTAAGGTCACAAGTGAGGTACAAACTCAAGGAGTCCAGTTCCAGAACCTACACTTTAAATCTTTATATTCTTAATCCCTGTACACTTAACTACTAGATTCTACTGCATTTTATTTAATCCTCACAAACAATCTTTTGAAGTAGATATTCTCAGCTCCATTTGCCAGTGATAAAACTGAAGATTGGAGAGGTAAAATTTGAAGAGGTTACAAAACATAATAAGCATGTGGGAGAGGCAGGATTAGAAGTTCTAACTGATTCCACAGCCCACACACGATATTAACAACTGTGTCTTCTGGCCTTCAGGAGCGCTATACCCCTGCTGAGATTTGAAACCAGGGGCTCTGGCTCAGCTTCTGGAGGCTGCGTCTTTCTATAATCCTGGCTTGGGAGAGACCATGTGGAATCATGATGTGGCATAATACATTGTAGGAGAAAAGAACAAAATGCTTTTTAATAAGCAATGATGGTTATTGAAGTGATTATCGCTACTTCTTACAAAGTTCTCCTGCCATACTCTATCCAGCTGGGGTCTCAAGCTGAGTTCATCACCCCTTGGACACCATATATTGGATGCTGGTCACCCCTTCTGGTGGGAAGCCAGCAATAAAGCAATTAATTCCTTCAGCCCTGGCCCCAGTTTCTTTCCCCTTCCCATTATCCCATAACCCTGAGAACCCGAATCCCATCTGACCAAATCATCCAAGTCTTTACAAAAGATTTTCATAATTAAAAACAGTTCAACATGCTGCTGTTTATCAGCACCTTTGTTTTCAATTATATTTCTGTAAATACATTTATGCAAATGAATATATTTTTATTTGAGATAGTTTAATAAATCAAGAAATCTAAAAGAATTTAACCAAAATATATTCAGTGATGTAAACACATGCCTGCACCATATTTAAAGTCTTAAAAACTAACTTTTAATTTTCATCATCAGATCTCAATTCTCTCCATTGATGTGCATATACATATTTGACTGTATATGCCAAATGTCTTGGATGACACTATACCCAAACCAAATGGGAACCCAAATGCATTGTTGACCATGTTGGGATGTTTTCCCCTACATATTAAATCGAGTTCTGAATTAGCTATGTGAAATTCAACCAAGTAATCCAGTTGTGTCCATTTTACTCAGAGCTGGCTTTTTAAAGCTTTGAGCTGGCCATGTCGGCCTTATTGCTAAATAAGTCGATTGTCCTTGAAAACAGTACTTGCATTTATATTGTTCTTGGGACTATTAAAAGAGCAGCCTGTCAAGAATTTAGTCCAGGAGACAATGAATGGCTTTAAAACTATTTACCAAACACTTTCATACACATTTGTGGAAAAGATTGTGTTGTTGATACAATAATACCAAAGATACCTGCAAAATTTTAGGAGCTGCCAAGAGTGAAAGAGAGAGGCTATATATATCAAAGTGACTTATTTACTTATTTTTGTGTACTTAAAATATTTTAGTCTAAAATCATCTCCCTATGCAAGACTTTGTTACAGAAAAGTCATTGCTTTGAGTTCTTGATATATATTTGTTCTTTAAACTGTGGACAGTTTAATATTTAAGCCAATGCCAATTCTAAAAGTGCTAACTGTTGAAAATACCTTTCTAACTAGACATTATTAATGTCTGCAGTTGTATGGAATCATTTTCTCTTAGATCCCAAGAGTCCCTGAGAATTATGCATTTTGCCAAAACCATAACTTTAAGAGAGAGCAATAGTTGCCTACTCATTCTTGCAGGTACAGCTTGGCATGATTATGTAATCATAAACTAAGGCACTCTTCTTTAAACCAAAATGACCTAGCAAAGGTAGATGCAGGAAATCTATCACCATCTTTAATACTTTTACTGAATGTCATTTTCAGTTGTACATTCAACAAAAGACTTTAAATAGCGTAGGACAAAAAAGTTCTAAGAACTCTGAAAAGTACCAATTGTATATTTTTCCTTAGATACTAAGAGTGAAGAATTGTTATTTTCAGCAAGATCATTTGTAAAATCTTGTGGCTCTCATCTTAAGCATAAAAGTTAAAAAAGAATAGTGTGGTATGTATGCTACAACTAAAGATCAAAAAAGCCCAATGTCCAGAACAAAAATAATCAGTGAGTAAATATAGGAATTCTGCTTCTACCCACCAGGATAATGACTGTGAGTAATGCTTTACACCTTGAATAGGCCAAAGGGTAATAGCAAGAGGTGTTTTCTAAGAGTTGGAAATGGTAGTGAGTAATGGAAACAGTTTGAGATTTAGAGCCAGACAATCCTACGCCTCAATTCTGGTCCTTCCTCTTTCTAGATGTATGGGTAACAATGGTCAAGTCATGCATCCTCTCTGAACCTCATGTTATTCTCCTTTAGAAGAATTATAATTGAAACATGTAGCATATTTCATAAAGACCCATTCTGTTCCTCATTTCTCTCTTGGTTTTGCCAATCAAAGCACTAGAATCTTAACTGTAATGGCCAGATACGTGTCACCCCATTTAGGAAACAATATTTAATAATATCTATGAGATATCTGTCAACTTTTGAAAATGGTGAAAGTGTTTATTTAACTAACTGAATCCACACTCCATAATGAGAAATACTCCCAATTTTCTGTACAACCTTATATGTACTGTACATACAGGTTATATTAATAATATTGTAAAAGATTTGGTGGTATTCTTTAATTCTTGTTGCTAGGCTGCATTCCGTTTCCATGTCTCCTGTGGTTCACAGTTCAACTAAATTGGGTCTGTTTCTTTCTTCCAGGGCTCTTACAAACAGATTTTAATTATGCTTATGTATTTGCCCAAAATATAGCCTTCAAGTATTGTTCTTTTATTTTATTTTTTGATTGAACAGGTGTTTAGCTCTTGTTATGTGTCAGGAATCTATTGAATTCCTCAGGGTCAGTTGATTTCTACAGACGGTAAACCCCCAGCTGATATGTAGCATGTGTGGTGTGATGCCTTGTTTGTTGGGCCAGGGTCAGTGCTTCCTGCTTTAATTATCACATTCTCTCTGCAAGACCATACTACGGGAATTTCACTGGGGCTTAAACGCCTTTAGGCAAAAAAAGTAACTTCCTGCTGGGAGCATAAAATGAAATCAGATCCATATGCTCACGCCCATTATCCTGTCAATGTAATACATTAAATACACCTAGCAACAGTAGTTCAAAGTCATTTCTACTTAATCATTTCATGCTTAGCATCTCCTAGTGGGCATGAAAAGTTACATAGCAAAATCCTGGTGAGATAATATTTTACTGTAAGTGCAAAGCTTTTAACTCCTGATGTTATACGCAGAAGGGCATTTAATGCTGGGTGACAGGAAACAAACAAATAGGTAATGGATTTTTGGGGGATTTGAGGAAGGAAAGAAGAGCAGGAGCTAAGGGTGGGGCGGAGGGAGTGGTACAGAGAAGGGTGTTAAGAATTGAAAGGGGGAAAAGTTCTTTTGAAGATCAGCCTAGAAGGAAAGCACTTCTTTTTTCCAATGTTATTTTATGGTTAGATCATCATAAAAGTAATTCTGTAAAATTACCTAACAATTCTCTACTTGTTCCTTCAATAATTCTCTCTTGTTTCTTCAAGAGGCTTTTTTTTTTTTTTTTAATTTTCAAGACCACCTAAATTATTAATAATTTCTGGTCTAGTCTATTTGAGGAGGTAAATGAGTTAATAAAGACTCTGCCAGAAGGACAAGCAGTTTGTAACCAAAAAGAATAGCATTCAGTGAGAAACATATGTTTACATTTTATGCCTTTGCTCATGCTGGAGTGGTTTGGCCCCCATTTTACACCAACAGAAATATTTCTCATTCTTTAAAGCTCTCCTTAATACTCTTTCCTCCTCAGGTGAACTCAACGCCTCTTCCTCTACACGTTCTTGTCATTTGGTTCTCATCGTTAGCCCAAATGCCATTGTGCCTTATGTTTTGTTTTCCATTTACATGCTTGTCTTCTCCACTGTTTTACAAAAAATATTTTGCATGTCTTTGTATATTCTCTGCACCTGAGAGCGTTCAATCTTATTTGTTCAATCTAAAAATAATTTATTGAAATGTTAAAAGAGAAACTTAAACATCTGTATATCTATTAAGTAGTATATTATTTAGTTAGTTCAGGTTCCTCTTTTTATTTCTTTTACTCTTTTGCATTCTAGATATGATAGTAACTGTCTCACATTACATCATGGGTTTGTTGGAAAGATCATACAGGATAAGGCAAGTGAAAGTGTATTATAAGCTGCAGAACACTATACAGAAATAAAATCATGTTTTTCTCAAATGAATTGTGATTTGGCCTTACCCGATGAGTTTCCCTCCATAACTATGCTAGCTTTTCATTACCCTTCCATGATGGCTTTTTAAAAACGGCTGCAAATTCTTTGACACTTCTCTCACTGAAAAATGAAGTCTAAAGCCTGCTCCTCACCCTACTGAAATCTGTGTTGGCCTTATGACTCTGTCATAACTAATACAGGATGGCAGAACTTCTGCTTTAATTTATTACATTATGGGTGATAAAAGGCTATGAAGCTGCCACATGGGCTTTTTGGAATGCTTGGTCTCAGGATGCTTCTTCTCAAATCCAGCCACCCTGCTGTGTTAAAACAAAGTGATATGGAGAAGAGTTCGATCGGGAGCGGGAGCGGAGAGCGGACCCCAGAGAGCCCTGAGCAGCCCCACCGCCGCCGGCCTGGTTACCATCACACCCCGGGAGGAGCTGCAGCTGCCACAGCCGGCCCCAGTCACCATCACCGCAACCATGAGCAGCGAGGCCGAGACCCAGCAGCCGCCCGCCGCCCCCGCCCTCAGCGCTGCCGACACCAAGCCCGGCACCACGGGCAGCGGCGCAGGGAGCGGCGTCCAGGGCGGCCTCACATCGGTGGCGCCTGATGGCGGGGACAAGAAGGTCATCGCAACGAAGGTTTTGGGAACAGTAAAATGGTTCAATGTAAGAAACGAATATGGTTTCATCAACAGGAATGACACCAAGGAAGATGTGTTTGTACACCAGACTGCCATAAAGAAGAATAACCCCAGGAAGTACCTTCGCAGTGTAGGAGATGGAGAGACTGTGGAGTTTGATGTGGTTGAAGGAGAAAAGGGGGCAGAGGCAGCAAACGTCACAGGCCTTGATGGAGTTCCAGTGCAAGGCAGTAAATATGCAGCAGACTGTAACCATTATAGACGTTATCCACGTCGTAGGGGTCCTCCACGCAATTACCAGCAAAATTACCAGAATAGTGAGAGTGGGGAAAAGAACGAGGGATCAGAGAGTGCTCCGGAAGGCCAGGCCCAACAAGGCCAGCCCTACCGCAGGAGACGATTCCCACCGTACTATATGCGGAGACCCTATGGGCGTCGACCACAGTATTCCAACCCTCCTGTTCAAGGAGAAGTGATGGAGGGTGCTGACAACCAGGGTGCAGGAGAACAAGGTAGACCAGTGAGGCAGAATATGTATCGGGATTATAGACCACGATTCCGCAGGGGCCCTCCTCACCAAAGACAGCCTAGAGAGGATGGCAATGAAGATGATAAGGAAAATCAAGGAGATGAGACCCAAGGTCAGCAGCCACCTCAACGTTGGTACCGCGGTAACTTCAATTACCGACTCAGACGCCCAGAAAACCCTAAACCACAAGATGGCAAAGAGACAAAAGCAGCCGATCCACCAGCTGGGAATTCGTCCGCTCCCGAGGCTGAGCAGGGCGGGGCTGAGTAAATGCCGGCTTACCATCTCTACCATCATCCGGTTTAGTCATCCAACAAGAAGAAATGAATATGAAATTCCAGCAATAAGAAATGAACAAAAGATTGGAGCTGAAGACCTTAAGTGCTTGCTTTTTGCCTGTTGACCAGATAACTAGAACTATCTGCATTATCTATGCAGCATGGGGTTTTTATTATTTTTACCTAAAGACGTCTTTTTTTGGTAATGACAAACGTGTTTTTTAAAAAGCCTGGTTTTTCTCAATACACCTTTAAAGGTTTTTAAATTGTTTCATATCTGGTCAAGTTGAGATTTTTAAGAACCTCATTTTTAATTTGTAATAAAAGTTTACAACTTGATTTTTTTCAAAAAAGTCAACAAACTGCAAGCACCTGTTAATAAAGGTCTTAAATAAAAAATAAAAAATAAAAAAAAAAGTGATATGGAGGAGCCACATGCAGGTGCTCTGATTGACAGGCCCCGGTGAGCTTGTCCTTCAGCAGTCCTAGCCCAGGTGTCAGGCATGTGAGTAAGAAGCCACTGGAGGATTCTAACCCCTAGACATCCTAGTCATCTCAGCCATGGCCCCAGCCATTGTGGCTTTTCTAAATTCCTGATCCACAGAACCCATGAGCATAATAAAATGTTTGCTATTTTGTGCCACTAAGTCACACAGCAATAAAACACCAGAAAAACTTATCACCTGTAGCCTGCCAATTTTACCCCTACTAATACCCTATCAGCAGTATCAGTCAGAGCAGGCCAGGTAACACTGGTATAAAAAACAACCCAAAAATCTCACTGGTTCTAAATAACAAAGATTCATTCTTAATCACAATGCATGTCTCTTATGAGTCAACAGGGAGGCCTACCTCAGCGTATTTACTCAGGGACCCAACTAATGGACATTGTGTTCCCTGGGCTAGAAGTCAAAAGAACTCTTGAGAGTCTCACACCTGCAGCTTAATGTTAGATCTGGAAATGACACATGTCACTTCTGCTCACAGCTTAATGACCAGAACTAAGCACATTGCTCTTCCTTCCCAAAAGAAGGCCAGAAGTGTGGTCTTATGTATTAGTTTCCTATTGCTGCTGTAACAAATTACCACAAAGCTGGTGGCTTAAAACAACAGAAATTTTTTCTCTTACAATTCTGGAGGCCAGAAATCTGAAATCAAAGTGTCAACCGGGCCACATCTGAAGGCCCTAGAGGAGAAACTTTCCTTGCCTCTTCCAGCTCCTGATAGCTCCAGGCATTCCTTTACTTGTGGCTGCATAACTCCAATCTGTCTGTCTTCACATGGGCCTCTCCCATTATGTATATGGCTCTGTGTCTCTCCTTCTATCTCTTTTAAGGAAACATGTCATTGGATTTAGGACCCACCAGGTTAATCCAGGATGATGTCACCTCAAGATCCTTACCTTAATTATACCTGCAAAGACTCTTTTTCCAAATAAGGTCATGTTTATAGATTCTTGGTGTACAAATCTTTTGGGGGCCACCATTCAACCCACTGCACCATATCATGTACGCAGGAGGCAGAGAGTCAGAAATATTTGGTGAGCAGCACTACAGAATACCACACCACCTTTTTCACAGACATTGCCTGCCTAGACAT
This sequence comes from Tolypeutes matacus, assembly GCA_026826555.1. Taxonomy (NCBI): domain Eukaryota; kingdom Metazoa; phylum Chordata; class Mammalia; order Cingulata; family Chlamyphoridae; genus Tolypeutes; species Tolypeutes matacus. The sequence goes on along the minus strand of JAKSZT010053767.1, from coordinate 10,794,160 downwards.
TCCGAATCACCAGGCAGAGCCTCTACTTCAACCCCAGGCTCTTAACCTTCCCACTGTGACCTGTGGTAGTGCTCCCTACCTCCCAAGACTGGTAGCTTTTTTATTGCTACCATTTCACCATTCAGGAACCTTATCTATATCTCTTCTCCTTGCCTGTCCTTCCTGCACATTATTTGCATATAAAGCAGTGGCTGTGGTGGTCTCCATGACAACCAAGACTATCTAGTGCTTTTGCTAAACCCCTAATCATGGATTTTTTTTTTTTTTTTTCTTTCTCATGCTGTCTTTTCTTTATCAGACTCAAAATCAGGCATATAAAGAGAGTTGATCATTCCCCTTCCACCTCAGATAAAATATATAGCCTAGATTCATACTTCTGGCCTAAAATGATTACTCATATGAGACAGCAATTAAAGACATTTATTAAGTATGACAGGAGTAATAGAAATTAAAAGAAAGTCTATAAGAAGGAAAAAACATTTTTTAAATGAGAAGACAAAGAAATATTTCAAAGGCAGAAAGAGATGGTGAATAAAGATGGGATTGGAGTGATATGTGTTTTGGTGCAATTCTTGAGCTGGGTGCTAAATTCAAGCCCCAATTCATTTTAATGATCTAATTTGTAGCATTTCGAAAGTTCGGGTCTTTTGCATGTAAAATAAGGTATTATAATACTTCCTTTACCTAAACACATTTAAACTAGAAAGAGCCATTCAATTTCAAAGTACTAGGATTGTTGGGGATTGTGGCAGTTTGATATTATTTATGAATTCCAAAAAGAGATATTGTGTTTGTAAACTGGTCTGTTCCTCTGGGCATGATACCCCTTTAACTGTATTAAATTTAGAAGTTTCGCTTTCACTTTATTAAGTCAAGATTAGGGCTTTGATTCAACCATGACATTAGGGCATGCAGGGTTGAGTCCCCACCCCCTTGGTGTCTATATAAAGGGACGCTCAATCAAGAACACAGAAGTAGATATACAGAGAAGATACACAGAGGATCCTGTGGACCCAGGAAGATTGATGAGCCTGATAGTTTACAGCTGACCTTGTGAAGAGACCAGAGCAGCTGAGTCCAGAAAGAAATGAGCCCCAGAGGAAAAGAGAGGAGCCCTATGCCAGCCTACTACTGAGATAGGAAGAAGCTGGGACCACAGAGACTTAAGAGGGAAGAGGGAGGCTGAATCCTCACAGACATTGCCCACCATCTTGCTTCAACAAGACTTTGGGTGAGGAAGTACCTCTTATGATACCTTGAATTGGACTCTTTAGGGCCTTGTAATTGTAAGCTTTTACCCTAAATTAATATCCTTTATAAAAACCAACAGATTTCTGGTACTTTGCATCAGCACCCCTTTTACTGACTAATAAAGGGATTGAATCATGTCTCCCACAAAAGGCATGTTCATGTCCCAACCCCTGGCGCTTCTATGGGTATGAACTCATTTGTAAATAGTAACTTTGAAGATGTTATTAGTTCAGGTTTGCCAAAACTGAATGAAGATGCATCTTAATCCAGTATGGCTGAAGTCCTTATGCAAAGGAAATTGGACATGGAAGGAGAAGCCATGGGGAGCAGCCAGAAGCTTGAAGTCAATGGAACCAAGAAGAGAAAGGAAAAGACACTGCCATGTATTGCCATGTGTGAGGAAAACCAAAGACCAAGGTTCACTGACAGCCAGCCCCAGAATGCTACACTCACTGATTTTGGACTTCTGGCCTCAAAACCACGACCCATTGATTAAGCCAATCCATTGTAAGGTATATGTTTAGCAGCCAGGAAATTAAAACAAGCATATATTCATTTTAAGCAAACAGAGGAAAGATAATTACTTTCCAAGAGTCTCTGATAGTTCTAGAAGGTTTTTAGAAGGTTTCAGAAATTCTCAACCAATAATATGGCTCAACTCTGATGTTCACAAGTGATTGGTGGGAAACTTGCAAAAGACCAAAACCAGGGGTATAGTCCTCTGACAAATGCCTTTGAATGGTATAATATCCCAAAAACCATTCAATAGCGTTCTATCTACCCATATCCTCCTTGAGTTTTTAGCAAAATTTGACTCTGCTTGTCAGTCCTTTTTGTAATTTATCTGTTTGGAATTCTATGACATACAAGTTTTTCCTCTGATACCATTCCTGTTACTCTTTCTCTGATACTTCAGTGAATCTTCTTCTTTCCCATCCCCTAACTGTGGCTACTTCCCCAAGGTCTGATACTCTTTTTCCATCCATGGCTTCAACCAGCCATGCTTCAAGGGTGACATGCAAAACTATACTTTTTACTTTTACTTATACTTTTAGTCCCGGCTTCTTTCACAAGTTCCAGACACATATTTCTTTCTGCCTAATAACAACAATAATACTATCAAAAATGGCTAACCACTATTGAGATAGATTATATCACCAAGGGAAGAATGCACATCAATTAGTTCATTTAATCCATACAGAAACCTATGATTTAGGTGCTAAAGTTATCCCCATTTTACAGATGAGGAACTGAGGCTTACAGAGTTGAAGTAATTTACCCAAATATGTGGTATGGAAAGCATATTAATCTAGATGTATCTTACTTCAGATCCTGCTCTCTTTATTCCTATGCTTTATAATTTTCCTTTTGGATAGACTGTCAGCATGCAAAATCAAAACTTCTAAATTCAAAAACACAAATTCATGTCTTTTTGCTATTTCTGTCAATGTTATTAATGTCTTATTAATCACCCAAACTTTAAACCTAAGGATTATTGTAAACTTGTCCCTCTTCCTTCCTTCACCCTCCCCTTGCACTAAATTCTATAGGCTAATTCTTCCTACTTTCTTTCATACCCCGAGCTTCCATTCCATTGCTGCTGCAATTACCCTCATGCTTGTCTTCCAGCTGTTATTCCCAACAGGTCACTCTGCCTCCCATTATTTCTCCTAAACATTTTTTCCAGACTGATCCTTCTAAAACACTGTCTGGATCACCTATTCTCTCTAAACTAAAGTCCATCTCCCTTAGCCTGATACTGCAAGCATGTTTGATCTGATCCAAGACTCATAATTACACTACACCTCTGTAAGAAATCCAAACAGTGATCTAATCACCATTTCTTGAACATTACTCTCTCTCTTCTGCCTTTTGTCGTGTCAATCCATAAATATCTAACAGGCCATCTCTACTATGAAATCCTTATCATTTAGCGCTCCAGTCAAATACAACTTCCTCTACAAAGCCCAACTGGGATCTCCCCCACCAAAAAAAAAAGGTCTGTCTCTCCTCTGATATTCTGAAAACTCTGTTTATAATGGTATTAATGTATTCATCTGCTACTACCTAAAGTTCTGGCTCTGCATAGTTGTCTTATTTTCTATTCCATTACTATAATCACCAGGCAGAAAAAGGCTTGTTTTATACATTTTTTTATTGTTCAGAGTATCTAGCACAGTGATTGCATCTAGTAGGAGATCAATAAATATTGCTTGAATGAATCAGAAAGAGAAACTCAGTTATGGGACATGTCTTCAGAAGAGATATTATACGAATTATAGAAATGAACAGTTTGAAAAGCTTAAATTGACATTTTAATGATATACCTGGTATATATAGCGGTGTGTTCATCATCAGTGACTATATTCAATTATTTACCTTCTGGAAGCTACAACTCAGGCAGAAAGAGATTTTGTTTTGGAAAGCCTGTCTTAATTAAACAGTACTTACTATATCTCTAATGGTCAACACTGGAGAGAAAAAGAAGCAATCATTTCCAAATTTTTTGCATTACCTTATAATACAACCATGTTTCATGCCCAAAATCACCATAATGCCTATTTTGTGTGAAATGGTAAGTTGAATTATTTGGCTAACAATGGAGTTGAGAACCAAACTTCTGCAAACTTCAGCAGAACAAAATAGCATTTGAAACATCAGATGTTAAAAATAAATGATTCTTTTACTTTTTTATTCCGTTTCTCAACCCCTTTTCTAAATACATATCCGTGTGATCAGTGTAAAGCCATAAAAATCCATCTTGGGAAGTTAAAATAAAAAAGAAAATATCACATGCCACTTTCAATTATTTGTATTATTATTATTTCTTATATGTTTTGTGGTTGTGTTTATAAAAACATTTATTTAATGCTAGAAAAAATTTTTAAACCAGTGCCTTCTTAAGAAGATTGTTTTGTTAAAAATGTTCACCCTAGAAATTGTGGGACAAGAGGGAAGCTTGTGTTCACTTATAGTCTCTGATTGATGCATGAATTTCTGTTCAACTCTGATAAAAGGCTCTGAACATTTTTAAAGCTTGCAAGTTAATGTATTTCAATTTCAAACAGCTTCTACTGTCAGAAAATTCTTTATATTAAACAAAATTCTTCCTCTGCCCTCGGTATTCCTGCATAATAAGCTTGATGTTTCTTAATATTACAGCCCTTTAATTATTTGAAGACAACTATTATTTTTCTCTCTTTCATACAAAGTATTGTGATATAGGGGTTTACTTTTAGTCCAGCACTAAATATATAGCTATTTCAATAGCCTTAGAGAAGATCTAGGACCACACGATTTTAATAAGTCTTCACAAGGAGCTTCAGCTGAATCCCCTCACTATCCCACCTCTGCTGCATACCACCACATGCCTGCTTCTGCCTACTCTATGTAGGCAAGTCTAGAATGATTTTTTCCTGACCCAGGAAACAATTCAAATACCCAAAGAAAATATTAAAATTTCAACTATTCATCAAATTTTATTAATGCAGCTATGAATTCCATCTTACTACTACCTTGTCCCTTTCATTCCTATAGACTGATTTATCTCTGACAACTTGCTTTGCTTGTTGCCTGACCACCATACCTCGCCCTGTACCAGATGTCCACTTATGTGCTTTACTAATCTGGAAGGATTATAACTCAAAATATTAATTTGTATCTTTTTTTTAGTACTCTCCCTCTGCTTTCTCAATAGTACTCGAGGGCCTTTTCCATAACCCATGGTCCGCACCAGCCAAAGACCCAAAGAATGAAACCATTAACTCTATTTGAGACAAAGATTTGGATGCAAGCTTGTGACTGAATTTTTCTACTCTTAGAATCAAGATGATTCAGAGGCAATGGAAGGAGAAGGTGGAGAAGCAACTCTGACTAGACATAAAAGGTAGAGAACCCTGGGTCTTCAATGTGTGGATGGAGAATGAGGTGGTGGATACAATGGGTGAGGAACGAGCATGAGAAGAATCTTCTGTCAAGATGATGCAAACTTACACTATCCGTGGTCATAAGAGAAACCACAATCACCAACAGCCATCAAGTTGTTATTTGATGTCCAATGCCCTGAGAAGTCTACTCATGTACCTCTCCTTTGTAGTATTTGAAGAATTGTGATTTTTGCATTTGTTTATAATTGATTAATGTAGGCCTCTCTCCACTTCAGACTATAGTTCCACAAGGATTGTCTCTGTTTCTTTGTATGTAACATTGTACCCAGCCATCTAGAACAGTGCCCAGCACATAGTAGACATATATTTGTTCAATGAATGAAATATGAATAAATGATACCAGTGTGGAGAGATTACAGTTTAGTCAAGGATAGGTAATTAGCTGTGGGTGTATGCTTAAGTTAACTATTAGGCATGCTTGTAAAGGGTTAATCATAGTTTTTGGGTTTTCTTCAAATGATTATTTTGTTGTTATTATATAACCTACCTGGGCATTGTAAAACTAACATTGGACTGGAGAGATGCATTCAACCACCTAGAGGCCACCAGAGTGGGACCCAGAAAAAGAAAGCTATATTGTTGGTATCCTGACTGGAATAACAGCACACTTGGCATCTAATCTTGGAGTCTTCCAGGTTTGGATAAGCCAGGGGTTGCTTAATAAGCCAGTCAGCCAAAGTGGGTTGTTCCTGATCATTATCCCTAGTTTCTGCCTCAAAGCTTATTTCTGGACTATCTCAAGTGTTCTTGGTTTTTTCTTTTGTCTTTTTGCAGTCAGTTTGAATATTCGAAGTAATGGAACAGTAAATATGTCAAAGTTGATTCCATTCCAATTTTGTTATTTGAAGCACTTAATCAAGTGATTATATGTAAATTGTTTCTTTGAATGGGAGTAATTTTTAAAAGGGGTTGTTTAGTATATGAACTCCTTGTGTAGAAGCTAGGCAGAGCTCCTTTGACCTAGAAGCCTAGTTAAGCAGACCAACTTTTTCTCTTCTCTGTTTGACAAAGGGCTCAAAGGAGGCTAGATCACTTAAAAGCTCAGAATTGGTACATATTTTTGGAAGGGAGAGAAAAAAAGGAATTAAAAGCAACTATTGTGCCCCAATGGAGCAGCTGTCAGTACCACTGTTCACATTAGCCTGCAGTTCGGGCATCTTTCAGAAAGAGACAACATAATCTGTTTAGTGAAAGACAGGTTGGGTTGGTTTGGTTTGGTTTGGTTTGGTTTGGTTTGGTTTGGTTTGGTTT
>JAKSZT010053767.1:10766109-10787311 GCA_026826555.1 Tolypeutes matacus | reverse complement strand
GTTTGGTTTGGTTTGGTTTGGTTTGGTTTGGTTTGGTTTGGTTTGGTCTGGTCTGGTCCGGTCCTGCTGGGCTGGAATGGAGGAAGAAATAAACTTGCATGCTGCACTTTCCTTCCTCCTTCACAATCTTCCTTACCATCCCTGCCCTAAACTCTTTCCACATTCTATCTTCCTAAAGTATTCTTGTACTTTTGGAAGGAGAGAGAGAAAGAATAGGGAAGAAAGAAACAGAAAGTTGGGTTGGGAGAAGCAGGAGATGGAACTCTAAGATCACCTTAGAGTTTGCACAGGACAGAATTCAAGCCTTTGTGTTTCTCCTGCTCCTCCTCTGTTTCCATGGAAGATCACTACTTTTTGTGAATGGTTGTTCTTCGAAATCCAGTTACTGATTGTCTGCGTACCTCAGAAATCCCCTTCTATGCTGTCATTGCAAAGAATGGGTTTAATTTCCATCTGCTTCTTTTTAATTGATTTGTTTTTTAAACTATCAATGGAGCACTTTCACTTTCAAATTAATACTGGAAAAGATGTCTTAAAAGTTTAGAATTTGCAATGTTCCACTTTCAAAAGCCAAGAGAAAATAAAATAAGAAAACCACTAACTTAGGCTGAGTGTGTCGATGTGAAGCATTATTGAGCTACCATTAAACTTGTTTAGATCACATCTGACTTATTTAGGTACATAAAGAATAGTTGACCACATTTTAGAAATTCATGCTTTTGGGGTATTCATCAAGGCCTGAACATAAAGACATAAAGTTTTTATCCAAACATGTTTATTCCTACTTTTTTTTTAATTGACAAACTCATAGCCAAGGATATAGAGTACTGATTGAGGTCACATCCTTTTTTTAAAAATGCCTACTTTTTGTTATTTTAAATGTGATACATGGCCATAAGGGAAAATATTGTGTGTGCGTATGTGTAATTGCATAAAATGTATAGATTATATAGTAAGTATATATAAATGTATTTATAATGGTGTGAATATTGGTAGTTTATATATATATAGATATATTATTGTAGATAATATATAAATTCTATGCTAGTCACTTATATTCACTATGTATCATTTTTATATACACACACACACAAATGCCCCATAATCATAATAGTATGGGCATTTGTTGTTTTCCTCTGCGATACCAACAGCTCCAATTTTCCTTTGGAATCTACCCCTCCCCGACTTTCAGTTCATATGGTATGGGCAGGATTTCATCTGCAGGCACATGAATGAAACAAATGACTCAAACACAAGCCAATCAGAGCAACACATTCTCCTTGACACAGGGATTAATTAGGTCAGGGGTGTCCACATACATTAAACCAATCCAATCAAAGGGACTTTGAAGGCATTTGCTGGAAATACTAGACAAAGATGTTCACTATTTTCCATTGTAGTAAGAAGACAGCAGATGTGACGCTTAGAAATTCATACCATTACAAAGCCCCATCGAGGTAAAGAATAAAGCCAAACCAATGGATAGGAAAATGGAAAGTGAGTCCTAAACCCAATTGTTCTAGGTTTACCCATGAACCTTACATGAATTATAAGAGCCAATATATTTACCATATCTGATTGAGTTTTCCATGACTTACAACTGAAAGAATCTTAAGTATAACAGTGATCATACAGACATCAACCTGGAAATTTCAGCATACTTTCCCCATCTTTCTATTTAGTCATTATATATTAGTATGTAGGCCACATTTTTCATGATGAAAGGGACATTATTAAAAATAGTTTCTGTAAATCTAACTTCAAGAGTGAATAAATAAGCTACTTTATTTTTACCAAATATGCTTAGCTTATAAATAAATTATATCTGTTTTAATTTAACTGGTTTGGAAGCAAACTTAAAAGTCCATTTAAAAATACAAATCGATACATTAAACACTATATTGGCAGAAATGCAAAATGGTACAAACGCATTGGAAAAATTAGACAATTTCTATCTCACTCTAAAATATTTACCCAAGAGAAACATGTTTTACTCAAAAACCTGTAAGTGAATGTTAGTAACGGCTTTATTCACAAGTTTCAAAAACTGGAAACAACCCTGTTTTAGTTTCCTAGCTGCTAAAACAAATACCACACAATGTGTTGGCTTTACAACAGGAATTAATTGGCTCACAGTTTCAGAGGCTAGAAGACATGCTTCCTCCCGGGGTTGTCTTCTGGTTGGTCAACAATCTTTGGGGTTCCTTGGTTTTTCCATCATGTGGAATACACATAGACATGTCTTCTCCTTTCTCTTCCAGGTTCTGTTGACGTCTAGCTTTGGCTGCTCCCTATGGTCTCTCCTTCTATATCCAATTTCCTTTGCATATTAGAACTTCAGCCACATTGGGTTAAGGCTCACCCTCATTCTGTCTGGTCACACCTTAGCTAATAATATCTTCAACGGTCCTGTCTACAAATGGGTTCACACCCACAAGACCAGGAGTTGGAATCTGAACATGCGGATTCTGTCCCCAATAAACCCAAAGGTTCTTAAATTTATGAATGGATGAACAAACTTCTACATTCATATAATGGAATACTACTTAGCAGTAAAAAGGGAAAGGGTTGGGTATGGAAGGTAGAGGTAGGAAATATGGCAAAGACTTCTAGATCAATCATACAAAAGATGGACCAAAAATATAAAAAGCATTGTAAAAAGAAAGCATAAAACAAGGCAGGAATAAGTCTTTGCATAATGGTAAACACAAAACAGTGACTAGATTAAATTCCTATGTTAAGTAACAGAGACTCAGATTGGACTATTTCTAAGATATGTGCTATTTATAAGAGACATCTATAACAAGTAACAGAGAAAGGTTGAAAATAAAGGAATAGAGAATGCTAATGAACCAAAGAGTAAGAAATGTAATACAAGTCAAATCAATTTCCCATTGTTCTCCTTCATCCCATGTTCCCACTTATCTCTTCCAAATCATTCCATTGTAAACAATATTTTTCACTTATCAGCTTATTCATAAAATAATCTCTGTTGATTCTCCCAACTTTCACATGTTGTGGTTTCAGATATCTCCTTATGTGGTCAATGCTCTTCCTGCCTTACATCTCCAGTCAAATATATTTTGAAAATCTCTGTTCCTCTAGGACTCATACTAACAGCTATACAGCTATCCCAACTTCTGCCTCTCTTTTTCTCTGTTATCCCTCAGTATTCCCCTGCATTTATTTAGACTTTGGCAAGTGGTTCATTTGTTTGTTTTTATCTTACTAAGAGTGATGGACAGATTCTAATGTGGTCTCCCTTGATCCCCACCTCCAGATGCTCACACCTTTTGTAAACCCCTCCCTTTTAATGTGGGCAAGTTCTGTGACATGCTTCTAGACAACAGAAAATAGCCAAGTTGATGGGATGTCACTCCCATGGTTATATTATATGACTCTGTTTTGCTAGTAGATTCACTCCAGAGTCTCTCCTTGAGGACTTCATGAATTAGGGAGCCACGTTGAGAAACTCACATGGACAGGAACTGCAAGTAGACTCTAGGAATTGCCAGCTGCTTTTAGGAGGTGAGAGTTGCCTCCAAGAGCTGAAGGCAGCCTCTAGCCTGCAGCAAGTAAGAAGCTAGGGCCTCGGAAGCAATATTAAAACTATTTAACCACAGGTGTTGCAATGGCAAGGACCCAGACCAGCAAAGGCCTAAAGCTTCCTTCCCCTGCGACACCATATCAGGACTGCTAGATATGGGGAGGTTTGTGGGGAGTCACGGGAGGACCAGAGTGGCCAAGATTCAGACACTGGGAGTAGTCGACTCTTTTAACCACCAGTGCAAATCTGCCATGTGCACTGCCTGATGTCTTGTAGTAGACGTTCTGTGTTTAAGGGGCTGGTGGAGACAGACCTAGCCCATTGGGAAGGGTCTGCCCAGATGGCACACTGAGCAGCATGAAGTACAGGAACATCATCAGCTCCCAGAAGATGTTCTGAGGACCGAGTTTGAATCCCAGTTCTGCCCCTTTCTAGCTAGGTGATCTCAGGCAGGTTACTTCAAGTCTCCAAGCCTCAGTTTCTCCAAGTGTCAAAGTGGGGATCATAACAGTGCCTACTCCATAGGTGAGGATTAAATAAGGGAATTTAGTCTAGTACTTGCTCAATTCCCTCCCTCCCACCTCTGTGATCATTTATCATTGTCAGCTATTATTATCATCGGCACAAAATTGACAAAAGAAGTGGGTGACAGTTCCTCAAGAAGAAAGAAAGAAGAGATCAAAGGTACACTGTCAGCGAATGCCTGTGTTTAGGCAGGAGGAAAAATAAACTAATAAACAAACAAACAAACAAATAAATAAATAAATTAGGAAGCCAAGGCCTCAATCCTTCAGCTGCAAAGATATGAATTCTGCCAATAATCTGAGTGAGCTTGAAAGTGGATTATTCCCCCGTCAAAACTCTAGGTAAGAATGCAACCCAGCTGACACTTTGAATGCAGCCTTGTGTGACATAGAGGACAAAGCTAAGCCGTACCTGGACTCCTGACCCACGGAAACTGTGAGATAATAAATGTCTGTTATTTTAAACCACTAAATTTGTGGCAATCTGTTATGCACGAATAAATAACTAGCACAACGATTTGCCTTTGCATTTCTTCCATTTCAACTATGCCCGTAACTTTACCTTTTGCTATTCTCTAGAATGAAACTCTCTGAAAACTTAAATTAAGCTATCCTGTCCAAACTATCGTATTTATTCTTCACTTTTCCTGCTAAAAGTTGGAGCCTGTCAGTCATTTGGCATCTCTCAGTTACATATCCTTCTTCTTGATCAGCTTTCACAAGTTTCTCTCTTCATCCCCCACACATCCAGGACCTGGTTAGTCATCAGAACTTCTATCTTACTTGCACCTCGGACTTTCTTATATGACTACCTGTTCTTGTCCTTGTCCGATCAAATCACAAAAAAATGAATAAATTACAGGGACCCATTATCAATGGCATGCCTATATCAATGAGTGCCATTGAAAGGAATCACACACAATTTTGGGGTCTCATGAAGAGATTTCTTCTCAATACCAAACTCTAATAATAGTCCTGTTTAATTTACTTCAATTCCTTACCTTCTTGCTTTTCATGAGACAAAAATTTTTTATAAGAAACAAGAAATATATAGATAATACTGATTGTTTCAAATGTTTTCTGAGGGATTTTGTAAAAGACATCTTAATATAAATATATTCTTTTGAATTACCCTATTTGGACTTCATCTTAACTCCTAATCCTGTCAATGTCTGAGATACAAAATAAGACTTCACACTCTCCACAATGCCTCAATCCTAATTTACTCAAATTTCCTCAAGTCCTTGTTTCAATGATAGTTTTACCTTCTGATTCCTCTGTTTACTGCTCATTAGGTGTTATTATCCTAAAGAAAATATTAAATTTAAGACAAAGAATTTCAAGTGAAGATGTAAAGACCTAATAGAAGTATTGCCAAACTGATGTGGAAGAGGACTGATTTGAGAAGCCATGATTACTGAAAAGTCTTAATACTATTTGTTTTCAGGGAAAAGATGTTAGAAAAGAGAAACTTTTCTAAAACTGGATTGGTAATAATGTATTTATAAAAACATTGCATGACTTGTATTGTTTCTTCAGGAGGCACTTAGCATGTGTGGCCAGTGGGTGAGGGAACTTATTTCTCAGTCAGTCTTTTGACCCACTCTTTGACCTCTGGACCATCGTCACTTAGCTGCACTTTAGCCATCAGAAATGATGATTATATGTGCCCTCAGAATATTTTTCTAAATGCTTGCCATCCTAAATGAAGGCATCTAAACAAAGAAAGCAATTGTATTACAAATATAACACTTTGTAATTACCAGAGAAGGTGGGGTTATTTTCTATCCCACCAAAGAATCTTGTTTAGAAATTCATCATCTACAGATAGTTAAGAATAAATCCTTTCAAGATATTATTTTTGACAGCATTTGCATCCATGAAAATCCAGAATATTGTGTCCCATTGAAGAGACAGAATGGATATAGTAGCTGTTGCCTATGCTAACAGACAACTAATTGACCAATTAAAGAAATTGCCAAGAACATTTTTATCTTTAAATTAGAATTTAACCTCAAATTCAATATAATGAACAGCGATATTTTCATTGCTTTTAGCAGTTCAGTCCTAAAGCACAAACATTTTGACCTCCAACCTCCATCTTTTCTTTCCAGCATGTCTAAGAACCTTTTAGCAACATGTCAGCAGTCAGTGTCTCTTTTCTCTTTCCACTTTCAGGAAGGCAATTTTAATTAAAGCGTTTTCTCCTCCTACTTTCACATGCTTTCTGTGCAGTAATATTTTACTTAAGATTATCCCAGCCCTCCTACTGATTCCATTAAAGAGTAAGCCAGGAGCACACTTTCTCTGACTCAAGCTTTTGGTTCCTCCTTTGTTTTTCCTGGCAGATACAGTTCTTTTATTATATGTAACACCTACAGTAATTGCTGCTGCTTCAAAAAAAAAAAAGCTGTATGTTCTTTTCTGAATGCTATTAAGACATGATGAAGGAAAAAGTGTTCACAAAATAGAGATAATACCTTTATTTACATTCCTGCATTCTCTAAAGGGAAAAAAGTGCAAAGCTTTTCACCCTAGTGTCTCATTAATTCTGACAACACCCCTAGAGGCAAGGAAGTGACGAGAACCAATATTCTTGTTATAGTGGATGAAACACTGGAAAATCCAGTGAGGTTAGATATCTTATTGAAGGTGACACACAGTTATTGAGAGCATGAAGGAACAAAACATACACACAAAGTTCAGATTTCTAACTCCCAGATAGTTCAGTTCTTTCCAACTCTGTTTTTTAGTATTTGATTGTAAAAATTCTGCCTTATTTTTAAATGCTGCAGCAGTTAATTACATGGGGGAAAAATAGGTAGGTAACTCAAACCCTAGACAAATCCCAGGCAAACCTCAGACAAACCTTCTGCATGCCCAGACTTACCAACATGAAGTATTAGACTTCAAAGAGAACTTCCAAGTATGAAGTACAAAAGACATCTTGATACAATGGAATGGATGAGACTAAAGGCTGAGTTATTTGAAATTTATTCTCACTTCTTTGTGTGCCATTCAGAGGCTGGAAACCTCTGCAATCAGGGTTCTGAGTGTGAAATAGGTGCTAACAACACAAAATTTGGAAGGAAACAGGAAGAGGAGGCCATTTGCAGTGGATAGAGTTTTGTATCCCAGAAAAACAAACAAACAAACAAAAACATGTTCTTATTCTTAATACAGTCCTGTGTGTGTGAACCCATTGTAAATGGACCTACTGAAGATGTTATTTTTAGTTAAGGTGTGGCCAATCGTATGATGATGAGCCTTTTTTCTGTCATGAGACCTTATGAAGGGAAAGCCGCATGGAGGCACTAGAAACTGAAAGTCAACAGAACTTCAAAGAGAAAGGAGAGGCCTTTGCTACATGATGGGAAAGCCAAGTACTGCAAAGATTGCAGCCAGTCAGAATGCTACTGACCCCAGGATGGATCAAACCTTATAGTCTCTGAAACTGTGAGCCAATAAATTCCTGTTGTTAAGCCAGTCTACTGGGTGGTATTTGTCACAGCAGAAGGGAAACTAAGACACCACTACATATATGGTAGGTATTCAACAAAAATCTGCTCAATGAATGAATAATATCATCAGATATGATATAGGAGAGGGGTCATCTTCCAATAAGGCTCACTGGAGTCTCTGCCCACCTTGTGACTGGGTTTATGAGTACAAATAATGGAATAATTTGTAGACAAACAGGTGCTTCCAAAGGTGCCCACTACATCTATTCCCAATCTGGTACATAATAGGTTTTCAATACATAGCTTCCCCTTATCATCCTCAGCATCATTAATATAATCACCACCAATGGAGAGTTTCTTCCGTTTCTTGAAATATTGTTTTCTTCCACCCAGTGGTGTAAGTTTGTGTGAACCATGTCAGGAAGTTTTCTTTCCTTACAACATCATAAATCTTCAATTATTTATCCAACAGAATTTCAACCTTCAGCTAGGTTTATCCCTCAGAGCTTATTTCTTCCCTGGGCCTGTCTAGACTATTGATTAAATTAATTTTATTCCAAGCAACAAACAACAATGACAACAACAAAGTAGCACAGGACATATTAAGCAAATGAGGAATGCATTATAGGATTATAGAGTCTCTCACAGAAGAAGACAGGAATCTGCCAGGCCTCTGGAAGATCTAAAATCCATAAATATAAAGCCATCAGGAATTAGGAGATTATTGTCTCTTTCCACATGCTTCACCTTTCTCTGTGTGCAGATTGGATTCCTGGACTCCCCATTTGATGTGGCAGAATTTAATTTTCAGGAACTCCCCAGTTTATGTTATAGTTCCAGGCACATAAAGATTCTGTAATTCCCAATTCCAAACTCCTAAGTGAGAAGCTCTAATTGACCCAGTTTAAGTCTGGGCACACACACATTGAACTTTAAAATTCATAAGCAGCAACTGCATGTGCTTTGATTATATATTACACAGTACCCAATGCAATATACATAGCAGATGGCCAATAGTTTTTTAATGCATGAATGAATGGTCTGATTAACTGTGGCCAGGGAAGAAGGGTCATATACAAATGTGGCTGCCAGGAGTCCACCCTTGTGAATTGGGACTGGAATGCAATTAAGAAAGCATTAAAGAGCTGGATTGATCCTCGAAAATATGCCCACAATATCTACAGCATGAACTGGCTCCTCTTTCCTCTCCAACCTCCAAATACTCTCTCCCTCACTCTTCACAGTCCATCAACAGTAGCTCTCTCTCTGTTCCCTTATAACAAGTTTCTTCCTGTATCTAAGCTTTCTACTTTCAGATTGTCTTGGAATGCACTTCCACTCCCCTTTAGATGGCTGGTTTATTCTCATTTTTTGACTCTAAATTGTCAAATGTCACCTACCTAATCATTGTATCTAATCATCCTACCATAAGTACCATGCTATTTCCTTCATAGGTAGCACTGATCACAATCTGTAAACATCCTATGTATTAATTTACTTTTCATTTGTACTCTCTTTCTCAAATAGTTCATAAATTAAAGGATGATAGAAATTTCATCTGTCTTGGTCACTGCTCTTGCTCCAATTTTTAGTATAATGTCTGAACTATTGTAGAGCCCCTCAAACATTTCTTGAATCAATTTGGCAAGATGCCAGGCAACTCCCATGCCTTCCCACTCTTGAGCTATCACAGAAAGAATGGATGGTGGGAAAACATGAGGATAAAATCAGAAGTCATGAATTTATGTTATGGATCTGCCATTTAATAGCTAAGTGTTTTTAAAAAAAAACAGTAGCCCTCTACTTCCTCACTATTAAATGGACAAAATGGTGTTTATTACCCAACTTTTCCATGCAATTAATTAAGGATCAAATAATATATGTGACAAAATCATTTTGATTTTAAAGTAGGATAGAAATATTAGTAGCTAATAGTTTGCCTAGACTTAGCCCCAAATTTATCCCAACTTGGTAGGGCTGTAAGGTATACAATTTTCATATGAAATGATGTCTAATCATTTTCCTGACAAATTTTAGAAGTCATATCATTCCAAAACTATGGAATTGCCTGACAATTACTGGAAAAGTTTCTTTCCAAAGGAACTATGCACAGTGCATTGCAGCACAAGTGCTTTTTCTATTTCCACTTTCCATGATGCTCTTTCCTTCCATTTTGATTCAGATCCGTCTCTTCCATGAAGCCTTTCTTTCAGTTTCCAGACAGAAATGTCTCCCTCCTCCGATTTACTTCAATACTTTATTGGATTTCCCTTGGACACATTCCATGCCATTGTGTGAAATAAAGGGAACTGAGGAGGTGGAAGAGGAAGAATTCAAAGGCCAAGTTTTCGCCTCAGGACTCGGAATGAGCAGGCATCAGAGAGAGATGGTTGTTGTTATTGTTGTTGGGTTGTTTCTCTCCCAGGAACAGGGAGAGGATAATAGGTCAGTGGCAAAAGAGAATGAAGGAAAAGTGATGCTGACTAGAAAAGGAAATGTGCTACAGGAAAACCAAAGGGCAAAGTAATTAAGATGCCTATATCTCAAATTATAGTTCTGGAAGTCTAAAAGAAGAGGTTCCAGAGAGGTTTCTAACAAAGTAGGGAGGTTGGAGCATAGGCTATAACATTCTGCACTTGGGACACCCAGCAGAGGTTGCAAATGAAACACTAAAACAACAAGACTCCATCTTTTCTCTATCTGATATAGATGTAATAATGACAATAACAACTAATTTTTATTGAGATTTACTATGTCAAACACTCTCCTGAGTGTTTTGCAAGTGTTATTACCTCATTGAATCCTATAACAATTCTATGAGTAGTTACTATTATTACACCCATTTTACAAATGAGAAAACAGACCCATAGGTAACTTGCCCAAGGTCCCATAAGTGGCAGTCTGACTTCTGAGCTCATGCTTTTCACTACTGTGCTTACTGCCTCTCTATGTTGAGATTTGCCTAAAGGCATACTACATTCCACATATAATTCAGACATATTTCCACACACAATTCACAGATATATACTAAACATATAGCTTTTCCCACTTAATTACTTTTCTATAGCCTTGTTTCATGCATGTTTGCAAAAGGAAAAAATGTTGCTATCCAATATGGTATTTCTACTCCTAAGTGACTTCGATGGAGATATTCCAGCAATGGGAGCACTGTTAAGCAAAATCCCCTGGGTTCTTTGGGATGCCATTTAGTCTGCTCCTCATAGGTAGGATTTGCAAACATCTGACCCAGGTTCAAACCAATTTACAATCTGTGTATAACATTGGACAAGTTACTTAATCTCTCTATATCTTAATTTCCTTATATATAATGGGGATAATATCATTGAACTCTTTTGAAAATAAAATTTCAATCCCCTTAGCCTTTCATTCTGTTTTGCTCCCAGAAGAAACTCAGTGATTTTGTGATTGCCGTTGCTGTTAATAAATTATTTTTTTTAAGATTTATTTATTTCTCCCCAGCTGCTTGTTGTTTTTTACTTGCTGTATCTGTTCATCTTCTTTGTTTCTTTAGGAGGCATTGGGAGCCGAATCCAGGACCTCTGATATGGGAGGGAGGTACCTAATCGCTTGAGCCACCTCGGCTCTCTGCTTTGTTGTGTTTCTCATTATGTTTCTCCCCGTGTCCCTCGTTGTGTCATCTTGTTGGGTTAGCTTGCCATGCCCGCCAGTCGCATCAGCTCACAGTCTTCTTGTTTTGTTTTGTTTTGTTTTGTTTTGTTTTGTTTTGTTTTGTTTTTTAGGAGGCACCAGAAACCTCAGCTTCCTGCTTTGTTGTGCCTTTCATTATGTTTTTACCTTCCGTGTCTGTTGTGTAAGCTTGCAGCACTTGCCCATTGCGCCAGCTCACTGTCTTCTTTAGGAGGCACTGGGATCCAAACCAGTGGCCTCCCATGTGGTAGGCAGGAGTGAAGTCACCTGAGCCACATCTGCTTCCCTGTTAATAAACCATTGATAGTTGGTTGAATATTCTTTGGTGAGAATGCAGGCCTGTCCCTTCCTCCCTCAAATGCTCTTTCCTAGTCCAAGATATTGTTGGACTTGGCAAGTGTTAGAGACTAAGAATGGAGAAAGGAAGAACAAAAGAAATTGGGCATCTGAGTTCAGCTATATATTGGGATTTTAGAAGAAAAATAACATTTTTCATAATCTACTGTCATATTGTATGCAGGGTAAGGCACATCAGTCCTCATATTAAAATGTATATTTCATTAAATTATTTGTTTTTAATTACCACTGCCACATCTATACTTCAGGTAGGACACAACTTTTGTATTTCTGGCATTCGCACAGTGAGCTGCTATTGAAATATTTAGAATATTTATTCTTCCAATATTTAAATTTAATCAGCCTTGCAGGTCGATGGAAATCAACCTAAAAGTAGACATTTTCATAAGCCAGGGCCTGCATATGCTATTGCAGCACATTCTCATCCAGTCAGCTGCAGCTCCTTTCACCTGACCCTGATGAAAGAGCATACATCTTTGTTGCAGCTAAAAAGGTTAAAATGCAATGCACATATTCACACACACAGAAAACATGACACACAAACTCTTTTCTTCTTTAAAATTAATTTAAAATAGGTATGGAAATATGGCAATGGCAATAACAAAGTAGATATAAAGAAAGACTGTGGGGTAGATGGGTGAAGGAAGCCAATCCAAGGAGAGGTAGTCAAATTTTCAATTTACCACAGAATCAAATTTTATTCACTATTATTTATTATTGAATATTTATTCAATATTAATTATCATTTAAGCATTCATTATAGGTAGATCTTGTGTTAGACATTGTGGAAGACAGAAGAGCAAATAATATTCACAGAAAATCTTACAATGTGTCTTTAATTAGCATAATAAAGTAGTGAATCAAGGGAAAATGGAGGCTAGGTCCTTCAGATAGAGTCTAGATACCTTTTTGCCTTGATTATCTTCATCATCATCATCATAGCGAGTATGCTCACTACTTACTACACATACATAACTTACTTTATATGCTTTATCTCATTTAATCACAAATATCTAATGAAGTAGAGTATGATTTTTATTTCTTTTTTTACAGATAAAGAAACTGGGCTGGGATCAGAGAGTTGAAGTTATTTGTATAAAGTTCACACAGCAGTTTTTACAGTGTTTTCACAAAGGATCTTTGCTGGTTGTTTGGTTAATTGGTTGTGCTTTAGCAAGGTAGGTGCTTTAAATGATAGGACCGTAAGGTATTTTGCAGGATTCCTCAATTTTCCCTTCTTCGACAAGAACAAATGTCTATAGAACTCATTTTTAGCATATATAAAAGAGGACATGGAAGGTTATATCCAGTTTCCTTACTCTTTTTAATGCTTTGATTTTTAAAAATTTAACTGGTATTAAATTGCAGGAATATACTGACCATCATTAAATGCTACATGTAGATTTCTGTGGATCAAAAGCACTGAAATTATCATATATTTATCAAGGAATACTAGAATTTTCTCAAACATCCCAATAATCAAAATGAAGTTAACACCCTGTCTGTGAACTCAATAGCTAACTTAAAATTTACTGTACATAAGAAAATTATTTAACATTGCACTTACTAACCATCAAACTACTAAGTTAAGTCACATTGACAACCTAATTAGTTTGGGGCTGGATAGTTTTTGTTGTGGCTGGTTTATGTTTGTTTAAAAGTATTTCCAGAAAACATAGAAAGAAAATAATAGAGGACTGGAAAATATTAATGAAAACCAATAATTCAAAACATACCTTGCCATAACCCTTATAACTAATTAGCTTGTGCATCATCTTTTACATCTTTGTGAGAATATTAATTTTAATTAATTAATTAAAGATATTAATTAATAATTTTAATTAATTTAAGAAATTAATTAATTTTCTTTCTGGTTTATACTCAATTTTGCCATGCCTATTTGCTTACTTAAGCACATATCCACTCTTCAATTCACAGAGGAACATTTAAACATTAAAAATAAATAAGGAAACCTAGACCTGGAATAAAACATGCTCATTCCTTGGAGAAACTGAAATCCTTAGAATTGATGTTTCAATTGTAGCATTTCTCAGACTTCAGTCTCTTTTCAACAAGAGACAGAAAATCAATGATAGAATGTTGTAACTTTCCACTTCAGAGGGCAGAACTTATGCTTGTATTATAAGAGTGCCAAAAGACTTAATTCTTATATGCTGACAAATTGTCTGCTTCAAAAGATTATGATTCAATTTAATTTATAAATGTATCTGACAGATCCCAACGTTCTAAAGCTGCTTTACAAGCAGTTTGTTAAATATCAAAGCATATACAAAAGTTTATCCTTGTGGAATTTCCCCTGGCAGCTTTTCCTTTCGTTTTAATCTATTCCTTGTTCAAATAGAACACTTTAACAGCTTGGTGTTTGCTAATTGTTTCTGAATTAAAACCAGCATTTGTTCATAGTTCCTGTATCATCAGAATGAAAGGAAACAAAGGGCTTATCATGCTGGCTTCATCGCAAATTTCCTAGACCAGGTCTTTCTACAGAAGCCATGGCGGCCCTCTAAAAGGCTCAAATGGACATTCATCATTTAGATTTCTGCTGTTGAACTTTATTCTTGCTATGTTTTCTCCAAAAATGTCATAAGATACTAGAAGCCAGAAGATATCAAAAGGGAGTTCAGATGATTCTGTCATCATAAATAAAGACAACTATAGTGTATTAGCCAAAGGGGTGCTGATGCAAAATACCAGAAATCAGTTGGTTTTTATAAAGGGTATTCATTTGGGGTAGAGCTTACAGTCACAAGGCCCTAAAGAGTCCAACTCAGGGTATCATAAGAGGTACCTTCTCACCTAGAGTCTGTTGCTACGTGTTGATGCAAGATGGCGGGCAATGTCTGCAAAGGTTCAGTCTTCCTCCTCCTCCCAAGGCTCCATGGTTCCAGCTTCTGCCAATATCAGCTGCAAGCTGGGACAAGTCTTGTCTCTCTCCCGGGCTCATTTCTCTCAGGGCTCAGCTGCTCTGCTCTCTCCACATGGCCAGCTGTAAACTGTCAAGTGAAGGACTCGTCTCTCTTCCCAGGGCCTCTGTTGTGTCTAATGGAGCCTTCTCTCTTTCCTCACGTATCTGCTTCTCTGTGTGCTTACTTCCCAGGCTCCAGGATCAAAATTCTTATTTTCTCCTCTGCCATGTCGTTTTCTCTGTGAGTCCCTGCCCTAGTGGGCGGGAACTCAACGTCCTATTGATGTGGCCCAATCAAAGCCTTAATCATTATTTAATCAAGCAAAAGTGAAACCTCTGAATCCAAAATAATCTAATATGCCCAGAGGAACAGACAAGTTTACAAATATAATCAGTATTTCTTTTTAGAATTCTTCAATAATATCAAACTGTCACATATGGCATGGGGTGATTTCTTAAATTAGATTGATTTCTAAAGTTGGCAGAATACTATCTAACTTTCAGTGAAACCACCTTAAGGGCTATGTCTGAGATGGTCCCTAACAGGCATTTTATAGAGCTTTAATATTCTTGCCATCTTATATCCAGAGGAAATATAAAGGGAAATATAATGAATTTGTTGTGCAAAGAGACATTTAAGAGTTTATATGATGCAATTGGCAGGATAGAAATGCATTTAAGGGTAAGTCCTGGTTATATAATGATAAGTGCTTTGCCAGCTTTCTATTTCCTTGAAATGCATCTTGTTCCAAAACAGTATCCTCACACTAAGTATTAATTTCAACCACTGTGGAGATGACTCCATGGTTTAGGTATGATGATGTAATCATTCCAATGTCCTTTTCAAAGTACTAATTTAACTCTCAAAAACATTTGATTTTTAGCAACTTTCAAAGAATAAAGATTTGATCCTTGATTTTTGCTTCTAGTAAATAACATATTCAAAATGAAATAGAAATTTGACATCAAGGATATTTCTCTTCTTAGATTTTTCTTCTTGTAAACTTCTGAATTCAGGACATAAACAATAACACCATGAAGAAATGCATTTAAATATTGGCTAAGGCAAAAGAACTCTTTTGTGAGCAGAAGATAAAAAATTCTTTAAGCATTACATTTTTTTGCTAACAATTAGTACATTTTACTTTTTATCTCATTAAAAAAAAAGTTTCCAGTTGAATGGCTTGGCTATTTAAATGAAGAAAAATGTCCATGCAAAGGAGGAAATATTTTTAGAAGACAAAATTTGGTTTATGTTTTTCACCAAATTATTCCTACTGAGGTAGTGAGCAAAGCAGAAGTTTTTATTACTAAAGGGAGAGTATTTAAAGAAAACAAGCAGTGGAAAAGAGGAGGAAAATAATTTCTGTCACTCAGTGTTTGATAAATTAAATTTTCATATATGGGAAAACTTTCAACAATATCACCAAAGTTACCACCAACCCTGTACAAAGAACAAAATCACTCACCATCAAAACAGAGTCACAGTGCTTCTCTTATGGCGAATATAAACACTTTCAGTACGGAATTTGATTCTGTATATAATAATACAAAACCAGAAAATAAAGTACGAAGAAAGACACTCACACACACCTTTTTCCTATTTTCAACAGATTAGAATGTTTCTAGAATTTAAAAAAGCAGTGCAGTTACTTAAGACAAGGATTTTATGTCACTGAATAAATGATAAATAAATGTCCTATCATTCAGTACATCATAAATCTTCATGCAAATTAATTCCTTTAATACTAAGGCAAAATAAAAATGTATAGCTACATTTTTCAGTACATTGTTGCAAATCACACTAAAAATTTGCAAAAGGAAACTGTGGGTCAGGAACTTCTATTAATATCCAGATAATCACTACTAATGAGGTAATTATTCAGTGCCATTATAATGAGAACTGCTGTAATTTGGATTTTATGCTTACCATTTCTCAAAATTATGAAAAGCTTTATTGTTATATATTGCTCTCGGGCAGAAAAGTATTGTTTTTAATAAAATAGTCATAAAGAATTCTGCCAAATTCAAGAAAAGGAATCAATACGAATTATTTAAAGGCTTGATATCTATATCAATAATATCTAATAGTAGTCATTCAGACAGTATGTTCTGAATTCTGGTTCATATAATAACTTATTCCAAAGAACTAAATTCACCCCGTTTAGGACCTTTTTTGGAAGGATTAGAGTGAAAAAAAAATTTTTTTCCAGAATTGTACACTTGTTGGTGCCTTCAGAACTACTATTTCAGCTGCACTTCTAGTAAGGGAGGCGTGAGGCCTCCCTGCCCAGAAAATGCCTGGACATGATGCCAGCTTTGGGGCTGGCCAAGGCTCTGAAGAAGTGACAAGAACAGTGCACTCACCCAGGGGTGGGTACTCTGGCGATGTGACATTTCATCAGCAGCACTACTTCAGGGAAAATGAGGCTGCCCATGCTTGCACCAAGCAACATGGCTGTCTTCCAGCAGCAACATTTCTTTCTTCACGCTAAGACTTTTTTCTATTACCCTTTGAAAAAATAACACTACAGACATGCACATACACACACACACACAAAGTTGCCATAGTTGGCAGCAAACAGCTATGAGAAAAGAATTGTTTAGCCTATTTGATTCATGTTATTTAGGTCACTTCATGTAATAGAAGCCAACATTTTGTTGATACCAAGCACAGTTTATTTTTACATGGCTATCCTAGGAGAAATAGTCTCCTTCATTTTATTTCCCCAAATTGCAAAACCAAACAGATACTAGAAGAGCATATATGAAACTGGTTAACTTATCAAAATAGGTAATATATTCCACTTAGACCATCACCTTGAATTGGCCTGTGGCTTAATGACGATATCTGTCATTGACCTGGGTTTTTAGCTGTTTTCTCTTTTAAGTATTTTATGCTTTTTCAAAATTAATAAATCCTGTGGAGAGAAAACAGAAGTTTTTAAGACTTAGTAATTTATTCATGTATGTCCAATTTTTCACATGATGAACTGAAATAAATGTGGAGAATATGATTAATAATGATACATACCTCACTTAGGATAGAATGAGTACAGTAAGCAATAACTTGCTATCTAAACTCTAAAACTATATAGCATATAGAAATTTGCAATCCAGAGATCAGATATTGTACAATTATAAAATTTTACCATCCTGAATTTTTCAACTTTGGACAAACCATAAACACTGTTCATCTTACTCTGCTGCATGATAGTAGGTACATTAAGACAGTTTGCAGAATCCGTTTGTCAAAAAATATGTTCCCAAGCAAATCCCCCTTTTCTGGGCACCACCCCATCCATTGTCCCTGGCACCCCCTATGGCATTATTTCTGTCATTTAACTCAGCAACCCAGACCACACTGTTTTTCCACAGCTGGTCTCCCGACTGAAAGGCAGCCAACCCATTGGCTGGGTGGCACCAATCAGATTCCCCGGCAAGAACTTAAATAAAAGACAGAGACTGTGGTTTGTCAGCGGTCCGGACAGCCAGTAACCCAAACCAAAGTACGAATTCCAACACTTTCCCTGGCTACATCCTGAGTTAAACACATTTGCTGTAAGTTTATGATATCTAATTAAATCTTAACCTTTTCTAATATGCTTTCAGTTAGAGATTTTGTTTTGTTTTGTTTTTAAGTGCACACTGCCCACATTGGAGGTCATATTAAATAAGTCACATTCAGTAACAGTAGTAGTCCTGAGACCGCTGGGGCCGGGTGGAAGGGGGCGAATGAATGACCTTAGAATGCTGTATGTCATTGAATATGGTATTACATAAGGGGAAAAAAAAACATGGAAAAACACCTTAGGTACCATAAATATTCAACAAATATGAAAATTTGAGAATTTAGGGATTCAAATCAAAGGATGATATGGTTCTTATCCATGAAGGAAAATTAAACTAATAAAGAATGGAATAGCACGTAAAGATGACACATATCCTACAAAAATCCTTTGGGAGGAAAAATAGCAAAAGATATGTTCTTTTTCTAACTTTTTGAGATAGATACTTATACCATTTGTTTTCAGTCTCTTTTCTTTTCTAATATATTCATTTTAAGGCCATAAATTTCCCTCTAAGTACTGTTTTAGCTGCATTCTACAAGTTTTGATAGTTTTATCATCATTTAGTTTAAATATATTTTCTGATGTATATTAAAAATTCTGGTTTGTATTTAATTTCCAAACATTTAGGGATTTTATTTTTTTTTATTTTTTTATTTTTTGGTCATTTTATAATATTTTTATACTGAAACACATATGGTCCGGAAAAATACATTTAGGGATTTTAAAAATACCTTTTGCTATTGATTTTTAGCTTAATTCTATTTTGTCAGAAAATATATTCTGTATGATTTAAATCTATTAATATTTGTTGATATTTGCTTTATGGCTTAGATGTGGTAAAATTTTATAACTATTCTATCTGCACTTTGTATGAATGTATGTTTTATGT
Source organism: Tolypeutes matacus (assembly GCA_026826555.1). Taxonomy (NCBI): domain Eukaryota; kingdom Metazoa; phylum Chordata; class Mammalia; order Cingulata; family Chlamyphoridae; genus Tolypeutes; species Tolypeutes matacus. The sequence goes on along the minus strand of JAKSZT010053767.1, from coordinate 10,768,366 downwards.
ACAAAGCATGGGACTGTATAACACAGGGAACCCAGTGGTGGATGATGGACTTCAGTTAACAGGACAAATATGAGAAAGTTCTCTCATGATCCATAACAAATATACAATACTGATATAGGGTGTTAATAATTGGGTGGGTTGGGGAGAAAATACACCAGATGTAAGATATGAGCTATAGTTAGTAGTAATATTTTGATGACTTTTTAAAATAGTTTGTACCAAATATTTCACAACAAGCCAAGGTGTTGGTGGTGGGGAGATATATGGGAGCCTTGTATGATGATATGCATATTTGATTTGTAAATTCACAAAATTTACTATACACTTATTGTTTATGTGTGTTCATGTACGAATGATATACTTCAATAAAATTTTATTTTTAAAAATCCTACTCTGGAGGGCAAAAAAAGTATGTTCTGTAGTGGTAAGTTGCAATAGTCTATTACGTAAATTATATCCAGTTCATTAATTACGTTGTTCAAATCTTCTATATGCTTACTAATTTTTTGTGTTTCCTCTATCAGTTATTAAAATGTATATTAAAACATGCTGCAATGCTTTTGGATTTAAAATTTTCTCCTTTTAATTCTGTTAATTTTTCCTTCATATATTTTTAGGCTGTGTTATTAGAAACACAAATTTTTAGTGGCTACTCCTTCCCAGTGGTTCCACCCATTATTATAACCAAATGTCTGTCTTCAACTTTGTAAAGTCCTTTTTGTCTAATATTAACGTGACAACAGCTTTCATTTTATTAGTGTTTATTTGATTTATCTTTTCCCATCATTTTATTTTAAAACTGTCAGTGTCTTTCTGTTTAAGTTGTGTCTCTTATAAGCAAGCTATTGTTGAGTTCATTTCTTTTAGGTCTGGAAAACTTTGACTTCTAATTTAATTATTTGGACCAATTAAATAGAATGTAATTATATTTAAATTTATATTTACTATCTTAATTGCTTATTATTTGTCCTGTTTCTTTTCAATTTTTTTTTTTTAGCTGTCTTTGTCTATTGTTTAGCTGTTCCTTTTTCCTTCTCTGTTTTAGATTAACCAAGTAGTTTTTATTATTTTATATTTTTCTCTCAGACATTCTTCCATCACTGTTTTAGTAATTACCCAATTAGACTTGGGTTTTAACAGTCTAATATTAATCAGTGCTTTTATCTTTCCTAGACAATGCAAGGATTTTACAGTCATTCAACTCTATTTCTTCCCTCCTACCATTTGTCTTACTGTTGTCATGAATTTTAATTACACACAAATTCTAAACTCTGAAAGATATTATTTAGGGGGCTGTTGTTTTTATTGTGTTATACAGCCAATATTTATTCAGGTTTACACACATATTTACTCTTTCCAGGGCTCTTCATTCCTTCCTGCTTCTCCATACTTCTATCTAGACTCTCTTTTCTTCTACCCAAAGAACACTTTAGTATTTTTTAAGAGTATTTTCTGGTGACAAATGCTCTTAATTTAAGTTTTTCTGATATGTCTTTATTTCACCCTTATCGCTGAAATTTTTTCCATTGAGCATAGAATGCTATACGTATAGCACTAAAGATGTCATTGCTTTGTCTTTTTTATTCCATAATTTCCAATGAAAAAATTTTCTCTTAGTCTGAATATTGCTCCTGTGACAATAATGTATTTTATTCTCTGGTTCCATTTAAGATTTTCTCTTTGGTTTTCAGCACTTTTACTATAATGGGCTTAGGAGTGGTTTTATTTTATTTATCCAGATTGGATTAATTTATTTTTTCAATTTTGGGAAATTCCAGGCCAATATTTCTTCAAATATTGCTCGTGTATATCTGGGATATAAATACATACCTGTTAGATCATTTTGCTATATATTTTGTTTATATTCCTTCTGCATTCTTATCTTTTTATCTCTATGCTTCAATCTAAATTTTTTCTTCTGTTCTCTCTTACAGTACACAGTGGAGCCATTTGCTATACTGTGCATCATGGGAACACAGGCTCAGGCACAACAAAGGCTTTTGGCAAATGACTGCTTTATTACTTATACAGCATAAAGGGTCCAAAAGAGCAAGAGAAGAGACCCCATAGTGGCCAGTCTTTGGGGGAAGCCAACTGCTTGGGTCAAGGTTGGCAGATGGCAGTTCTGCATACCTTGCTTCACATCAGAGAGAAGAGATAATCTGTACTGCCCAAGAGTTAGGTATTTCCCCACAGGGGAAAGGGGACCTGCCACTGAGCAAAAACCATGTATCAAGCAAACTTTGTGCAGAGTTCT
>JAKSZT010053767.1:10627943-10765709 GCA_026826555.1 Tolypeutes matacus | reverse complement strand
ACCCTGGTAAGCAGCTGGGACTGATTGTTCCTGGTTTTGGGTTCAAGGTACAGTCAGGTCCTTCCATTAGATCTAATGTCTCTCCTGGATTACATAATGGGAACATATTGAAAAGTTTGCATACAAAGAATAGGAGAAGTGTTGGTGAGGGCTGGGAGCTGGCTGCTGAGCATGTCCCTAACTTCTCCAGCACACACTGATTCTTTCCTTAACTGTATTTAATCTGCTGTTATGTCCACTAATTAAATTCTTAAAACTAATTATTACATTGTGCAGTTTTGGATTTCTTTTAATATTTTATAGTTTTCATTTCTCTCCAAAGTTTTCTACCTGGTATTTTATTTCCTCATCTTGTGAAGTATAGTTGTTTTAAAATCTGTATCTACCAACTCAATTATCTGGATTACCTGGAGATCTGTTTCTATTATCTTTTGTTTCTCTTAGGGTTTCATTTACTTCATCATCTATTGATATGGCTCTTTTTCATTAAATGCTAGACATCATATGTGAAAATTTAAAAAAAAAATAATTTAAGACTCTGGGTAATGTTACTTTCCTCTAAGGAAGATTGAAGTTTGTTTCTTTCTAAGGTAGAGCAATCAAAATTCTAAATTGCCTTAATCAATCATAAAATGAAATGATTCCTAGCTGGTTGCAATCCTATAATGGTTTCTCTATTTTTGATTCACCTTTATTCCTAAGCTATAGCCACTTGAGGTCCACCAAATCTTTGGCAATTCCCAAATTCTAATTCTTGTCCCAAAACACAATGAATCTATTGAAAGCTCACCTCAGCTTCCCAGTCTCTTGTCCATTTTTTCTGGAATTGGCAAATGCCTCTGGGAAAAAAGACTTCAAGAATCAGGCTCCTCTCCCTGGGATTCCTTCTACTCAGGATCTTAGCCATGCAAATCCTTGCTGCTTTGGTAACTCTCTATTTCCATTAAACTTGTGTTTTAAAACTATTTCTCCAGCTTTTCTAGTTTCTTTCAGCAAGAATATTGATTTTAAATTAATTAGACTACAATAACTGGAAGGGGAACCTCCCCATGATAGATCTTTTACACTACCCTGTATGTACTATTTTTGGTATAAAGAACAATCAAGAAATATCAAAAAATATATAAGAAAATATTTAACAGTTTCCATAGGGATTCATTTTGTCCCCTACAGTTTTATTTCACTGGGAGTTTTTCTACTTTGCTTTTTGCTTAAGGTAAAAAGAAAAAGAAATGAAACTTTTCTCTGGGCTGACCTTTTGAGTTACAACCCCGCTCCTTAAATTTTTAGAAAATTCTTATTAATATTGATGCTCTAACCTTTCCCCAGTGTTTTCCTAGTTCACTTGAACTTATTTTTGATCACCATAGGAATGCCTGTGTTGCAATGGAAACAAATTGAGCTTTGATGTCGATCAGACTTCTATTGTGATCTTAGCTCCTAAATTTACAATCTGTTTGTCTTAAAATGTTATCAAAACCTTTGAGTATTTCTTCATTTCATGACTGGGCATGTGGTATCAATCACTAAGAGGATCCCTAATGAGCCCCACTTCCTGATATTCATATGTAATACCCTCTCCCTGAGTGTGTGCTGAACTTAGTGACTCACTCCTAACATATAGAATATGGCAGAAGTGATGTCACTTCCTAGACTAGGTTAAAAAGACACTGTCCCTGTGGGTTCCATGTAGTATTTGGGTAATCTAAGCACCTCTTAAAAAAAAAAAAAAATATATATATATATATATATATATATATATATATATATAACATTTTTGTAAGCAAATGCACATATATACATATATATTTATATATCATTTTACAAATATTGGCATGTATTGTGAAAAAATTGATTTTTATCCACAATAAAAAATAAATTAAAAAAAAAAAAGAAAATGTTTCCTTAACTATAGGAATTCCACAGCTTTAATAATAAATGACATTATGTAAAAAAAAAAAAGACACGGTGGCTTCTGTTTTATATGCCCTCTCTTGTTCACTCATGCAGTTGAGAGCCAGATATTATGCTGTGAGCTGCCCAGTAAAGAATCCCATGTGAGAAGAAACTGAAGGAGGCTACCATCCAATAGCCAGTGAGGAACTGAGACCTTTTCCTAAAAGCCTATGAGGGACTGTATACTTTCAACAGCAATGTGAGGGGCTATAAATGGATCTTCCTCCCATCACATCTTCAAATGAGACTGCAGCCTTGACTGACATGTTGATTACAATTGTGAGAGACTTTGTTATATACACACAGCTGAGCCACACACAGAAGCCTGACCCACAGAAACTATGAGATTATAAATGTTTGTTTTAAAGCACTAAGTTTTAGGATTATTTGTTATGTAGCAACAAATAACTATTTGTTATTTGTATAACCCACCACAGAGTATATAATTCTCAACAGACATTTTTTAAACAAATCAATTTTATTGATACATATTAATAAAGCATACAATTTATCCAAATTGTACAATCAATGGTATTTGGTATAATCACATAGGTGTGTGTTAATCACTTCAATCATTATTAAAGCATTTTCATTATTTCAATAGTAATATACAAAAAGCAGACAAACAAACAAGAAAATTTCTCACCTCTCAACCTCTCTGGTTCCCCTGCTGTATATAGTTGCTATTTCTTGCTATTCTTGCACAATTTTTTGTTTATTAAGCAGTTTTATTGAGGTATATTCACATACCATATGATGTATCCAAAATGTATAATCAAGGGCTTCTTTTTTAGCTGTTGAAAAGATCTTTATTGTAAAATTGTAAAATAAATAGAAAAATAGATTGAAAGAAATTACAAATTTTAAAAGAGAGTGCAAGACCAGGTGGATTTAATATAATCAATTATAAGAAATAGTATAGCAACAAAACTTATAAATGTAAAAAATAATTCTAATATAATAGAAATTAATTATAACATATTTCTAAGTTTTATATTACAGCTCTAATTATTGGACATAAAAATCTCTAAGAATGAAATAAATTATTGGTTTAATTATTTAATCATTTATGCCATAATTCTTTCTGAATAATTAAATTCCTATATGGGAATTCTTTGCATCTTATGGAATGAATTACAGCAGTTAACAATATGCCAAACTCATAATTTTATGAGGCAGAAAAATTCAAAACCTTTTTCAAAAGTAGTCATGCTAAATCATTATTGATCCTGATGGATTATTTTAATTAATGAGTATGCATAATAATTACTCAGTGCAACTAACAAATTATTCCTGTGTAAGTTTCTTCATACAAAATAAACACTTGCTTTTAATTGAGGAGGAGAAGAGATATATTTTTGGACACTCCAATAGTCATTTAATATTTCTAGTTAGTTGGTCAATGAGCAAGTTTTACTGATCTTGCACAACCCTTAGAATTAAACAAAAGCTGATTCAGGTAGTTAAATAATAATATACTCTCTCACCCCTACAAGTGTTGAACTGACCTTCCTAACATATATGCTTGTAAATACTAGAGGCACTAGAAATATCTGGTGTCTGAGTTTCGTAGGCCTGCCATTTAAAAAGTACCACAATGAGGTACTTAAAACAACAGAAATTTATTGTCTTTCAGTTCTGGAGATGAGAAATCTTAGATCAAGGTGTTGGCAGGGCTATTCTCCTTTGAAACATGTAGGGGAGAATCCTTCCTTGTCTCTTCTATTTTTTTGGTGTTTGTCAGCAATCCTTGGCTTGTCGGTGCATCACTCTTATCTCTACCTCCATCTTCACAGGGCTTCTCTGGTCTGTCCTCCTCTTCTTGTAAAGACATCAGTTGTGGTGGATACCCATCCTAATTCAGAAGAACCTCATTGTAACTTGAATATACCTGCAAAGACCCTGTTTCCAAATAAGGTCACATCCAGTTATGGAGATATGGAGGTTAGGCTTCAGCATATCTTTTTGGGCTCACAATTCAACCCATGATACCTGAAATTCAAGGAATCTTATCAATTTTAAAGGAATGAGCTCCTATGTCAGCTCTGGATGACCACCCCAAAGTCCCCTCATCTGTCCACATTTGGTTGTGGTATTCAACTCAAGAAATCTTCCCCCCAAAGTTGAACTGTAAATGGATTACTCTGTGAATCTTAGTGTAAGTTCTCCATATCTCAACCAATTGCAGAACCCAAATCTATCTTGTCTCCAGTATAAACCCTGATTAATAGTCATATAAGGATAAAAAAAACATAGCCTCTTCATGCCGTGGTTCTCTATATATTCTAGTGCCATAGTTATTTTTCTATTAGATTTAAATTTTAGGTCCATTTATTTAAAACATACAGATTGAGGTTTCTATTAATCATGTCTTCGCATAGTTTATATTGTTTTTTTCCTTCCCTAAGCAATATTTCTAAGATGGAAACTTTTTATTTATTTATAATGCTAACTTTTCTACACTGTCTGAAGATATTTTACATTTTTATTAAATTTCAAGGATAATATTGATAAAAACAATATTTAAAACATGTAGTGAAGATAAGATTCCTTTGGATATTTACAAGCATATAGTCTATGAGAATATAATAGAAGGGTCATGAATAAAACTGGCAAGTTAAAATAAATAGGCAAATGAGCTAAAGTATATGATATGTTATTACAAATATTTATTGCAATTATTAAGGCACTTATATTCTGAATCATAAAACATGGCTATTAAATTTAATGGAAATAATCCTACCTAACCTCTGCATGTCTTCTCACATTCTACATAACTCTGTTGGAAAAATATTATCTAAAATGGAAACCACTAATAAGCTTGTTAAATCATGTCAGGGTTTCCTTTCTTTTATCACAATTTTGACTAATGGAACTTTCCTTTGAACAAGTAAAGCAACAGATATGCAATGCTCGGTATGTCCAAGGTAACAAATGTTATAAAAGGTATCTTTTTTTGCTTCTGCTCTTTCTTTTTTTTTTTTTTTTTTTAAGTTTTGAATTCCACGGCTCTGATGCTGGCATAAATTAAAAAATATACATCCATCATGACTTGTTTGACTCTTTCTGAACCAGAGCCTGTTAGCCAGCCATCAACAACATTTTTCTTTCCTAGAACATGAGAAGTATAGATTTTGCCAAAGAGACCTGTCTGTCAGCCAACCAGATCCTGCCAGTGGACTCAGGAAGCAGACCTATTTTTTTGAATGTTTGGATTGTAGTAAATCTGGCTATAAAATAAGAATCATCAAGACAAAGAAGAACTTGGGTTGGCTGCTGGATTTACTACCCAGCTGCTAAAAAAATTCTCAGGATTCATCATCTCTGAGAAGGCTAGTAAGCATTTTCAGTTCACCTTAACAGCCAACTATAGAAGCAGAGTGAAGCATAATTTCTCACTTCTACCAGTGAGTCTTAAATTCTCTGAAAGTTTAGCTGTGTGTAAGATTCTTAAAACAAACAAATAGAATCTGTCAGTAATTAAATGCATAATGCAAATATTTATGAACACTTCCAAAGGATTACTTCCATGCCCTTGATTCAAGTTCCTGACCCTTGCAAATATTTGGATAAACATAATGCATTCCTAGGGGGTATTGGTATGTTGAATTACCAGTGGAGCTCAATATGTATTTTTTTATTATGTGATTGCACTTTATTTTATTTTCTTACTCTGGAGGTAAAGACACTTCAATTTTTATATTTATAAAAAAGAAACTTTCAGATTGAGAAACTCTTTATAAGCATGTCATGTATCCATTTACCTTTACTTAGAGAAGCTGTAAGTTTACAAAACAATTGTGCATAACATACAGGATTCACCAAATGGGCTAAAGTTAATAGTAATATTTTGAAGATGTTAATTCACCATTTGTAAGAAATGTCCCACAACAATGCAAGGTGTTGGTGGTGGGGCTATGTATGGGAAGCCTTACAAATGTTTTAACACTTTGTAATTTGCTATGGTCAAGAGGAGGGCTTTAAAACTCCTGCTTTAGTGAGAGTAGCTACCTTCCATAGAGAGTGATTTTGAACTGGCCTTAAAGAATATGTACGAAAGAAAGATAAAGTCATTGCTGGGTGGGAGAATAATCCAAGCAAATATCTGGAAGAGTAAAGATGGTTGGGCAGTAAGGGAGTCCCTATTTTATAGCTAACTATACAGAAGAGGACAGAGAGTAAGTAGGGATAAATCTTGAAAAGTAAGATTTTGCTTGCCATGCAATGGATTTTCCATGCAATGGATTTTGAACTTGACTCTTCAGGAGTTGGGGGCAACAGATGTTTTTAAACAAATCAGTGACATGCTTCAGACAAATCACTGTTTGCTGATAGACAGGAAGGAGAGAGAAAAATAATGATAACTGGAAAGACCATAAATGGCCATTCAAACAGCAATGATAGCAACATTTTTAGGCAGAAAGATATCTCATTTTGTTTCATCTAATTTTCTTAGATTAGAAACCTCATTTCTTAACTTCCAGTATTTTGTTCTTTAAAACAAACAGAAAACCTTTGTCATTCTGACTTTCCAATTGGCTCATTATCTTTAAACTTAAAATCATTTTGAAGACCGTTAGTCTTTCCATTTCCATCAGTTTTATGGCTATCTATGTCCTGAGTAGAGGGAACAACAAGTACAAAGGCAGAAGAGTGCTTGGTCAGAGAGAAATATAAGGAAGACAGTGTGGCTGGAACAGAGTGAACAAAGTGGAGAATGTGAGTAGTTGGAGTCAGAAAGGTAGCAGGACCTGGGGGTGGGGTGGGGGTGACACAGATCATGCAGGACCTTGAGGGTCAGAGACCCAATTTTGAATTTTACTGAGTGCAAAAAGGAATGACATGATATGACATGTTATCAAAAACTCTGATATTACATGATTTCTAGCAATAGCTAGAAAGAAAATAGACTCTAGGGTATCTAGAACAGAAGTAGGGAGACCAGTTAAGAGATTCTTGCAGTAATTCCAGCAAAAGCTGATGGCGGCTTGAACTAGAGTGGTAGTGGTAGAGATATTGAGAAGTGGTCAGTTTCCAGATATAGTTTGAGTTATTACTGGTACAATTTTCTTATAGACTGGGTATGACATAAAGAAAGGAGTCAAAAATAACCCTGAGGCTTTGCCTTGATCAACTGCAAAGATGAAATTTGATTAACTCTATAATGAATAATTCTTATGATGGAGTAGTCAACAGAAGGAGCTGGTTCTAGTATTGACAATGAGGGAATCACAAGTCTGATTTGAGACATGTAAAGTTTGAGTTTTCTATGAGACATTTCAGTGGAGATATCAAGTAGGTAGTGGAATATATAAGAAAGAAGTTCAGGAGAAAGGTCTAAGCTAGACTTTTCCCTCTGAATTTGGGAATCTAAAATGTATAGATGGTAGTTAAAGCCATAAAACTGGGTTGATATTACTTAGGGAATGACTATAGCTAGAGAAGACTGGTAGTTCAAGGACTGAGATTTAACATTTAGAGATTGAAAAAAATGATGAAAACCACAAGAGACAAGTAAAGAATGACCACGGAGAGTGGAGAGAGAGTATTTTCCTGGAGTCCAAGTGAAGAAACTTCCTCAAAAGGGAGAGATTATAATGAACTCTGCCAAATTCTGCTGATAAGTAAGTTGAGGACTGAAAATTGACTGTTGGAATGAGGAACAAGGAGGCCACAAACTATCTGAGTGAGGAGGAAAGAACTTGCACAGTGAGTTCAAGAAAGAATGGAAAGAGTGGAAATGAGGATGAATCTAGACAACTCTTCCCTGAGTTTTACTGCAATTGGGATGTAACATGGATAGAAGATATAAGAACAGGGAAGAGATATTTTTTAAGGTAAGAGATATATATACTGATTCAAATGATCCAGTAAAAAAATGAAAATTTGATGATGCAGAAGGGTGACACTACCAGAATAATTGGATGGATGGATGTTCAGGGAACAACCAGCAATCTTACTGAGGAATGGAAAGGTGCTGATGTAATCAGGTACCTTTGAGCCTCCATCTCTGAATCCACCTCACCCAAACCAGGGGCAATTCACTCCCAGAGTATCAAATTTTAAATCTCTGACAGCATCTTTTTTTTTTTTTTTTTTTTTTTCCTGTCTGACTGCATCTTAGCATTTCATCTTTAACTTTGGATCTATTATGCACACTTTCTTTTCTTTTCTTGCTATAGTTGTTCTGCCACCAATGTGTCCAGAACTGAGGTGAATCCTTATCCCAGGATCACTGCTTGTCCCAGCCATGCTAGCTTCCTGATTTCCCTGCTGCACCAGTATGAATTCAAAACATTGTGACTTGGAGATTAGGAGTCATTTTAGTGAAGCACCTATCAGCAGCAAGAAAGGCTGGGAAAGCAAGTCTCTAGTATTTTCAATTACTACAGTGGAAGCAGGACAACTTCACAGACTATTTCAGTTGAAACTTTATACCAAGTATCTGATTCCTTTCATCACAGAGTTCCATCAGTCTTTAAAAAAAAAAAATCAATCTCATTGACATCTATCCTAGAAAATATAAATGATGTATATATGTTTAAAAAGAAAAAAACCTCCTTTGATAAATTTTTGAATGTCTTAAAGTCTTGTTTTCCATTTTCTCTTCCTGGTATCTTTTAGGAGGAAAATATTTTCCAGACATTCCATGTTAGTGGAATACATTTTTGATCACCTATTATGTGCCACTCAGATACTGATGAACTAATACAAATAACACACTTTTCTATCAAGGAATAGAAGGTCTAGTGAAATGTACAAGAATGCACTTAGTGCTGCAAAGCAAGGTATGCTTTAGTGGTAGATGAAGAAAAATAGACATTAACATTTATTGAGTGGCTACTCTGAATCAGACACAGCGTCAGGCACTTACATTATTCATTTATTATCATAGCAACACATATTAAATATTATGAGAGAGGTTAAATTATTTCCATTTAATCATACAGGCAGTATGCTATGGAGCTAGAGTGCAAATCTAAGTCCACTTCCTTTTGGAATCCAGAGGGTAGGAACACAACCTGGCTCCCTAATCTCCCCATTACCCTACTCCATGTAAGTCTCTCCTGCCTCTAATACCCACTCATGCAAGTCCGATAATTTAATAGCATTTCTGGCCTAAGTGAGAGCTATGTAAGGTCCTCTGCCTTAGTAGTTTTAGGATAAAGCTAAGATATTAACTAAGCATAGCTACTACCAATCCTAATGATCTCCAACTATTCAGACTCCATGCCGTGGATTCTAGTCTCCTGCTACCCAGACTCATAAGTTTAAATACCTGATCGCTCTAATTTTCCATCCCTCCTAGTTCTCTGACCCTTTTCCACCCAGTCTCTCAACCTAACATTCCCAATTCCTGAAACCGGGCAATTATAAGCTCTGGACATTTTGTATTATCTTCTTGTTTCCTCATTGACGTCTCTGAACACAATCTCTTGCCTTCTTCATTTACTACATCAGCTATTATCATTCCACCTGCTCAATCCCCAAATCCTGACTTCTCCTAAATTGCCTTGCACTCTCAGCATCCAAGTCATAACAGGGTAGTTGATTTTAAGAAAGGACATAAAGCTCTGGTGAATAGAAGTTAAAGCTAAACAGAGAGCTTCTGAGATTGTTGTTGATATGTTTAGTAAACACCCAGAATTAACTCTTGTTGTTCCTGTTTCCTGTCCAAACCTTTAAACACTCAACCAGCTAATTTTTTTGAGATGTGTTCAGTATTTATGTCAGAGAATCTGCCTGAACTGAGTTAGTCTAGACAGCAATTGTTGACTGTTGAAATATTTCCGCTTGTGTGAAGATCTGAAAGTTCTTTCAGAGTCCAGCAGTACTGGCAAATTAAACAATGAAACTTAAGTACCATTCCTTCAGGATTGTGGTTCACATATTTAAATTGCAATTTTGTCAACTGGAACTTTTCCATAGCCATTTAATTATATAGTGAAACTAGTACTGTTCCACTTGACCATAAACTTCAAGATACGCCCATGAAGCACCAAATGAAGAAGAGATTTGTAAATTAGCTGCCCACCAAACGATATAATTCAAGACCTTGTGCTTTACAGGCTTTAGCTATTTTAGCGAATCATCTGATTTAGCTGGCCATTTACTTATATCAAGTTTTACCAGGAGGTCCCAGGGATCGAACCCATATCCCTCCATATGGGAGATGGATGCCCAACCATTTGAGCCACATTCACCCCTATATATCAAGTTAATTAAACAAATGCTCCATCTATTTCACTCACTACTTAAGGAACTACTAATGGACACTAACTCTCAAAATGTTCCTTTTTCCAGAAAATATTTGCTGATGATTTAACTTCTATTTGTTTCACAGGTATATTCAAGTTACAGTCACATGTATAATATTGACAATTGAATGCTTAGATCACTGAGAAGTTGGATTCCATTCATTTGGCCAGACTGAGCATTATACTTTCATAAATACCCCAGCAGATAAGAATAAACAAATAGGATTTCTTATTGCTTCTGAGATCTGAGGAAAGCTCAAATCTTCCTCCATCCAAAATAACAAAGAGCCCCCTCTGTGGCCTTGTACATGTAAGCTTCTACCAATGGAGGAAGTTGCTATGATTATCTTGAGCGACTCAGAAGGCAGGATTCACATCAGTGACCCTCTGGGATTATGGTTTAGGCAAGCCCAACATGGGCCCTGGATATTCTGCTGTGTTCTCCTTGGAAAAAGAAAGCATTAAAATGTTAAATGTGCATGGCACCTTTATATACTAAAAAGTGTGTTATAACTTTAAAAAATTTAAATGCCAAACAGAGTTTCATGTTTTATTACCTATGTCACAATTTCTGTGAAACTTCATGACATACTAGGACATTTACATAGTTCTTTCTGTCTGAGGAAAATTAGTGTTAGGGAGTTCTTTGAATATTCCTCGCTCAGTTTACTCTCAGAGACGGTATCATTTGCATATTTTTGTCCTGAAAATTAAAATAAGTTTTCATTAAGTCTATGTAAGATGGTTGAGTTTTGTGTTGTTGTTTTTTTGTCATTGTTGTTCCTTTGTATGATTTTAGTCTCCAAAAGTAGATCTATGAATTCTGATATTTTTAAAACCAAGAGTTACATTAATAAATAATAAATAAGAATCCAACAGAAGTAACTTTACTTTCATTTTCTTTATTTTTGTCCTACAGTATTCAGTCTGCATTGGCAATAATTAAACTCCTATCTCTTAGGAAGAGAACATAAGCAGAATCATTAGGTCAACTTGATAGAATTGAAAAGCTTTGGTATCGTAACCGGATTTTGACTAGTTCCTTGGTTAAACTTCAGGAAATGAATTTCAAAAGCACGCCACATTGATTAGGCCAGTAATTTATTAAGGTAGGGAGGGAAGAGAAATGGGAGAAAATAACAGATCATAGGTCCCAGGTAGAGAGGCGCTGAAGAGTGATGAAGAAGAACAATATACAGACTCCAATTTCCCATTATAGATTATAAATGCCCAGGTTTTACTTGAGTGTTGATCTACGTGGGGGGGGGGGGGTTGTAACACGGTGAAAGAAGGGTGCAAAAGGCAAGAGAGAGCAAAAGACCTTTGCACTTGCTCTTTAAACTATTAATTATTCCACCCCTTTGCTAATGACATGGGAGGAGTCCCAACTGTTTGCTCTTTTGATTGATTACCCCACCCATCAATCCCCCAGGAGGGCCCAATGATAAGATTCCTGGAGAATATCTGGGACTTTTCCTGCCTTCTGAGGAAATCTCATTCTGAATGGGATTTCTCACGAGGGTTTTCCAGCAACCGTCTTGGGGGCATTGATGTTTATGTGGACTTCTTGCCAGGTTCCAGATCCATTTATTGATTCCTTATCTAGCCTGCTTCATCCTTCCCTCAGAGAGTTTACACCTTTATTTTTAAAGGGGTGCTGAAGGGAGATAATCATGCTTCTGTCATTACTTCCTGCTGGTTAGGGGCAGTGGCCCTACATGACAAGGTGTAAAACGCTCTGGCTGTTCTATCTTGGTTGGAGGAAGATGGGTCTGGCATCCTGGGCAAAGATGGATCAAGTCCCCATACGGCTAACAAGATGTTGATTCTGGAAGAAATAAACTTGATTAGAATTTTGAGACTATATGGTCCTACTAAGAGAATACTAGGTCACAAAAGTAGAAACAGCCAGGTGCATGCAAGGGCTGCATCTTCCCAAAGTTAGTGGGAAACAGTATTTTTTTTTCAGTTACATTATGCTGTTGGTTAACCCTAGGGAGAGATTGCAATAGATAAGTGCACCCAGCTGGAAATTTTTTTTTAACTTTTAACAGCTGAGTTAGTGAGCAGTATTACAGAGTAAGTTTTCTTTCATTTTGACTAGAGTGAGGCTTGTTTTCTTGCCAATTTTTTATCAGAACCTGGTTTCTAGGTCCTGGGTGAGGAAAGGTTGTTCATGGACCATCTCAAAGGGGCTAAGCTGAAGTGGGTCCTAGGCACCTCATTTGCTGTTTCCCAGGGAAATGCTTAGCCCTGGCAGTATGGCATGTGGTTTTGCCAGTCCTCCCAGGGTATGAGTGGGACAGGTTCTGGAATAAGGACCATGAGGAGACCTCAGCCAAGCATGTTTTCTGCTTGGTGTGGGGTGAAGACTGAGAGGTTGCCCCTAAGTTAATTTGTAAATTAAAAGTAAATTAAAAGGGCTGTTGCCCCCACTGCTTTCAGGCAAGGTGGCTACTCCTTTATCTTACAGGCACATTTATTAACTACTTAGAAAATGAAGTTTACCAGGACTTTTAACCTGTTCAATATTTCTCTGCATATGAACTAGAATAGAAAAGATATCACCATAATAATCAGGCATATATTTAGCATAGGATATAGGTACAGCACCCTTAATACTAATTAATACACTACTCAATACATAAGTTTTTCTTTGAGCTGCAATTAATAGATTTAAGTTTCAGGTTTGCAATACCTTATATGTTATCTCTCCATGGGAGCAGGCCATAATACCAATTGTGTTTAAGTTTTACTTACAGTACTCTGGTGATCATTGCTCCACTTGGTATGTCCTTCACACAGCCAGCATGCTGCAGCACTGTTGACCTAGAGAGAAGCTAGGAAAGTAGGTTCCAGTATTCCACTGGCCTGTTGCATAGCACCCTTCAGCACTATGAAACAGTGCCAGTCTGGAGGCAAGATCCATTGTACATTTGGCTGTATCAAGCCATCGTTTGGCTGCTGCAGGAGTTTGAAACTGCAACATAGTCTTCATCGACTTCAGGAGCACATCTGGAGATGTAATAGATACATGTATTGTTTTAGGGGTCTGTGACCAACCTAGCCAATAACTCAAATGGAGAGGCAACCTGCAGTGTGTTGAAGGCCTGGTTTGAATGCACAAGAGTTTGACAATGCTGAAGTCTATCTCTTGATTTTTATATACTTTTTAAACACTTCCAAAGCAATGTGTAACATATCAAATGAACTTAACTTTTTAGTAGTTTGTTTCTTACTTCTACACTTTTACCATGAAGGTGTTAATTAGCAGGTAGTTTACTTTAGCAGTACGGGAAAAACTGCTTTTTCCATTTTTTAAAAATGAAAACTGAGAATTCCCAATGGAATTAAGGTTACCACCACTTGAATATGCAGATTGAGGTGGCTTCCAACAGGTTTTACTGCTATGAAGTTACTTTTTACCATTAATATCAATTTAGGTTCCTAATTAGTAATGGCTTCCTGGAATTAGCCATTTAAATGCTTCAGTTTAGGAAATAGTTTTACAAACTCTTTATAATTGATCATAACCACATAGACTGGTTAATTTACCTTATATTACAATTAGTGTCCAATGGAATTTATCCATTTAAAAGAGGACAGATCTACATTTCTTTAACTTAATTTCATTAGATATGAACTTAACTTTCATCACTTTAAATATTTAATAAATTTATATACTTGGTATTTCATAAACCTAGGGAGATAACACCCAAGCTACATAAAATTGAAACGGTTACAGTTTATGCAAGGAATGTTTTTTTCCTTCTTTTACAGGAGGCTAAAACTTCTTTAATAAAATTATAAGCTGTAAATAATCTTAAAAGCACAGACTGCTAGGTTCTGGAAAACTGTTTATTTTAAAGATCCTTCCATAGCTTTTAAGGATTTTTTTCTTTACTTGTTGATATTTGGTAACGGGATTATTAACCACCCTTATTTTAAGGCTGTTAAAAGGTTTAAATTGAGGAATTACAGGATAAACTATGATTTTTAATTCCACAGCTTAGAAGATAGTTTCAATCTGTCACACCTCATCTTTCCCCCACAGCTCTTGCAAAGAGAAAGTCTTGGGGGTAGGACAGGTTAAAGACCTTAGGAAAAACTTTTTTTCTTTCCCAAGTTTCTATATTTAGATTTCTATGTTACCTTTAAATCCTGCTCAGCCTAATTTGGGCTCCAGGAATACTTACTTATTCACATGTATAACCACATATTTGATTTTTTCAATTTGAATAGAGCTCATCCAAGAATTTTCATTTGTTAATTTAATATTATCATCCTGATGTATGAAGTTATATATTGAACAAATAGGCAGACATGAATAGAGTTTGACATAGAAACACAGAACTCACTGTTACAATTTTTATTCTTTACAAAATAAGTTTAACTGTAAGATAACATTTAAAAGATTTCTTTGAAGGCTCCTTTTCATTACTCTAATTTGCACTGTGACCATGCAGTTTTTGCACAAGAATTTTGTTCCTTAATTATTGGCTTATAACCAAAATGTCCCCAATGCCTTAATACAATTTTCCTTTGCTTCAGAACTTTGTTTATTTTTCACTTTGACTTTAGCAGACCTTGGATGAACAAGACTAATTCTATGTAATTCACTTAGGCTATTGAAGCCTCAGGGAAACTAGTTTCTCTCATGAATTGCCACTTTTAGGAACCCCAGACAGTCAAGGCAGGAGGCCTCTTTCGCTTTCCAGACCTTGGAGATAACAGGACTCCAGCGGCCACTGGACTGGAAGAGTGGACGTTCAACCCTGAGGGTCAAGAATTCGACTAGGCAGCAATTTAGTCCACATTTGGAGCCATGAAATAAATCAGGGTTACTAATACCAGTGCAAGGACAGGAGACAAGGGTGTCTCAAGTTTGGTTTCCCCTGAGCCATAGGGGCAGAAGCTTTTAAGAAATAACCATAAGCAAAGGCAAGGGGTGAGGCTAGGCTTGAAGTGGCCATAAACAAAAGTAAGTTCAGTTTAAGATTTATATTTACAATAGTAGGATTAGGCTAAATCTACCTAGTTATAATTTTAATTATCCTTCTGCTGTCTTATAATATAAAGGCATCTATAAATGATCTTAACTCTTAGTTGGTTTCTAGTAAGTTTTAACTTTAAGGCAAATTGGGTACCTTTATTAACTAAGTCACAAGAATTTTATTAGAAACAACTTTGCTAAGTTTTTCTGCTTTTCTAGCAGTTGAAGCAATTCCACTTGTGATTTATACATTAAATCCACTCACAAGGCAGTATTGACAATTAAAGACTCATTTTTAGGTTACCTTTTACCATTATCCAATTTGTAACAGGTGAACCCCAAATCTGATTTCCTAGGCACAAGCAAACTGATAAAGTTAGACACAGATTTCAAAGTTGAACACAAAATTAAGCACATATTAAAACAGAAGAGAGAATTTTATACCCTTAGCATTTCTAGGAATTCTTTTATCTTAATTGATGGCACATGAGGTTTCTTATTTTCCAGGAGAGGTATAGTAACTGGTCTGTATCTTGATCTCTATTCACACCTTTTATAGACACAACTGAGTTTAAACTGAGAAGGTTTTTTCTAACAGGGACTTAGTCGAAGTTTGAGGTGTACTTCCTCATTTCTTTAAGAAGACATGACGTGAGGTTTCTGGGCTTCAGATCTATCTGTCCTCTTTTACATTGGTTTAACTGGAAATCAGAGTCCCATATGGAGGCTGCTCTCAGCTATACTGTGACCACATGGACCAGTAATAGGCAAATTTTTCTGAATTTTGAGAAGACACTCCTATGGGGAGTTTACTGGTGGCCTAGAGACCATGCCCATTAATCTAGGAAGAATGAAGAAGCACTTTTCAGCCATCTGATCTGGCATCCCAAAGTCTAAGCCTGACCAAAACATTTACCATTCCAAATAATTTGGAGCTGATCCTCTGGTTTCAGCATCCTGAGAATTTAATCCAGAGCCTTGCCTACGGGCATCCCCATGGGTGACCTAGGTCTTGGGGGATGCCTGAAAATCCCGAAGTTCAGATCAAATCACCCAAGATGGATTGGTGGGAGACATCAGGAGCAGTTACCCCAAACCGAAGCACCTGAGATAAATTTCAGGGGATATTTGGCTGCCCTCTGAACAGAAGGGACCAAGGAATGGGGCCCATTCAGAGTTTACTGCTCTGGTTCTCAGCACCCCTACATTCCAGTGTCTGAGACTGACTGCACTGTTACCCAAACTAAAGCCAGGCCTGAGGGCAAAGCTGACTGGCTGCTAAAAAGGCCTGAAAAGCAGCTTTGCAGCGCCTGGCACTTGGCCGGGGTATCTATGTCTTGGCAGGGCCCTGCTTTGAGCCCCTGCCCTGTGCCCCAGCCCTCCCGGCCAGGGTCAGGTCTCACAAGCCTGGGTGCGTGGCGCAGATGCAAAGAGGTCCCGTACCCTGGTCCCCTCCCTCCTGGGATTATGTCCTGTGGGGGCTTGTAGGTGAATCCATTTAAAATGGATAAGCAAAAGAGGGCATTAAAGAGGCTTTAGGCCATAGTTTTACTCACCAATGACCTTCTTGCTGGCTCACCAAATATGTAACTAGATTTTGTCTAGGTCCTTGGCTAAACTGCAGGAAATAAATTTCAAGAGCATGCCACATTGATTAGGCCAGCAATTTATTAAGGTAGGGAGGAAGGAGAAATGGGAGAAAATAACAGATCATAGGTCCCAGGTAGAGAGAAAGGTGCTGAAGTGTGATGAAGAAGAATGATTTACAGACTCCAGTTTCCCCTTATAGATTATAAATGCCCAGGACATGGCAAGAGCAGGGCACAAAAGGCAAGAACAGGGGTCAAAATGCAAGAGAGAGCAAAAGGCCTTTGCACTTGCTCTTTAAACTATTAATTATTCCACCCCTTTGCTAATGACATGGGATGAGTCCCAGCTGTTTGCTGTTTTGATTGATTACTCCACCCATCAAACCCCCAGAAGGGCCCAATGATAAGGTTCCTGGAGAATATCCGGGACTTTTCCTGGCTTCCAAAGAAATCTCATTCCAAATGGGATTTCTCATGAGAGTCTTCCAGCAGCCATCTTGGGGCTATCGATATCCATGTGGACTTCTTACCAGGTTCCAGATCCATCTATTGATTCCCTATCTAGCCTGCTTCAGTATCAGATGAACTTGGGCTAATTCCTGGTTTTGTATCTTCCTGACTGTGTACCCTTTGACAGCGAGTCCCAGCTTCCTTGTCTGTACAACGAGAATAGCGTTACCTACCAATTAGGGTTGAGAATGTACAGAACCCTAACCCAATGCTTACCTATACTAAACTCTGAACAACTAA
Source organism: Tolypeutes matacus (assembly GCA_026826555.1). Taxonomy (NCBI): domain Eukaryota; kingdom Metazoa; phylum Chordata; class Mammalia; order Cingulata; family Chlamyphoridae; genus Tolypeutes; species Tolypeutes matacus. Next base: position 10,748,163 of record JAKSZT010053767.1, on the reverse strand, counting down.
TAATAATAATACTGAAGTAACCTTTTAATTCGCATCTCAAAAACTATTGAGCACCTAATTGGTTCTCATTTTGTGATCTCATTTGTGGATATGATCCACTCTGAGACACAAAGTTGCAGTTCTTGGGTTAAGAAGTTTGTGAGAGTCAGATACATAATTACAGGTCAAAAGAGCTGTTTGTGCAAAGTGCTACATCTAGAAAAGAGACATTTGAGCTTAAATATTCTGTGAGAGTTTTCCCAGTGAACAGAATTATTTAGAAGAGAGGACACTTAATGAGAAGTAAAAGACACTGAATTACTGCTCTTTGTCCAAGATTTCCAGAAACCCCTTACTCTGATGAGTCAGCCCTGCCCCCAGGGATGAGACAGCCTCATCACTACCACCCCACCTCCATCTGTAGGCAAAACCACCCACCCCATGACCTTCAATCACTGTGTTCTTTGGCTCCTGAAAAAGTCCCATCATGCCCCACACCCAGTTCACCTGTATCACCATCAGAAGTCAAATTCTCCCAGATCATCCAACTTCACGCATATTCATCACCATACTGCTTTCAGCATTCTGTAATCTGACCTGACCCCATGTCCATCCTTTTGACCACCCAAGCAAACCTTTCCACTGAAATTTTTCCTTTGTCATCAGAAAACACCTATCCTTCCTCAGCCTCTTCACTGAACATTTTCTTCATCTTTTTGTTGAGATTGAACCTGGCACCAGAGAACACTGCTTTCCCTGGAGTCCTTGAAGTGGAGGCTGTTTTTAAGTTTTTCCTCTTATATTCTAAGTACCGCATGGCCTAGAGGTTGAGGCAGTTTCCTCTTTGCTTCCTGCTGCCACTTCTAAATGTCATTCCTATTCCTTTCTTCAAAAACCTTGTGCTCTCATATTTTGCCACCCTGTATCCTTCCTTGTTAGAACATGTATGGACCTCTGAGCCATTGGTCTTCACTCATTAATACATTTCCTGTTATTATTCTTAACTACTAACATTATTCTTAACTACTTCAAAATCCAACTAGATGATCCAATCCACACCTTGACCTCTAAATTCCTTTGCTTCCTTAGCCTCAATAATCTTTTCCTTCATTCCATCTCACATGTCATACCTGGACCTTGTCATCACCCAAAACTGTAACATCTCCAAATTTTAAGCATCTCATTCTGTGTTGGGAAAATAAAATTAAAAACAAATTCTCTAAACCCAGAAAAACCTCTCCACAATGGTAGAAGAGAAAGAAAAACAGTTTTATTATTGAGTACACATAAAACCAGAATGTGATGCATCACAGGTAATCTGCTAGAGATTGTAAAAAAAAACAGAAAGTTTACCTGTTATATAGTCAAACAGGAACAACAAATGACATTGGTTTTGTCACCTACAGTTCATCTTAAATTCACCTGGTAATTTATGTGGTCTTTAGGTTTGCTAATTGCTTCTATCCAAAGGAATAATAAAACATCTTATATCTTTATGACAGGTAGGTAGTTACAACTTGGAGCCAGCCACCTAAGTTAAATTCTCTTTGACATGGAGAGATAAGCATACTAACTTCTTTGATGTTTATGTTCTAGAGAGATGGCTCCCTAGTCTTTGAGAAGGATATTCCTGGATTGTAAAACCAGCAAAAGGCTTATTTAACTTTTAAAAAGATATGCATATTTTCCCAGAACATCTTTCCATTTTAATTTGTCATTTTGAAACCAATTACTTAACAGGTTCTTTTATCTTGTTTTTAATATTATATTAAAGGTTATTTTTTATCAATGAGAAAAAAAAACAAAACAAAAACTCAAAGGGGTAGAGAAAGAACTTACAATGATAAGTTTTCTGAAGAATGCTCTAAGTAACTAAAGGGAAGGGGGGTAGTCTCTTTCCCTTTTTGCTGCAGGGAAATTTAACATGTTTTGTTTTGTTTTTTTCATTTGCATTTACCCTTAAAACTGTCTTTTCCTATTCTTCCAGCCGAGGTACTATAGGATTCTACCACCACAATTCAGCAGCTCATCAAGAACACCAATTCATTGACCCTACAACTTTTCAATACATAGCCCAATCCCATGTCCTCACAATACCTTATTCAGCTTATTTTTCATGATCCAGCTCTGTAACTACTTCCCTATAAATGTCCTTAACTCCCGTTTTCCTTTCCTCTCATTCTTTACTGGCAAATCCTAAACTCTTGTCAAATCCAACTATCTGTTCATCTGTCCTTGTATCCACGCAGCTGAACACTACCAGAGAATATTACATAATTTTGCTTATTGCAGTTGCCCATAGATAATATATTCCTAAAGACAATAACTAATTCTAAACCTTTACCTTTCGCTTCCTCCTTTTCGAAATACTTTTTCTCTAGGTAAATTATTTCTTACCTTATGGGCTTGTGTTTAACCCATCATCAGTGCATTTTTACAAAGAATTTCCTCCCAGTAAAATTCCATGGGCATTGGCATGACCTCTCACCACCTTCTTTTCAGCACTCCAGAGTATACCAAAATACAGGATTTCCTCATGACTAGCTGAATCAGGAAATTTAATTGCCAGAAATTGCTATGGAACACATATTTAAAACACCAAGCATTTGTTTTCTGTTGTGTTTTGCTTTGATCCACTACTTACAGCCATTAAGAACCTATAGTCTAGATTGGCCTTTAAGTATCTAGTCATTTTACATAATTCTACTAAAATGGTCTCTTTCCTTGGTCTCTCATGCAAGATTTTAAACCATGTGCAATTTCCCAACTTCCAAATATCAAATATTATTAAAAGATGTTTAACTTTCTAGTGTCATATGTTATTAAGTATACTGGTTTCAGTTTGTCAAAGCTCTTGAAGGATAAATTCTCATTGCTTTGTCTTAAATCTTGAGCCCAACATGCTCCAAATCTTGAATCATTACAGAATCCACCTGCTTTAGGAAAACTGCTTCCTGTTGGCCCTTGTTGAATGTTCTTAGGGGGAAGCTAGGATAGTTTTGTGAAGGAAGGCTCTGTTTTGTCATCTGTAAAATAATAATAAGACTAGAATAAATATCATAAGGTTTTGTGATGTTTAAATGAGTTAATATATGTAAATGTCTTAGTCAAGTTCTGGCACATAGTGAGAATAAAATAAATTCCAGTATTATAATAAAAATTTTTATTAACTAGCTCAATCTCTCAACCTCTGGCTCCATATCACCAGTTACTCCAATCCCACTAAGGGAAGGATACTTTTTTTTTTTTCTTTGCTCCTTTGTCATCCTATCTCTTCTTCTTTCCAAAGAGTCTCTTATATTCTTCTATTGGTTCCTCTTTCCATTCCCAGTTGGCATTCTAAGGGCCTTTCTTTCCAATATTTCAATTACATTATTTTCAACTTCATTAGCATTCTTTGGGGAAGTGAATGTAGCTCAGTGGTATGAGAGCCTGCTTCCCATATATGAGGTCCTGACCCCAGTAGCACCTAAAAATAAAAAATAATCATTAAAAATTTCTTTGGAAAATTTATCAAATAATAATTGTAAAATAATCACACTTATGGCACAATTGTTTAGAAGTAGAGATTCCAGTAAACTTCAAAACTAATTTTAATAATAACATTTGTTAATGACATGAGATCCATTGAGTCGTTGTATATTTCCCCTTTCAAAATTTACCAGAAGTCAAAAATGCCCATTAGTGCTACCAGATGGTACTAACAGGGATGACAAAGTTTGAGCCCTCTAGTGGTCAGTATCCTGTTTCTCATTCTTGAAGACACAATATTCTTCAGAGAAGATGAAAAATTCCTATAACTTACATAAATATTTTCACCAAAAGGTATGACAAGTCATAATTCATGTCTCCTACACAATGTATCACACTGAACCAAATTATTCTCTATGTCAAGAAAAGTTGCTGAATACCAATTTTAATTCCTAAAATCATATATTTATTTTTATTAGTCATAAAAAAGAACCATGAACTCAAGATAAATTCTCAGTACTTGATGTCTTGGGGAGTGGGTCAAATCTTTTACTAACATAATAAATTTATTTTTTGTGATTATGATATTTCAATTAGGGCCTCTGGACCAGATATGACCAATTATTCTTTATATGTGTGACTTAGAAGAGTTAAATATTTCTGAGCACCAGTTTCCAACAACCTTTTAAAAAATCTAGATCATAAAATCTACCTCATAGAAACTGTGAAAAAGAAACAAGATTAAAATGTACATTTTGACAAGATTCGGCCTGGCATAGAATAGGTAGTTGCTCATCAAATTGCTAAGAAGATAATGGTGGCATTACTTTTCAATAATAAAGGAGAATAAGATACTTATCTAATTTACTACAAAAACCCATATCCTTATTGGACTTATCTGATTAAGTCTAAACCCACGTGCATTTTTATGTGCACTATATAATAATTATTCCAATTTTTAAAGTTGTATATAACCTAAGATAGTTACCCTCTTGCAAGCCTCTATCATTTAAGTTTTAAGCTTAGTACACATATAGTGTGCCATTTTTGAAAAATAGAAACATCTCTTTCTTCAGTCACAAGTACTAAAGGCAAATTAGGTGTTTTCAAATTAAGTCAAATTATAAATCATTGCAGTCATTCTAATGGTTGATTTAGGAATATTACAAATATTAAAAAGAAAAAGAAATAGACAGGAAAATATTAATATGAAGAAGTTTCATCTGATTTCTTTCATCCTTAAAAAGTTTATTCGTTTTCTTAATAAATTACTTAATTATAATTTATTTATAAAATATCCTAGCTCCACTGTGTGATTAAGTACATATGCAATACTATGAAAATAATTCAACATAATGATAATTCTTTATTCATTTTCTTCCACAAAAGAAAACATATAGATCATCTCATTCATATAGACCAGATGCCATATATCAAAAGCATATATTTCACTGCAGAGTCATCAATTCAAGCTTTAATGATGTTTATGTAAAAGGACATGAGTCTTTCTATATTTTTTACCTCATCCTTCTAACAAATTTAGATCTAGAAATGTGTAAAATAGTTCCATTGGGTTTAATTTGTCATAATAGAAAGAAAGTGGGGATGCCAGATAAAATAATGTCCAGGTAAATTTGAATTTCAGGTACACAATAAACAATTAATTAGTATAAGTATGTCCCCATGCAAAAAAATTTTAGTATATATATATATATATGTTCCAAATATTGTAAAGAATATGCCTACATATTCAATGGCCATTATTTCTTTATGGCATTTTGTTCCATTGTCTAAAGTCCTTTCCTTTCCATCTGAAAACTCCCATTAGCATTGTTTGTAGGGCAGATCTAGTAGTGACAATTCCCCTCAGCTTTAGTTTATTTGGGGGGCTATTAATCTTGCCCTCATATTTGAAAGACATTCTTGGTGGATACAAAATTCTTAGCTGCCAATTGTTTTCTTTCAGCACTTTAAATATTTATCCCACTGCCTTCTTGCCTCCCTGGTTTTTGAACAGAAATCAACAATCAGTCTTATTCAGACTCCCTTATACATAACACATTGCTTTTCTTTTGGAGCTTTCATTGGCATTCAACAGTTCAACTAACATATATAGAGCATGGTTGTCTCTAAATTTATCCCCTTTGAGATTCATTTGGTTTCTTGAATGTGGATATGTCTTTTGTTTAATTCTGGAAATTTTCTGCCATTATTTCTTTGAATAGTCCTCTGCCCCTTTCTTTCTTCTCCTTCTGGGACTCCTGTAATGCATATATTTGTACTCTTTATGATGTCTCACAGGTATCTTAGGCTCTGTTCACTGTTTTATTTGTTGTTGTTTGTTTGTTTTTTCATTCATTTTTCTCTCTGCTTCTCAGTCTGGATCATTTCATTTTTCTAGATGTTGACTCACTGATTTTTCTGCCAACTCCAGTCTGCTGTTGAAACCATCTAGGAAATTTTAAATTATATTTATTGTGGTTTTCAACTCCTACATATCTGTGTGACTCCTTTTTTAAAATTTCTGTCTCTTTATTGAGACTTTCATATTATGCATTTATTGTTTTCTTGATATCCTTTAATTCTTTCTCTGTGTTCTCCTTTATGTCATTGAGCATATTGAGGATCATTTCTTTAAAGTATTTCTCCAGTATGTCAAAAATCATGTCTTCTTTGTTGATGGTTTTTGGATTTTTATCATATTCCTTTGGATGGGCCTCATTTATTCTTTTTTGTCTTGTAATCTTTTGTTGCACACTGTACATTTTAATATTTTAAAGTATTAACAGTGAGGTTTAGCCCCTTGGCTAAAGTTCCTTAAGTTTGCATCCAGCTAGTGATATGACAGTGATTTCCTTGGGTGCCAGAAGCTAACAAAAGCAAGCAAATCAAATCAAAACAGTAACTTTCATAGTCATCTTTATAAATTGGCTCTGTGTTGGCCAGTGTTATGCTTCAGATTTTAGAACTTCTATCAAGAAGATCAACCCAAGGTAATTGTGAAGTGCAGGGTCCTCTCAGTATTTTCTGTGGCTGTGTCATGTCTTGGGCTTGTGCTTGCTCATTGTCTTAGGAATTCCTCCCATTTACTAGAATTCAAGTACCCCCTCTACTCCTTATAAAATAGATTTTATCTCCCTCCTGAGTGCTCTATTGTATAATTTAAAGCTGGAAATCCTTTGCCCCAAGCCATTTTGACTTAATTATTTCTTACATGCTTTAGCTGTTAGCAGCTGCTTCTGCCTGCAGGGCTGATTCCGGGAGGGAGTGGAGGAGACTCTTTCAGGCTGCCATCTGATAGATTGAAACTAACAGGCAAGCACTACAGTATATGCACAGGGGTTACTCTTCTCTTTTAGGACATGGTGAGGCATCCACAACGGGTGGCTCCACACTGTACTGGGGAGGGGTTAAGGGAAGGATTCATAGTGTCACCAAGAGCATCTCCTACAGTTTTTTAAAGCTTCATTTTCTTGATTTGGTACCTGCCTAGGTAATGCAACCCTCTAACTGTTTTCTAAGGAAGTGGCTTTGCCAGTTTTTTTTTGCTAATTGTTCAAAGATTCTGTGAGAGAATGATACCCTGGAGAATCTTACATCACCATCTTGGTCAACCTGAAACCTGAAATTCAAATTTAACTGCATGACTTATATAGTTTGTTAAATCTGTCAACCCTCATAAGATAAAAATAATTTTGGGGAAAACATACCAAACAAATATTTTAACAATCATACCGATGTTTTAACTGAAAAATAAATGGATCTACAGTCCCCTAGCAAAGCAAGGCCAACTAAGAATTTATGCTTATGGAAAGAAAAAAAGAATTAGCTCTTCCCCTAAAGCGAGCCTGACTCTATGGTTCTTGGCATATTTTCTGATATAAACCTCATGAGTAATTGACTCATAGGAAGTTTCTGTGGTTAGTGGGCAGTCTGAAATATAAAATTTAGAGGTATTATAACTGCCCCTACCCATCAAACTCTATTTAGTTCAAAGCAAATTTTTAAAAAATACATTTTTACTCTCTGATTCATAGCTAATAGCTAAGAGTGGGTACAACATTCATTCAAAATCTTTTCTCTGGGACATTAGAATTTGAACCATATTCATTTCAACCTGAAACATGCAAACTCATGACCATTTAATGGGACCTCCACTTGGCATTATGTTGCTTTTCAGAGGCTTGGAAAAGGCATTCCCCCTAGAACAGCTTAGCATGGTGGGCTCATAGCTTGGCTAACAGAGCAAATGTATTTTAGTTCCCTGGACTGGGTACCTTTGTTTAATGAGCAACTTGTATAACCTAATGTGACAACCTTGCCATTATATGTCATGCAAAATAAAACGAAGAACACAGAAAGAGTACAAATGTGAGATGGAGTAACAATAATGCTAGCTCTTTAATGTTTTTCTATTGCTAAGATCTAAACTTTTTCAAGACAAGGGTTTATTACTGTCATTCTGTTCTATCAAATCATTATAATAAATTATTCTATTTTGCTTATGGTAGCTCAAGGTCATTCCTGTCACTTTAAGTCAAAGAGTGGTAATTGTTTGTAAACATATAATGGCTTTAAAGTTATATTTTAGTAAGCATTGGCAGATTCTGATGATACTCTACCAATACCTATGTAAGCAGACTTTATCTAGGTCCTTGGCTAAACTGCAGGAAATGAATTTCAAGAGCATGCCACATTGATTAGGCCAGTAATTTATTAAGGTAAGGAGTGAAGAGAAATGGGAGAAAATAACAGATCATAGGTCCCAGATAGAGAGGAGGGGGCTGAAGAGTGATAAAGTGGGCTGGTTTATATACTACAATTGCCCATTATAGATTATAAATGCCCAGGTTTTACTTGTGTGTCCATCATGGCAGCGGAAACACAGCAAGAGCAGGGCACAGAAGGCAGCAACAGGGTTCAAAAGGCAAGAGAGAGCAAAAGGCCTTTGCGCTTGCCTTTTGAAACTTTAACTATTCTGCCCCTTTGCTAATGACACGGGAGGAGTTCCAGCTGTTTGCTTTTTGATTGATTACTCCACCTATCAATCCCCAGGTGGGCCCAATGATAGGGTTCCTGGAGAATATCTGGGGCTTTTCCTGGCTTCTGGAGGAAATCTCATTCCAAATGGGATTTCTCGCAAGGGTCTTCCAGCAGCCATCTTGGGGGAATAGATGTCCACGTGGACTTCTTGCCAGGTTCCAGATCCATCTATTGATTCCCTATCTAGCCTGCTTCACCTATATTGAAATGATGTATGAATACACTAAACTGCTTTTCGTTTACTTTTGAATTGATCTCTTGAAACTCCTTTCAGGTTCTTTGTCTCTTAAGGCTTTCAGAGACCAAAAAATCCTTCATGAATCTAGTGAACAAAAGGAATTGTCTTCAATTGCATCTAGAAGTAATTTAATTTTCATATACTTACAATGCACAATAAATTCCTCAGACTAGACTATAAGCTCTGTTGTTTGATATAAAATGTCTTTTCTTTCTTTGAAACAGTTTGTAAACATAGAATTGGTGAGGTGGTTTAAAAAAAGAAGGAATCAGAATCTTTTATACAAAAACAGCTTAATGACATGAAAGAAACAAAGATGAAAAAAAGGATAAATAATAAGAATGGAACCACTTACTTTGTTAATAGGACCTCCCGGGCAGTAGCTTTTTGTTTTTGTCTGCTTTGTTTTGGTTTACTAAGTGTGGAAAAAAGCTTTTTCATAAACTGAGGCATCTTGAGTGTTCAGAAAGCCATTTTTATATACATACTTTCCTTCTAGCTTGTGAAATAGGGAGTTGCTTCTTGTTTCCCTTCTATCATTGTACATGAGAGGCAAACTCACTTGAGTACATGGTTCAATATATGCATTTTTGTAAACATTTGTTTACAAGCATCCATTTCAAACTACATTGTCAAGAAGATGTCCCTGGCACAGTTTGGAGTGTGGTAATAGTTTTATTTCTTACAGTGACAATCAAAGTTTGGGTCTAAAGACATACATAGACTTCACAAAAATGATCACTTATTGAATCTTGGCTAGGAAATTTAGAATACGACAAAGTATCAATATCTACTTTCTGGTATTTACATTTAATTACATTGCATATTAACAAAAATCCCTAGAGAGTGAATTTCTTAACCTTACTGGACTGATTTTTAAACTTTTTCTAATAGGCATTCAAATTTGAAATAAACATTTTAATTTCCATCTACCGATTGCCTCATTTATGCATCTTCATAATATCTTATTAATCTCTTGGAATCCAAGAGATCTGGATCAAATGGCATCTCTATTTGCCTTTTAGTAGGTGTAATCTTATGAAAGCAAACAGACTGTTATTGAACCTTGTTTGCTCAAGTGTACAAAAGGTATAATGATCACTGGGTTGTTGAAAGGATTAAAAATGACATATGTAAAGTGTTTAGCAAAGTGTTTGGCTCATAGTACATGTTAAATAAGTAATAGTTGTTATAGGAGTGATGTAGATAAGCATGAACATTCATGTTAGGGCCTTATTTTTTTTTACTTGGTCTCATTTTTTAAAATATGGAAGGTGACTAATGGGAATCATATAAGACTGGAGAAGTGGGGTGGTAGTTTGGAGGAGGAGGTTCTGTAGGTGAAGCAATCAGTTAAGAAACTACTGTAGTCCTTGAGCACCAAGATAATAAAGACTCCCTGGATGATAGCCTCTAAGTGGGAGGGAGTAAATCCTAATGGGCAGATGGTAGAGATATTTTGAATACAGAATCTATAGAATTTGGTCATTGTTGGGAATGGAGGGTATGAAAAAAGGAAGGTGACAAGCATTACACCAAGGACTGAATTTGAATAAATGGAGAATGGTACTATTAACAGAAATCAAAATTTTGGAAAGGATATATTTTAGCAGCAAAGCAAGAAGTGGAACTGGACAGGGAGATACATTGCTCAAGATAAAACCATGAGTTTTTAGCACCGTGACTGGAAACCGCAGACGGCTAATCCCCATCCTCAGGACAAAAGGCCAGGGTGAGCCCAGACTCTGGTTGGCCACCCAGCGAGAGGGAGCATTCTCCAAGAGTGGCAGGGTTCTGGCAAAGGGTGGAAAGGGGTTTCCTTTCTGTGGGTTTGGTTGCCTGGACCCTCTTTGAGCTTTGGGGAGCATACAAGCCAGCTCGAGGTGGCACCAGGAAGAGCACAGAGGCCAATCTGCTAAGGAAGCCTGATTTACCTAACCTCCCTGGGATAGAGAAACTTGGCCTGTGAGAGGGCTGAGTCAGACAATTGACTAGTTCCGTGCTGAAAACTATTCAAAATTTGAACTCCCCTAAGGGAGCCAGACAGTAGGAAGCGCTTAATAAGTTTCCAAGAGCCTATTTAGTGTCACCTGGGAGGAATGGATGGTCTAGAAGAGGGTTGAGAATCATTTCTGTGAGGTGAATTCAGTCACCAGGGTCCCATTTGAATTTTGAAAGGAAACTCAACCTGATCAGGAAAGGGAAGGGGGGATCTGCTCACATAGCCTGTTGAATCCCACTGCCTCAGGAGAGTCAAACCTGCCTGAGGGAAAGTGACTGGATAGCTTTCTGAAGAGCTAACTGACCCAATGAAAAAGTTTAGCTCAGTGGAAGAGTTTCTGCCTTGAACATATGAGGTCCCTAGTTTGATTCCTGGCTCCTCCTAGAGTAGTGATCCACCAGAATATCAACATCCAGCTGATACTTTAGGACAGGGAAACTTAGACATAATTTTTGTATTAGCTTCTCTTAGGTCCCTTATATTTCCTTAAAAAAAAAGATTTTTTTTTTTTAATTAACTCAGATTACTTGCTAAAACCCACTTCAAAACCTGCAGAGAGAAGGCTGCAGAGTAATTGATTGTTGAACACTGGCAGCCAGAGATGCTCCACAGGGGCCTAAGAAGGAATGCTGTTCTTCTTTAGTTTTTGTTCAACTGCTTTCTTATGTGTTTGGTTTTTTTCTTTCTTGTTTTTCTTTCCTCTTTCCTTACCCTCCCCCCCCCTTTTTTTTAATGAGGTGCTGCTGGATTGTTTCTTCTTTGCTGTGCTGCTGCTTCTTGATTTCCCATTTTCTGTGTATACTGGTTTTGTCTACCAACGGTATCTCTTTCCCTTTCTTCATCTTTCTATCTTCTGCTTTCTGTTGTGGTTCTTACATTCCACCTTTCTTTATTTAGTCCTCAATTTTTCTGATTTCTATTTCTATCTTGTTTATTCTAATTTCATTCTTTATTAACTTTTTTCTTTTTGTCCTTTCTTTTCTCTTTCTCTATCTCCTCATCATTCTGGCCTTTTAAATCATTCTACATATTTTTCTCTATTCAGTTTCCCATTTCATGGTAGGTACTCCACTTTTTTATTCCTATTACTCTACACTGCTTACATGAGTTAAATATGCATTTTACTGAGTCTCATACAGTCCTCCTTCTAACTTTTACTATTATTATTACTATTATCCTCTTTCTTTTCTTATTTCTTCCACTCTCTCTGGCCCTAATCTTTTTCCTTCAAGGGAACATAGAAAACAGCAAGGAAATAGAACAAGAAGAACAAAGTATCAAAGAGAAAACTTAACACACACACAAAACCAGCAGCTAAATAAAACTCTAGAGAAGAAAGAGAAGCTAATCAACTGAATAAACCCATCAAGATAAAAAGATGACCAGAAGGCAACAAAAAATTATAAACCATACTAAGAAACAGGAAGACATGGACCAATCCAATGAACAAACTAAAAACCAAGAAGAGATGCAGAACATCGAACAACTAATCAAAGCTGTCTAAACAAATATCATGGACCAACTTAATGAAGTGAAGGAAGAGATTAAGGATATTAAGAAGACAATGGGAGAACATAATGAAGAAATTTGTACATACATAAAAAGATAACAGACATGATGGTGATGAATGGCACAATCCAAGAAATCAAAAAGATGCTGGAAACACAAAACAGCAGATTTGAACAGATAGAAGAAAGAATTAGTGATGAGGAAGACAGTATATCTGAAATCAAACAGATAGTAGAACAGATAGATAAAAAGATAGAAAAAATCCAGCAGGGACTTAGGGCTTTGAATGACAACACAAAACACACAAAAATATGCATTATAGGCATCCCAGAGGGAGAAAAGAAGGGAAAGGGGACAGAAGGAGTGTTGAAGGAAATAATGGCTGAAAACTTCCCAAACCTATTGACAGAGATGGGTATACATGTCCAGGAAGCACAGCACACCACAAACAGTATAAATCCCAACAGGCCTACTCCAAGACATATACTTGTCAAACTGTTCAATGCTCAAGACAAAGATAAAATACTGTAGGCAGCAAGAAAAAAGAGAACCATCACATACAAGGGAAGCTCAAGAAGATTAAGTGCTGATTTCTCATCTGAAACCATGGAGACAAGAAGACAGTGGTATGACATAGTCAAGGTACTAAAAGAAAAAAACTTCCAGCCAAGAATTCTCTATCTAGCAAAGCTGGCATTCAAAAATGATGGAAAGTTCAAAATATTCACAGATAAACAGAAATTAAGAGAGCATGCCAATAAGAAACCTGTCCTTTAAGAAATACTAAAGGAAGTTCTGCAGACTGAAAGGAAAAAAAGCAGGAGAGAGAGAGTTGGAGGAGAGCATAAGAACAACAAAAAAGACAAAGAGAGAAATACAAACAATATATGACATACATAGACCTAAAGAAAATATGGCTGATGTAAGTAATTCCTTGAGAGTAATAACACTGAATGTTAATGGATTAAACTCACTAGTCAAGAGACACAGATTGGCAGAATGGATAAGGAAATATGACCCATCTATATACTGTCGACAAGAAACCCAGCTTAGACCCAGGGATTCAAGGATGCTGAAAGTGAATGGCTGGAAAACAATTTTACAAGCAAACAATAACCAAAAAAGGTGGGAGTAGCTATATTAATGTCGGACAAAGTAGACTTTAAATGCAAAACTATTGTAAGAGACAAAGGTGGACACTATATATTAGTAAAAGGGGTAATCATTCAAGAAGAAAGAAAAATCATAAACATTTATGCACCTAATCAGGGCACCTCAAAATATATGAGGCAAACAGTGGAAAAACTAAGTGGAGAAATAGATGCCTCTACAATTATAGTGGGAGACTTTAATACACCATTATCACCATTAGACAGAACATCTCAACAGAGAATCGATAAAGAAGCAAAGACTCTGAAAAATACATTAGAGGATATGGACCTAATAGACATATAGAGAACGCTACACCCAAATACAGTGGGATATACATTCTTCTTGAGTGACATGGATCATACCCCAAGATAGACCACATGCTCAGCCACAGAAAAAAATCTCAAAGATCAGAAAGATTGAAATTATACAGAGTAATTTCTCTGACCACAATGAAATGAAGCTGGAAATCATAATGGTCAGAGAACCAGATTAGGCACAAAGATATGAAAGTTAAACAACACACTCTTAGACAAACAGTGGGTCAAAGAGGAAATTTCAAAAGAAATCAGTAACTACCTCGAAATGAATGAAAATGACAACACAACATATCAAAACCTATGGGATGAAGTAAAAGCTGTACTGAGAGTGAAATTCATAGCCATAAATGCATATATCAAAAAAGAAGAAAGAGCTAAAATCGAAGATCTAATTATACTCCTATAGGAATTAAAAAAAAAAAAATCCAAAAGGAAGTAGAAAGAAGGAAATAAAAAATTAGAGCAGAACTAAATGAAATAGAAAATAAGAAAGCACTAGAAAAAATAAACAAAACCAAAAGCTGGTTCTTCAAGAAGATTAATAAAATTGATGAACCCATAGCTAGACTAACAAAGGAAAAAATGAGAGAAGATGCAAATACACAAAATAAGAAATGAGGAAAGGGGTATCACCACCGACCCCACAGAAATTAAGAGTATCATAAGAGGATACTTTGAAAAATTATATACCAACAGGAAGGATAATTTAAAGGAAATGGACAATTCTTAGAAACACACAAGCAGCCTACATTGACATAAGAAGAAATTGATAAACTCAACAGACCAATCACAATTAAAGTGATAAAATCAGTCATCAAAAACTTCCCATCTAAGAAGAGACCAGGACCAGATGGCTTCACAGGTGAATTTTACCAAACATTCTGGAAAGAATTAAAACCAATCTTGCTTAATCTCTTCCAAAAAATAGAAGTAGAAGGAACAATGCCTAACTCATTCTATGATGCCAACATTACCCAAATATCAAAGCCAAACAAAAATGCCACAAGAAAGGAAAATTGCAGACAAATCTCTCTAATGAGCCTAGATGCTAAAATCCTGCACAAAATACTTGCTAATCATATTTAAAAAACACATGAATTGAATTACACACATGACAAAGTGGGTTTTATCCCAGGTATGCAAGGATGTTTCAACATAATAAAATCAGTCAATGTAATACAACACATAAACAGATCAAAAGAAAAAAAATCACATGATCATCTCTATAGTTGCAGAAAAAGCATTCAACAAACACACCACACTTTTCTGATAAAAACACTGCAAAAGATAGGAATAGAAGGAAACTTTCTGAACATGAAAAAGGGCATATATGAAAAACCCACAGCTAACATCGTATACAATGGTTAAATCCTAAAAACTTTCCCTCTAAGATAGGGAACAAGACATGAATGCCCACTATCACCACTCCTATTTAACATTGTCTTATAAGTCCTTGCTTGAGCACTGAGGCAAGAAAAAGATACAAAAGGCATCCAAATTGGAGAGGAAGAAGTAAAAAATTTTACTATTGGCAAATAACCTGATCGTATACATAGAAAGCCCTGAGAAATCTACAACAAAGCTTCTAGAGCTTATAAATGAGTTCAGTGAAGTAGTAGGCTATAAGATCAATGCTCAAAAACCAGTAGCATTTCTGTACACCAATAATGAGCAATCTGAGGAGGAAATCAAGAAAAAATACCATTTACAATAGTAACTAAAAAAATCAAATACCTAGGAATAAACTTAACTAAAGATGTAAATGACTTATACATAGAAAACTACAAAACACTGTTAAAGAAAATCAAAAAAGACTTAAATAAATGGAAGAATATTCCCTATTCATGGATAGGAAGACTAAACATTATTAAGACGTCTAGCCTACCCAAACTAATCTACAAATTTGACGCAATCTCAATAAAAATAAACACAGCATTTTTTACTGAATTGGAAAAACTAACTATGAAATTTATTTGGAAGGGCAAGAGGCCTTGAAAAGCCAAAGACATATTGAAAAAGAAAAATGATATCAGAGGAATCACACTACCTGACTTTAAAGCATACTACAAAGCTACAGTGGTCAAAACTGCAGAAGGATAGACATACTGACCAATGGAACCAAATTGAGAGTTATGATATATATCCTTGCATATACAGTTATCTGATATTCAACAAGGCACCAAGCCCACTCAACTGGGAGAGAATGGCCTCTTCAACAAATGGTGCTTGGAAAACTGGATATCCATGTCCAAAAGAATGAAAGAGGAACACCATTTCACACCTTATACAAAAATCAATTCAAGATGGATCAAAGATCTAAATATAAGAGCCAAGACCATAAAGACCTTGGAAGATAACATAGGGAAGCATCTATAAGAGCTTGTAAAAGGAAATGGCTTCATGAACTTCACACCCAAAGCACAAGTAGCGAAAGAAAAAAATAGATAAATGGGACCTCCTCAAAATTAAAACCTTATGCACCTCAAAGGAGTTTGTCAAGAAAGTGAAAAGACAGCCTACCCAATGGGAGAAAATATCTGGTAACCATATGTGATGGTTAGGCTAATGTGTCAACTCGGCCAGGAAATTGTGTCCAGGTGTTAGGTCCAGCAAGCACTGGGCTAATAGATTTGGTAATTAAAATATTGATTGAAGTCTGGGGGAAAAAAAGGTGGAAGAAGGTAGTGATAAATATGAACTTTGACCACATGACCAGTTACAGAAATGAGGACTGTAATAGTCATGAGCCCTTCTTCCTTGTTTTGTTATGAATATGATTGTATATGTATACAAAACAAATTTCTTTCTTTTTTTCCCCAACCTTTTCCCCTATCATATGAAAAGTTGTAGTAATTTCACATCATAATATTTAAGGATGCCAAGTTTAAGAGTGAATATTACCCAAGGACATGTACCCTATTCTGTGGGGAATTGATGTGTTTTCAGTTGTATTCAGGGGATTTGAACATTGTTAGGTGGAAATATATATGTTAGCTTGTCTGTTACTGTTTTTACTTAGAGACTAAGTATGGTTTAGGGTAATATATATGGTTGAAGAGTTGCCAAGGGGTGGACTATGATGGTTAGGCTAATGTGTCAACTTGGCCAGGTAATTGTGTCCATCCAGGTGTTAGGTCCAGCAAGCACTGGGCTAATTGTAATACAAGAGCATTTTTGGACTTCGATCACCAGTGAGTTTACTGCATAGATGGCTAATTACATCTGCATCAATCAGGGAGGTTGCATCAGCAATGGGTGACGCTTTTATCCAATCAGCTGAATGCCTTAAAAGGGGAAGTGATTTCAACATTCAGAGATTATTTCCCAGCTCGTCTTTGGACAGCCAACTTCTCCCAGAAACTCATCAAGGACCTTTCATCGGACTTTCATTGGAGCCCCTGACTTGCAGCCTGTGGAACCTGGACTTGTGCATCCCCATGGTTGCGTGAAAGACTCTTATAAAATCTCATATTATTGACAGATATCTCCTGTTGATTCTGTTTCCCGAGAGAACCCTGACTAATACACAATATATCTGATAGGAGCCTAGTATCCAGCATATATAAAGAAATCCTATATCCTTTAAATAAGAAGACAATCATTGAAAAATTGGCAAGCGATTTGAACAGACACTTCTCCAAAGAAGAAATACAAATGGCTAAAAATCACATGAAAAGATGATTAACCTCACTAGCTATTAGGGAAATGCAAATCAAAACTACAATGAGATACCATCTTATACCCATTAGACTGGTGGCCATTAAAAAAAAAGGGGGCACTACAAGGGTTGGAGAGGATGTAGAGGAATGGGAACCCTCGCCCACTGCTGGTGAGAATGTAGAATGGTCCAGCTATTGTGGAGGAGAGTTTGGCAGTTCCTCAAAAAACTAAATATGGATCTGCCATATGACCCAGCAATTCCACTGCTGTGTATATACCCAGAAGAATTGAAAGAATTGAAAGCAAGGACACACCAATGTTCATAGCAGCACTATTCACTATTTCCAAAACTTGGAATCAACCCAAATGCCCATCAACAGATGAATGGATAAATAAATTGTGGTATATTCATACAATGGAATATTACTCAGCTGTAAGAAGAAATACAGTACTAACACATGGGATAACATGTATGAATCTTGAAGACCTTATGTTGAATGAAGCAAGCCCAGCATTGAAGGACAAATATTACATGACTTCTCTGATATGAATTAAGCAAATCGAGCCAACTTAGAGAGCTAGAGTCTGGAAGACAGGTTTACAGGAAATAGGAAGGAAGAAGAAGGTTGTGAGCCAATGCCCATATGGGCGAAATCTATGATAAGGTGGAAGTGAGTAGTTGTGCAGTAAATAGATACCGTGCGGGGGTGCGGATATGGTTCAAATGGTTGAGCGTCAGTCTGCCATATGGAGGGACCTGGGTTCGATCCCTGGGACCTCCGGTTAAAATAAAAAATATATATATAGAAGGCGCATGGGCTGCCAGGCTCTGTGTGCCGGTGAGCTGCCAGGCCCCAGGAGCCATGCAGCAATATGATGACGTAACAGGGGAGAGCCAAGACGAGATGCTCCGAAAGCTCTGAAAACCAGGAACCAAGATGGCGCAGGTGGCAGAACATCTCTCTCCTACATCGGAGGTCTCCAGGATCGAATCCTGGTGAAGACTGGAGAAGGATGAGAAGAGATGGCAGGAAACAGACACCGAGAATTGCCCAGCGAATGGACACAAAAACAGCAAATGGGGAGGGGGGCGGTTAAAATGGATAAAGTAAATAAATAAATCTTTAAAAAATAAAAATAAAATAAATAGATACTGTGTAGTGCAAGCTTGACAGTGCAGTGCAAGCTTGACAGGAGGGTAGGTTGGGTTGGATGTCCAAGGAATTGGGAGGAGGGCTGGGGGAGTGAATAGGTGAACACTGGGTTTGTATGTGGGTGAAACTACAATGTTGAGAAAACTCTATTGGCAATATGACAAGGAAGTGTTACTGGTTTAGGGTGTTGAATGCGGGGGGGGGGGCATTTGGGACAGGGCGCATCTGGGACAATCTTCTAGAGAATGTGCGATTGATCATTTTGTCATAGTGTGCTGTATCAGTGGGGGGAGACCCACATAATGAGTGTGAAGGAGTTGGACTCTCATGCTGGGGAGGCTTGATATGTTCTCAAAAAGAGGAGGGGTGGGTGTCTCTCGAGAGCATGGGCAGTTCCTAATAGGGGAGGACAGACTAATGTGTCCAGCCCTCAGTGTTGTTGCAAGTATTTAAGAATCTTGTCCTTCAAGGAGTGAAGCCTGGTGGTCTCTGTGGGCCCCAAGTGGAGGGGGAGGGAGGAATAGAAGAGATTGAAGAGGGAGT
This sequence comes from Tolypeutes matacus, assembly GCA_026826555.1. Classification (NCBI taxonomy): domain Eukaryota; kingdom Metazoa; phylum Chordata; class Mammalia; order Cingulata; family Chlamyphoridae; genus Tolypeutes; species Tolypeutes matacus. The sequence continues at coordinate 10,729,095 of JAKSZT010053767.1, read as the reverse complement.
ATTTGGGGGAAATGGAAGTGTTCTGCATGATCATGTAATGATGGATATAGGCCATATTAAATTTCATCAAAAAATTATAAAAGTGTATGGTCTAAAATGTAAACCATAATGTAAACCATTGACCATGGTTGGTAGCTATGTTTCAATATTTATAGATCAGTTGTAACAAATGTACCATTCATATGTAAAAAGATTATTAATAGGGAAGGGGGTAAAGGGGAAGGTTGGGTATATGGGAGTCCCCTATATTCTGTATGTAACCTTACTGTGACCTCAAACTTCTTTGAAGACAATATTTTTTTAAAAAGTAAGACATTGGGGAAGAAATGGAAGAAAGTGCCACTGTACGTACAGGACAACTGACATTACAATGATGAAAGGAAAAATGTCAAAATAATTTTGTTAATGTTTTTCATTTTTTAATACCCTAATCTTTTTTACTTTATTTTACTTTTACTTTCTCTAGATTATTATGTGTTTTATTTCTTATGTTTAAAGCTATCATTATTATTTCATTTTCCTATTAATGGAATTTGGCAATATTCTTGGCTTCATTTTTGAAGAGGTTTTGGATCACAGAAAGGTTACAACTATGGCAGGGGAGGATCAATGGGATGGGGTGTCAGTGATGAGGGATACATGGGAGGCAGTTCACCAAGGCATACATATAAGGTATATAAATATGTTCAAATGTTCATGGAGCATTGCCACAGTGGGTAGAGAATCACACAACAACTGAAAGATTATTCAATTCCCATCCTGGGGAGCTCTGCCACATTCTCTAATGGAACAGCAACAATCCCCCAAGTGCAGGGGCAATGACTAGTGAAGAAGGATGGTCCATTGATGGGCCCTTGATGTTGACTCTGCTTGAGAGCCTTTTGCTCTTGAATTTGCAACTTAGCCTAGTGTTGGAGAGTGCCTAAGAGTTGCCTCCTGAGAGCCTCCTTGTTACTCAAATGTGGCCTCTCTCTAAACCAAACTCAGCATATAAATGCATTACCTTCCCCCCAGCGTGGGACATGAGGGATTACTACCAAGCACTGCCTGGTGATACAACTGGAAAAAGACCTTGACTAAAAGGGTGAAAAGGTAAAGACAAATGAGTGTATATGGCTAAGAGACTTCAAAGTGAGTTAGGAGGCCATCAGAGAGGTAACACTTATGCATGTCTCAGCAGGATCTCATAGATGGCCAAGGTAGATACTACCCCAAATAGTAGGGATCCTGAGGGCTCTGGAGACACCCAGGACCTATGGTCAGAGCAGATACCTCCAGAGTTTGGTGCATTGCCAGTGGCCCTACTTTGGAGTTTGTGCTCCTGAATGTGACAGAGTTGGACTCAGATGTGACTTCTTTACACATGCCTCTTCTGTCCCTTTTATTTGAACCTATAGTTGGTGCTGGAGTTGGTAGGTATACGTCCAAGAGACTTTAATCTCTGGGCTGTACATGTGCCAGTTGGGCCCTGAAATTTAACGGAGTTGCAATACCTACTCTCCAGTTCATTGAACTCAGCCAGGACAACTAACAAGGAGATGATGATGGACAACGACCATCCTAAGGAACCTAGAGTCTACAACTGCAAGCAAGAGTGTCCTATCCATCTGCCCTATGGGATCAAAGCCTTCTCTCAATTAAAGGGGGAGTGGGCAACACCATCCCAGAATCTTCAGGATTGGAGAATGACTAAATTTGACTTACTGATATTCTACTATAGACTTATTGTGATTCTAGCAATGGAAGAAACTATATCATTCATGTAGAGGCAGTGGCCACTAGAGGTTCTGAGGGCAGGGAAAGGGAAATACAGGTGAAATATGGTGGCATTTTGGGGACTTGGGAATTGTCCTGAATAACATTACAATGACAGATACAGGCCATTACATATCTGCCACAACCTACAAAATTGTGTGGGAGAGATTGTAAACTACAATGTAAACTGTAATCCATGCTTAGTGGCAATGCTCTAAAATATTTTCATCAATTCTAATGAATGTAACACACTAATGAAAGATATTGTTAATGTGGGAAAATGTGGGAGGTGTAGGAAGCAGGGCATATGGGAATCCCCTATATTTTTATGTAACATTTATGTAATCTAAATACCTTTTTTAAAAATAAAAATAAAAAATATATTTTAAAAAAAGGAATGAAGAACTTAACTCTTACATCCTACAAAATGGATGAAATTTGAAAACATTATGCTAAGTGAAAGACACAAAAGGCCACATATTTTATGATTCCATTTATATGAAACGGTTAGAGTATGCTAGAATAGTAGTAAGTACGTAAATTAGTGGATGTTGTAAGCTGAGTGGGGAGGGGAAGACGGGAAGTGACTACTAATGAGTGCAATAGCTTCTTTCAGGGATGATGAAAATGTTAATAGAATTAGTGGTGATAGTTGCACAACTTTGTGAATACACTAAAAAGCACAGCATTGTAAACTTTTAAAGGGTGAATTTTATGGTATATGAATTAAAGTTAAATGAAATAAATATGATGGAAAATTTTTTTAAAAAAGGAAAACAATTCATAATGGTAGAACTGGACCTGTGGAAGTCAAAGGACAGTTTCAAGAAAAAGTGGCAGTAAATCAAGCTGTGTAGAAGTCTTCAGATTCCAAAGGCCAAATTACTTCTGTAGTACATTTACTCACTCCACACTACCCTTCCCTTCAGAAAGCAACCAAACCTAAGTAGCTAAATATTTTCTGAGTTACTCATTTGAAAAAATATATAAAATATACCAATGAGGATAAGCTGGGGCATGGAAAAATGAGTGAAAATGTGGAAGACAATATATAGTGATTAAAAATATGGGCTCTGGGGCTGCACCTACCTGGGTTTGAGTTGCTGCACTGCCACTTCTTTTGGACACTCATATCTGGCCTGTTTCTCATCTGTAAAATGAAGATGATTGTAGGAAACTATCTCACAGGGTTCTGGAGCACATAGCAAACACTCAACAAATGTTACTATTATTATTATCTTAGACAGACCTAGGTCTTTCTAATGAAAACTAGATTGTTATTTAAACATTTAGTGCTCCAGTTTTCTCATCTGTATAATAAAAAAATTACACATTTCTTATAAGGTTACTGAGAAACTAAACCTTGCAAATGAAAAGATAGTTATTATTACGCCCCATTCCATTCCTCCAACACTGAAGGAGACAATCTCAAGGAAGAAATCACAGAGCTTACAAGTTCTAAACGATTTGTTTCTGGAATCCATATTGCAACACCCAAATATATATGAGTCTAAAATTGTCTCTTTTTGTAGCAATCATTGCCTTTATTGCACAAGTGAAAATATATTCAATGTAGGAAAACCAGAAAATACAGGGGAAAAATTAGTTCATATTACTACCCCCAGAGATAATCACAGTTAACATATAGGAAATTATCCTTGCAAAATTTCATCTACTTATATACATATATAAACAAATAATCAGACAAAACTGGGATTAAAATGTGTACACATCTGAGTAACAAGAATCTTTATTTAACCTACTGTAACATTTTTCTATGCCAATATTTTTCTACAACATAATTTAATGCAATAATAGCTGCATACATTTCATTGTATTACTATACCCGTATTTATGAAAAACTTCCTGTGTTTATATTGTTGAACTTCTGAAAATATCATCAGACAATCTTTTAATAAAGTATAACAATCTCCTAACAATAGGGAGAATACTACTTTGAGAGTCTTAGCAGTGTTTCAGAAGGGAAAAGTTAGAGATGAGGTTTTTTTTTAATAATGCTTGAGATATGGCCTCAAGTGGTTTAAAGCAGTCTTTTAAGGAGGGCAACTCTTTGAAAATTTGGCAAAGTTCCTAATGTCATAGTTTAGGATTGGTCGATACAATGAAACGAGTCTTGATAAGTAAACTGATAAGCAAGTATTTGACCAGGTGAGCTGATTATTGTCTTCAATAACTTGATCTGAAGGAATTTCCTGAAGCAAAGAGTAAAGTTATTTTTTGGTTTGTATTTCCTAGGTAAAGTTTTTCTAAAAAAAAAGAAAATCTAAGTCATGTTAGCATACGTGGCCTACAGTTTTATCTAATTCATATTAACACAGATGGTCTCAATTGTCAATGTGTTTTGATTTTAATATTAATTTTTCCAAATCCAATTTAAATATTATTTTATTTCCACCACTACTGCACCTAAATCCAAGCCATCACTTTCTCTTACTTTGCCATCTTTTGTTTTGTTTTGTTTTGTTTTGTTTTTTTAGGAGGCACCGGGGACCGAACCCCAGACCTCCCACGTGAGAAGCAGGTGCTCAACTGCTTGAGCCGCATCCACTCCCTCTTAAGCCTTTAAGCTGACCACTTTAGATTGTTAAAATTCACTTTGCTCAAGCAGCCAGAATTAACTTTATATAGGGAAATAATACATCCATTCTTAAAATCTTAGAGTGTTTCCACAATGCTCTTCACATAGTTTACAAGTTCCCACGAGCTACCTGCTCTCTTTGCACTCTGCACCCTAAGCACAATGGACCTCTTGTGGTACTTTGCATTTGTCCTATTCCAGCTACTAGAATGCTCTTCCTTGTACTTTCCATCTTCCATCTACTTAATTCTTATTCATCCTTCTGATCTCATTCTGCTTAACCTTTTCAGAAAAACCTTCTTTGCCTGCCTTCCTCAAGACAAATATTAAAAATACCCATAGTTCCCTATATTCTTTCTTTTTGTTACTTAAAATTTTTTTATGAATTGTTGAGTTTTTTCCTATCTCTCCCAGTCAGAAGCAAAGTCTATGAAAGTAGGGACAATATTTATTTTGCTCTTCATTGTATGCTCAGAGTGCTTGGCCTAAAAAAAATACACACAAACACACACACATACATAATTTATAGAATAAATGTTGAAAAATTAATGGCATAATTCTTCACATTTAAGATGCGGGAGTTCTTTGTTTGGTTTCCTGTTACTATGTACTTTGACAACCCTCCACCTTCAATATCTTTTCACTCTCAAATTGAGAGCACACTCTTTGTTAAAAAAAGGTAAGCAGTTGTGAAAAAGAGGTGTTGCTCACAAATTAGCTACTAATTGAGGTGTTTTTTCATGGATACAATAGATGAAATAGAAAAGCATAAGAAATGGGAGGGTTTTGAACAGTAATGTGTACAGTCCTATATGTTACTATTTTCGTAGTTTCCAGAATCTCTAAAACTCTGTTTTTCCTATTGAAAGGAAATTGTGTGTATATACACATGGAAAGAATGAGAACGGTTAACTGGTTCCTTTTTATTTTATTTTTTCCTTGAATCATACAGAGACCTATTCTGACTAGAGTTGAGATAGTCTATAGCATAGCTAACTCGCAATTATGACACTAATAGAAACGGATATAATGTGGAAAAATAAAATATAATAACCTAAATCACACATTTCCTTTCACTCATTAATTTTAATTTTACTCTTAAATTTGAGTTGTAATAATACCCTATGTTTGTATAGGACTTTTGATTTTTAAAAAATTTTATACACTTTATATTAGATAGGGTAAGCTAACTTACAGAAACAAATAGATCCTCAAAATTCTGTTGCTTACAGAACAAGAATTGTCTTTATTTGGTCCAGAGCAGGGATTTCAGGTTAGCATCAGCATATACTCCATAAAGTCTTTCAGAGACCCAGGCTGCACTGGCTTTGTCATCTTTAATGTGATGCTTACAAGACTGCTTTAGGAATTGCCACACCAGTCATTCAGAAAATACAAAAAACATTAAAGACCATGCATGGGAAATTATCAAGGGCCAGGCCTGGTAGTGGTATATATCATTTCTGCTCACATTCCTTTTCCAGGAATTTAATCGTGAGGCAAGAAAATCTGGTAGATATCTTTTAGCTATGTGCCCAGCTCCAATTCTATTGTTAAAGAATGATGGGACAGTGTTTGGACAGGTTTAGCCACATCTATTATCCCATTGGGCCAAGAGAGTTTTTTGTTTTTTTTTAAAGATACTTAGATTATACAAATGTCACATAAAAAATATAGGGGTTTTTCCCATATGCCCTGCTCCCCACACCTCCCACATTTACCCACATTAACAACATCCTTCATTAGTGAGGACATGCATTGCAATTAAGGAACACATTTTGGAGCATTGCCACTAAGCATGGATTAAGCTTTACATTGTAGTTTACACTCTTTCCCACACAATTCTGTGGGTTATGACAAGATTTATAGTGTCCTGTTTCTGTCATTACAAAATGCCATTCAGAACAATTCCCAAGTCCCAAAAATGCCCCCATATTATTTCTGTTTTTCCCTCTCCCTGACCTCAGAAACACCAGTGGCCACTGCCTTCACATCAATGATATAATTTCTTCCATTGCTAGAATTGCAATAAGTCTATAGGTACCTATAAGTCTACTTTAGTCCATAGTCCATTCCCCAAACCTGAGATTTTCCACCTCTAATTGAGAGGGGGCTGTGATCCCATAGGGCCAATGATGGGACACTCTTGCTTGCAGTTGTAAACTCTCTCAGTTCCTTGGTATGGTAGTTGTCCACCATCACCTCCATGTTATTTGTCCTAGGTGAGACCAATGAACTGGAGAGTAGGTGTTGCAACTCTGATGAGATTCAGGGCCCAGCTGGCACATGGAAAGCCCAAAGAATTAAGTCTCTTGGATGTACACCTACCAACTCTAGTACTAATTATAGGTTCAAAGAGAAGGACAGAAGAGCCATGTGTTGGGAAACCACAACTGAGTCCAACTTTATCACTCTGGGGAGCACAAATTTCAAAGTAGGGCCCACTGACAAGGCACCAAACTCCTGAGCTATCTGTCCTGACTATAGTATCTGGATATCTCCAGAGCCCTCAGGAGCCCCACTGTTTGGGGTAATATCTACTTTGGCAGTCAAAGAGATCCTCCTGAGACACACATGAGCATAACCTCTGGAATGAGCTACTGACTCACTTTGAAGTCTCTAACCATATAAACTCATTTGTCTTTACATTTCCCCCCTTTTGGTCAAGGTCTTTTTTCAGTTGCATTGCTGGTTGGTGCCTGATAATAATCCCTCAGTGCCAGGGAGGCTCATCCCCGGGAGTCATGTCCCATGCTGTGGGGAAGATAAGGTATTTATATTCTGAGTTCTGCTTAGAGAGAGGCCACATTTGAGCAACAAGAAAGCTCTCAAGAGGCAAATCTTAAGCCCCCTTTAACTCTAGGTTAAGTTTCCATTTCAGTAGTAAAGGTTCATAAGCACAGTCACCAATATCAAGGGCCTGTCAATGGGCCATCCTCCTTCACTAGTCATTGCCCCTGTACTTGGGGGATTCTTGCTGATTTACTAGAGAATGTGGCAGAACTCCCCAGGATTGGAATTTGATATCTTTTCAGTTATTGTGTGAATCTCCACCCACCGTGACAATGCCCCATGAACATCTGAATACATTCATATGCCTTATTTGTATGCCCAGGTGAGCTTCCTCCCATTTATCCCCTGACACTGACACCCCACACCAAAAATCCTCCCCTGCCACAGTTGTAACCCTTTTGTGATCCAAAACTTCTTCAAAACTGAAGCCAATAAAACAGCCAAATACAATTAATAAGAATATGAATAATAATCATAGTTTTAAAAATAAGAAATAAAATACAAAATAAATTTTAAAAAATAAAAATTGGGGATAATAAACATAATGAAAAAATATTAAAATAAATTTTTTGACATTTTCCCTTTCATCACTGTAAGATCTGTTGACCTTTATGTACAGTGACGTTGTCTTCTTTTATTCCCCCAGTGTCTTACTTTTTTTTTCATTTTGTCCTCAGAGAAGTTTTCAGTTACAGAAAAGTCACATACTGAATACAGAGGACTCCCATATACCCAACATTCTCCCCCTTTCCCCCCTTCCCCTATTAATAACATTGTGTTTGTGGATGGTATGTTTGTTACAACTGATATACAAATATTGAAACATAGCTACCAACCATGGTAAATGGTTTACAGTATGGTTTATATTTTGGACCATACACTTTTATAAACGTTGATGCAATTCAACATGGCCTGTATCCATCACAGCAAGATCATGTAGAACACCTCCATCTCCCCCAAAATGTTCCCTGCTCCATCTGTTCTATTCCTCCCCCCCTCCCCTTGAGACCCACAGCAACCACCAGCCTTTACTCCTTGAAGGAAAAAATTCACAGTTACTTGCAATAACACTGAGGTCTTGACACTGGTCTGCCCTATCCCATTAGGCACCACCAATGCTCTCAAGAGACTCCTGCTCCTCTATTTGAGAACGTAGTGGGCCTCCCCAGGATGGGAGTCCACCATCTTCTGCTCATTATGTGGGTCTCCACCCATTAATATAACACACTATAGCAAGACACTCGCACACTCCCTAGAAGCCCACCCCAGATATGCCCTGTCCCGAATGCCCCCCACATCCAACATTCCATACCAGCATCCCTCACTCGCCATATTGCCAAAAGAGCATTCCAAACATTGTAGTTTCAACCATATACCTACCAGTCCCCAGTGTTCACCTGTTCCTTCCCCCAACCCTTCCCCCAGTTCCATGGACTGTCCAACCCACCCTCCCTACCCCATCCCCTTGACAAACCAGCACTGCCTAACCTAAAAGTATCATTACACCACTGTCATGCCCCTCTACTGTACAATTACACACTTTCACCTATCATAGATTTTGCCCATATGGGCGTTGGCTCACAACCTTCTTCTTGCTATTTCTTGTAAACCTATCTTCCAGACTCTAGCTCTGTGAGTCTGCTCAATTTGCTTAATTCATATCAGTGAGGTCATGTAATATTTGTCCTTTAGTGTCTGACTTGCTTCACTCAACATAAGGTCCTCAAGATTCCCGTGTGTTAATACTGTATTCCTTCTTACAGCTGAGTAATATCCCATTGTATGTATATACCACAATTTGTTTATCCATTCATCTGTTGATGGGCATTTGGGTTGATTCCAACTTTTGGCAATAGTGAATAAAGCCACTATGACCATTGGTGTGCATATGTCTGTTTGAGTCCTTATCTTCAGTTCTTCTGGGTATATACTCAGTAGTGGAATTGTTGGATTGTATGGCAGTTCTATAGTTAGTTTTCTGAGGAACTGCCACACTGTCCCAAGGGTGTTTTAAAACCTCTTCTCTTTCTGCTTTTTGAAGGAATGAATAGGCATATCTATAACTAACATCAGGGAAGCAAATAAGAAGGCAAATAAGAAATATCAGGGAACTTGATATAGGAAATTAATAACTACTACCCAAATAATAATAAATTAGTTGGACCTGTCATTATCTAAATAGGACAGAAGGTATAATTATACAGATTTAGTGATAATAAATTGAGTAAAAAATCTACTCTAAAATCTATTCTGAGTAGTTTTATTGTTTACCTGATACGTAGCATAGAAAGAATCTTGGCATTGACATATACATGATGAAAAAATAATTTTCAGCTTTTGACAAAGGTAATTGGGAGCCTAAACCATTGAGTTTTTAGAAAAAAAAAAGTTAGGTTTTGAAAATGAAGAATGGTGTGGGAGGTACTATACTCTTCTAAAGCTGTATGAATTAAGAGAATAGTATTGGCATAGGAATAGACAATAGATTAATAGAACATAAAGAGTAATGAAGCACCTTCATGTATAAATGGATATATGATAAAGAGGTCTTTCAAATAAGTGGAAAAAGATGGAACTATTCAATGAATGTCTTGGCAAAACTAGGTATCCATTTAAGAATAGAAATGAAAGTAGATCCCTGCCTCATATTATTAACAAAAATAAGTTTCAGATCTATTCAAACACCAATCATAATAAGTATAACACTATTAGGGAAAACACAGGAAAATATAATTATAAAAGATATATGAAGTAGACAGAAACACATCATGCAGGGCTTTTCAAAATATGTAAAAGATTTTGGTGTCTATTTCAAGATGACTGAAATGATTGAAATATTTTATCATGGGAATGATGGTACCAGATTTGTTGTCAAAAGATAAATCTGTCAGCTGTGTGAAGGAGATGGAAGAGAGCAAGGATTAATGCAGTTAGGAGGCTGTTTCAGCAAACTGGTTAAGAGATGATGACAGTTGGTTTATAATGCTGATGACATTAATGGAGAGAAGTAGATAGATAATTCTAGAAATGTTTAGGAATAGGGGTGGGGACAAGAGATGAGTCTATGAAATTAAGCAGGGCCTGGCCTACCCAGAAAAAGCCTAGCAGGGAGGATTAAAAATTTTGGACTCTTTTTCTAAGGATATGTGGGGAGTGAATAAAGATATCTACAAAGAGGAGCAACACATTACATTTCTTTGTTGTGAATTCACTGGAGAAGAGCAAACTTGTGTCTAATATCTTAATCCAAGTGAGAAATAGTGTTGGCCTAAACTAAGGCATTTGCAGTGGGGATGGCATGAAGTATATGGATTTGAGCTTGGTGTGGGAGTAAGGGAGACCCTCAGTTATAGGTGACCCGCAGATTTCACTGAGATATGGCAGAGGGACTGGTAGAGAGGAAAAGTAGATTAGCTTAATTTTAGACATGTTGAATTAGAGGGACAGGTGTTAATATCCAGGAGGAAATTTCTACTAGACAGCAACACAAGTCTGAGCTGGAGATAGAGATTTCAGAGTAGTTAGCTAGTTAGCATTTCAATATTTTAACTGACCCTTTTGATACTTTCCTCCCCTTTCTCAGGAATAGAAGTTCTGTACAGGCATCCCCCAGCTCTGTAGACTTTGCTTCCAACAGCTTGCACCTGTGACTTACTTCCGCAGCATACCCTCCAGCTACTGAAGCTGATTGGCCTGCAAGGACAGAGGGAAAAAGTCTGTAGGATTGTATGTTCCTTCTTTCCTCCTCACTCATAGCTGGTGGCCAATAACTGACTGGAGTAGTTGAGAACTAAAATCTGAGGAATAATTTATACTCCAAAGTTCCCTGCAAGTCATTCTGAGGTTGGAACTTTGCCTGAAGGCACAGGCTTTTTTGTTCTGCATCCTCCACTTCCTTACCCTTCTCCCTGGAGCACTTCCTCAATAAATCACTTGCTCATACATTCTTGGGGGACCAGATTTAAGACAGATGTTAATTAAAATAATGGCAGTGAATAAGGTAGACCAGGAAGGATATGTAAAATAAGAAAAAGGCAGTCAAAGATGGAAACCCCTGGACCAATGCCATTTACCATGACAGAGAAAGAAGATCTTAGGAATAAAAGTGAGTAAAAAAGGAGACAGAAATGTTGGGGGTGGGGTAGGGGTGGGGGGATGCGACTGTGAGTAGAGATTGCATATTAGTCATGGAAACCAACAAGAGAGAATTTCAGGTCAAGAGTATAAAATGATATGGAGAAGTCAAGTTAGTTAAGAATCAACAAGCTTCTCCAAAAAATAGCTAGAGGACAAGCTGAAACAGCCCCGAAAAAGATCTTCTAGGGTTTAGGACAGCAGGTGAAGGCTGCACACCACCCAGAGGAGAGAGGGACAGAAGAGGGAAATCACGACTACAAAACTGTGAGTTACAAGTAGCAGCTTCTGCTGCTGCCAGCACCCTCCCCCACACTCTTCAGAATTCTCGGGCCCCTGGGCCTGCGACCCCAGACAAAGGGGGCTTTAGGGATCTGCCACTCCCAGAAAGGGGAGAGAGAGGGACACAGCCTTAGGCTGACTCAGGTTCTGACCTGAAATTTGGGCTGCAGAGCCCCACGGACCCTTCCACACGGCGGTTTGCCCTGGGAGCCTAGAAAGGACTGGAGAAATCCAACCCTCGCAACCTCCCTCTCTTCTAGCCTGGACTAATTGTTGAGGACACCAGGGAGAGGGGAGAAAGAGCCTGGGGCTGACCCTGCTTTGGACTCCCAGGTTTGGTCTGCCCTGTCCCGAGAGCCCTTCCAGACTGGGTGGGGCTGCGCCATTGTTTGCCTTGGAGCCTGCAAGGGGCTAAAGATATACAAACCTCCCAATCTCCTCCTCTACTAACAGGGACTGATTGTTGAGGATTCAGAAGGGAGTGGAAATATTTCCTAGCTGGGAAAAGGGGGGCGCCACGAGAGAAGTCTGGAGAACTGTCTCAGAAAGTTTGAATCACAGGGCTCCTAGCCCCCAGACAGGAAGCTCTATCACATTGATCTGGTCTGTGTCACAACAAATACGCTCAGACCAGGCATTGAATTGAGAGCTGCCAACAAGCGCCATCTCCTGGCAGACCAAGGAAGTGCACATAAGAAAATTAATAAGTAAGAGAGGCTTTTCCTGGCCTCTATAGCCTCCCTGCCCAAGGCCCTAGGAAACGACTCTACAACCAATTACTGGGTCCAGTGCCCAGTTTTGAGCAACCAGCAGAACAATCCTAACAATCAAGTTTGAGCCAAAAATCAAAGAGCGGTGGTAACTCACAGTCTCCTGCCACTAAAACCCCATAAAAGAGAAAGAGATAGCGCATCTAAGTAAAATACAAACTAACCAGATGCCTAAGCACCAGCAAAAAATTACAGGCCATACTAAGAACATAGAAGACATGGCCCAAGAAAAGGAATACAGCAAAGTCCCAGAAGAGATGCAGAATTTGAGAGAACTAATTAGTGAGATGAGCACACATTTCCAAAATCAAATTAATGAGACGAAAGAGAATATAGTTAAAGAGATCAATGACATCAAGAAGTCATTGCGCGAACGTAAAGAAGAATTTGAAATCATGAACAGAAAAGTAACGTAGTTCATGGGAATGAAAGACACAATAGGTGAAGTAAAAAATACATTTGAAGCATACAACAGCAGACTCGAAATGATAGAAGAAAGAATAAGTGATATTGAAGACAGAGCAGCTAAAATTGAAGACAGAAAAGAACAGAGAGAGAAAAGAATGGAAAAAATTGAGCAGGGGCTCAGAGAGTTGAATGACAACACTAAACGCAAGAACATATGTGTCATGGGAGTTCCAGAAGGAGAAGAGAAAGGAAAAGGGGCAGAAAGAGTATTTGAGGAAATAATAGCTGAAAATTTCCCAACTCTCACGAAAGAAATGAACTTACATGTCCAAGAAGCACACCATACCCCAATAAGAATAAATCCAAGTAGACCTATGCCAAGACACATATTATTCAGAATGTCAAATGTAAAAGATAAAGAGAAAATTCTCAGAGCAGCAAGAGAGAAGCAAACGATCATGTACAAAGGACATCCAGTAAGACTTTGTGCAGATTTCTCTTCAGAAACCATGGAGGCGAGAAGACAGTGGTATGATACAATTAGGAAACTGAAAGAGAAAAACTGCCAGCCGAGAATTCTTTATCCAGCAAACCTGTCCTTCAAATATGAAGGTGAATATAAAGTATTCACAAACAAGCAGGAACTAAGAAAGTTTGCAAAAAAAGAATCCACCTTTGCAGGAAATATTAAAGAAAGCCTTAGAACTTGAAAGAAAAAGACAGGAGAGAGAGGCTTGGAGGAGAGTATAGAAGAAAGAAAAGCAGAAAGGATAACCAAAAGAGTAAAAAGAAAGACAAAAATAAGATGACATATGAAAACCAAAGAATAAAATGGAGGAAATAAATAGTGCATTTTCAGTAATATCATTGAATGTGAATGGATTAAATTCCCCAATCAAAAGATACAGGCTGACAGAATGGATAAAAAAACATGAGCCATCCATATGCTGCTTACAAGAAACTCACCTCAAACACAAGGATACAAGCCGACTGAAAGTAAAAGGTTGGAAAAAGATACTCCATGTGAATTGTATTAGTCAGCCAAAGGGGTGCTAATGTAAAATACCAAAAATGGGTTGGTCTTTATAAAGGGTATTTATTTGGGGTAGAAGTCCACAGATACCAGGTCATAAAGCGTTAAGTTTCTTCTCTCACCAATGTTCATTGCCACGTGTTGGAGCAAGACAGCTGCTGGCATTTGCCAGGGTTCAGGCTTCTGGGGTTGCTCTCTTCCTGGGGCTGCATTTCTCTCCGGGCTTAGCTCCTGTTTCCTCCACAAGGTCAGCTGTAGACGATTAGGCAAACGGCTTGCTTCTCTTCCCTTGGCACCTTCTTTCCAACATCGAAACTGCTTCTCAAAAGACTACTTCTCAAAAGACTGCTTCAACTGTCCTTTGCCTTACCTTTTATATTCAATTCCCCACCCACCAAGGGGTGGGGCTCAATGCCCTAATCCTAACTTAATCATGCCCAGATTAACAGATCAGTTTACAAGCATGATTCAATTATATTTTTGGAATTCATAATTACATCAAATTCCCCAATGGTTACATGAATAGTAAACAGAAAAGAGCAGGGGTAGCTATACTAATATCAGACAAAACAGACTTCAAATGCAAAAAAGTGATAAGAGATGCGGAAGGCCATTATATAGTAATAAAAGGGACGACCCTCCAGGAAGATATAACAGTCATAAATAGCTATGCACCTAACCAGGGTGTCCCAAAATATATGAGACAAACTCTGGCAAAACTGAAGGGAGAAATAGACATTTCTACAATAATCGTCAGAGACTTCAACACCCCTCTCACATCATTAGATAGAACAACTAGACAGAAGATCAACAAGGAAACAGAGAACTTGAACAATATGATAAACAAGTTAGACCTAACAGACATATACAGAACACTGCATCCAAACTCAGTGAGTTATACATTCTTCTCAAGTGTCCATGGATCTTTCTCCAGGATAGACCACATGTTAGGTCACAATACAGCTCTCAATAAATATAAAAAGATTGAAATTATACAAAGCACCTTCTCAGATCATAATGGAATGAAACTAGAAATCAATAACAGACAGAAAAAAAGGAAATTTGCAAATGTGTGGAGACTGAACAACACACTCCTAAATATTCAGTGGGTCAAAGAAATCAGTAAATATATTGAGACAAATGAAAATGAGAACACAACATATCAAAACTTATGGGATACAGCAAAGGCAGTCTGGAGAGGGAAATTTATAGCCCTAAATGCCTATATTAAGAAACAAGAAAGAGCTAAACTCAAAGATTTAACTGAACAACTTGAGAAACTAGAAAAAGAACAGCAAACCAATCCCAAAGCAAAAAGAAGGAAAGAAATAATAAAGATTAGAGCGGAAATAAATGAAAATGAGAACAAAAAAGCAATAGAGAAAATCAACAAAACCAAAAGCTGGTTCTTTGAGAAGATCAATAAAATTAACAAACCCCTCGCTAGACTAACAAAGAAAAAAAGAGAGAAGATGCAAATAAATACAATCAGAAATGAAAGGGGGGGAATTACAAATGACCTCACAAAAATAAAAAGAATCATAAGAGGATATTATGAGAAACTATATGCCAACAAACTAGATAACCTGGATGAAATGGACAAATTTCTAGAAACTCATAACCAACCTACACTGACACAACAAGAAATACAAGAACTTAACAAACCAATCACAATTAAGGAGATTGAATCCGTCATCAAAAATCTCCCATCAAAGAAAAGTCCAGGACCAGATGGCTTCACAGGTGAGTTCTACCATGCATTTCTAAAAGAATTAACACCAATCCTGTTTAAACTCTTCCAAAAAATCGAAGAGGAGGGAAAATTACCCAACACATTTTATGAAGCCAACACCACTTAATACCAAAGCCAGATAAAGATTCCACAAGGAAAGAAAATTACAGACCAATCACTCTCATGAACATAGATGCAAAAATTCTCAACAAAATACTTGCAAATTGAATCCAACAGCATATCAAATGACTTATACAGGGAAGCGGCTGTGGCTCAATCAGTAGGGCTCCCATTTACCATATGGGAGGCCCTGGGTTCGGCTCCCAGGGCCTCCTGGTGAAGGCAAGCCCGCCCGCATGGCGTGGTTAGCTGACCCAGCGAGCACAAGCAGCAAGGGGGGGATAAATGAATAAATAAAATAAAATCTTTAAAAAAAAAAAAAAAGACTTATACATCACGACCAAGTGGGATTTATTCCTGGTATGCAAGGCTGGTTCAACATAAGAAAATCAATCAATGTAATACACCACATTAACAAATTGAAGGAAAAAAACCACATGATCATCTCAATAGATGCAGAAAAGGCATTCTACAAAATCCAACATCCTTTTTTGATAAAAATACTTCAAAAGATAGGAATAAAAGGAAAATTCCTCAATATGATAAAAGGCATATATGAAAAACCCACAGCCAACATCATACTCAACGGGGAAACGTTGAAAGCTTTCCCCCTAAGATCAGGAACAAGACAAGGATGCCCACTGTCACCATTGTTATTCAACATTGTACTAGAAGTTCTAGTGAGGGCAATTAGACAAGACAAAAAAATTAAAGGCGTCCAAATAGGAAAAGAGGAAGTAAAACTCTCACTGTTTGCGGATGACATGATCCTGTATTTAGAAAATCCTGAAGTATCCACAACAAAGCTACTTGAACTAATAAATGAGTTCAGCAAAGTGGCAGGATATAAGATCAACACGCAAAAATCAGTAATGTTTTTGTACACTAGTACTGAACAATCTGAGGAGGAAATCAGGAGGAAAATTCCGTTTTCAATCGCAACAAAAAGACTCAAATACCTAGGAGTTAATTTAACCAAAGAAGTACAGGACCTATATGCAGAAAACTACAAAACAATGCTAAAAGAAATTTTAAAAGACCTAAACAAATGGAAAGACATTCCATGTTCATGGATTGGAAGAATAAATATCATGAAGATGTCAATCTTGCCCAAACTGATTTATAGATTCAATGCAATACCAATCAAAATCCCAACAGCTTACTTTACAGAATTAGAGAAGGCAATTATCAAATTCATCTGGAAGGGTAAGTGCACCCAAATAGCCAAAAGCATTCTAAAAAAGAAGAGCAATGTGGGAGGAATTTCGCTGCCTGACCTTGAAACATATTACAAAGCTACAGTGGTCAAAACAGCATGGTACTGCATAAAGATAGACATATCAATCAGTGAAATAGAATTGAGAATCCAGAAATAAACCCTCACCTATACAGTCAACTGGTTTTTGACAAACCTACCAAGCCCATGCTGATGGGAAAAAACAGTCTCTTCAACAAATGGTGTTGGGAGAACTGGATATCTATAACCAAAAGAATGAAAGAGGACCCCTATCTCACCCCCTATACAAGAATCAACTCAAAATGGATCAAAGATCTAAATATAAAAACCAGGACCATAAAACTACTGGAAGAAAATGTAGGGAAACATCTTCAAGACCTTGTAGTAGGTGGTGGTTTCTTGGAGCTCACACCCAAAGCACGTACAACAAAAGAAAAATTAGATAAATGGGACCTCCTCAAAATTAAACACTTTTGCACCTCACAGGAATTTGTCAGAAGGGTGAAAAGGCAGCCAACTCAATGGGAAAAAAATATTTGGAAATCACATATCTGATAAGGGTTTAATATCCAGGATATATAAAGAGATGTTACAACTCAACAATAAAAAGACAAATGACCCAATTAAAAAATGGGCCAAAGACTTGAATAGACATTTCTCCGAAGAAGAAATACAAATGGCAAAAAAACACATGAAGAAATGCTCAACATCACTCATGATTAGGGAAATGCAAATCAAAACTACAATGAGATATCATTTCACACCTATTCAGAATGGCCACTATGAAAAAGACAGAGAACTACAAGTGTTGGAGAGGATGTGGAGAGATAGGAACACTTCTTCATTGTTGGTGGGAATGCAGGATGGTACAACCACTATGGAGGACTGTTTGGCAGTTCCTAAAGAAGTTGAATATAGACTTGCCATGTGACCCTGCAATACCACTACTGGGTATATACCCAGAAGAACTGAGAGCAGTGACACGAACAGACATCTGCACACCGATGTTCATAGCCACATTATTCACCATTGCCAAAAGTTGGAAACAACCCAGGTGTCCATTAACAGATGAATGGATAAACAAATTGTGGTTTATTCACACGATGGAATATTATGCAGCTGTTAGAAGAAATGAAGTCACAAAGCATATGGCAACATGGATGAACCTGGAGGACATTATGTTGAGTGAAGCAAGCCAGTCACAAAAGGACAAATACTGTATGAATGCATTACTATGAACCAAATATATTGTGTAAAATATTGATTGATTCATACACACACACACACACAAAAACTAAAAACAAAACAACAAAAAAATTTACATGTATCCATTATATTTAATTGAGAAACGTATATATTTGTTCATCTGTGTTTACTTTTTAGTTTTTAATTGCTTATGTTTTCAATTATTAAATGTACAAAATAAAGTTAAAAAAAAAGTCAGTTGTACAAAAAAAAAAAAAAAAAAAAAAGAATCAACAAGGATCATTACACCCTATTAAAGACTGGGCAAATTTTAATATTTTTGAAAGACAAAGACTGATGATATTACTAATATATTCATTTTTAAAAGAAAAGAATTATTTAGCGCTGTTGTTGAGGACCTATTATAGCACATGCCCTGTGCTAGTGCTGGGGTGTGGTCAGTGTCATAAGTGTTGTAGTACTGATAAGTAAAAATCATCAAGGATGCACAGAGGAAGGCAACAC
The DNA here is from genome assembly GCA_026826555.1 of Tolypeutes matacus. Taxonomy (NCBI): domain Eukaryota; kingdom Metazoa; phylum Chordata; class Mammalia; order Cingulata; family Chlamyphoridae; genus Tolypeutes; species Tolypeutes matacus. The sequence goes on along the minus strand of JAKSZT010053767.1, from coordinate 10,710,522 downwards.
CTGCTAATTTGTTCTCTAATTTATTAATGACTCCACAACATTTCATGTAGTTCTTTTGCTTTGTACTTATTGCATGTAATTTCTGACTACAATTTTTTTAGCAGAGTTTTTGGTATGCATGGAGGACCATGGGGAATGCTAACAAATATATTCCTAAGTAATAGGAAAAAAAGCTAGTTCTTCATTGTGTGAATACGCTTTGTTTACTTGTTTACTTAGACATTTTTAGGAAAAATTCTTTTTAGCAGCTGATTCTTTTCTGTTATTAGCTTTTGTTTTATGAATATTTCATCTCAGCATCTGCAAATTAATCTTGTGCCAATGGATAGGCTGGTAAGTAGATTATCCACTCATTGAAAGGCTGTATCTGTGTCTGGCTCTATGTGGTTAAGTTTTCATAGCTAAGACACAATCACTGTGCCAGAGTGTTGAGAAGGCTAACTGGGGAAAGAAATAGCAAGTTGCTTCTTCCCTCTTGCTTTCAAATCTACAGTGAAACCCGGTTTATAATACAGTCCCTGCTAAAATTCTCACAGGTATCATTTTATTATAGATGGATTCTGCACTTGAAGGAGCTATTAAGATAACATTCTGTTTTCATTGTTTCTTGTCTTGTAACTTTGTAGTAAGGTTTTATCCTCTTTTAAAATTTACCCTTTAATACTGGAAAAGCAATTACAGCTAGAAAAGGATAGTGTGGGGTGGGGTTTGAAATGTAGTTTTAAGCAAAGCCCTATCACTACATAGGATGTCAGCCTTTCATCACATGAAATCATGTTAGGGCCAAGACCAGACCTCAGTCTTCCTCTATAACCCCATCTCTTCTCTATGATATCATCATGTGACTGACAGAAGACAGAGTAAAAAGTTATAAGACAAGAAACAATGAAAAGAGAATGTTATTTTGATAGCTCCTCCAAGTGCACAAGATAACATTCTCTTTTCTTTGTAACTTTGTAGCAAGATGTGATGGTTGGGCTGAAACCATGAATACTTTGCTTCCAGCTCAGCAAAGTAGAAAGGATCTGGAAGCAATACACTAGTTAATCTCAATTCTCAAATCCTAAATCATTTGAAAAAACAAATATGCTGCTGTCCAGAATTTTTTTCCATTTTGTACTTACAAAACTCATTGTAAAGCTCAATTCTTCATTTCCTCACCATAACTTGTGTCTTCACAATAAGATCTAGTAATCTGAAACAATTGGCATCTGTATTTTATGACAATGCAAAATTGAGTAAGGCCAAATACATCTAAAACAAACAAACAAACAAAAAAACAACCCAAAGTTCCTTCCTCTTTCACAGACGTCAGTGAAATGAAAATTAGCACTGATTTCCTTTTGAGGTCAATTTTTATTGCGTTTTTAAAAATCCATTTCTCTCCATGAATGCTTTTGATCATGGAGATATTGTGGTCAATTAATAGAAAATAGCTGAAAATGATCCCTTTTCAAAGAATTCTTATTGGAGTGTTAATTCTCAAATATAAACATGATGAGATAATCTAAACCACAAATAATTAATCTGCCCATTCAACAAACTTTACTGAGCATCTACTGTGTGCCAGGCATTGTTTAGGTGCTGGAGATAGAGCAGTGAACAAAACATACAATTCATGCTCTCAGAATTTATTCTCTTAGTAGGGAAGAATAAATGATAAACAAGAAAGAAAGTAAAATATGCAGCATGATAATGGTCATAAGTATTAAGGTGAAAAATAAAGCAGGAAATGGGAATAGAAACTGTCTGAGAGAGGTGCAATAATTGATTGAGGGGAGCTGATGTGGCTCAAGTTGTTGAGTGCCTGCATCAACTTGGGAGGTCCTGAATTCAGTTCAGGTGCCTCCTAAAACAAACAAACAACAACAAGCAAGCAAGCAAAACAAATGAAAAAACCAACTCAGGGGAACTGATGTGGCTCAGTGGTTGAGCACTGGCTTCCCACTTACATGGTCACGGGTTCAATCTCCAGCCCACAGTACCTAAAAAAGATTTTTTTTAAATGTTTGATTGAGTGGCTAGGGAAGACCTCACTGATATGGTGACATTTGAGAAAAAACTGGGAGGAGGTCAGGGAAGAAGACAGGAAGAAACTAAGAGAAAAACATTCCAGGTAGAATGGAAGAGCAAATGCAAAGTCACTGATCAGAAGAATGTTGGGTGTGTTCCAGGAAGAGCAAGCTGGTCAGTGTGAGGGCAGCTGAGTGAGCTAGGGGGGAGATGAGGTTAGAAGGGTAATGGGGCAGTAGTGGAGGACAGATCCTTAGACCCTTATGGGCCATTTTTAGAACTTTGGTTTTTAGTCCAGTTGAGATGGGAACCCCCAGAAGGTTTTGGGCAGAGGCATTTGATATGACTAAGATTTTAAGAAAATCATCCTGGCTCTTGTGCTGAGACTAGAATGAAGGGGGGCACGAGCAGAAGTGAGATAATAAGGGGGCTACTGAGCAAAACAGGCAAAATATGACAACCAAAATTCATTTCTGCATAACTCTAGAAGGAATTGTATAATTATTTATGAAGCAGATTTAACTTTCTAATTACTAAATCTGAAATAATTTTATATAATGTATATGAGGTATAAGGAGAAGCTGACAAATAATATAGTGCAAATGATCACTATTATGAATATATTTTCTTAAATAATGGTATAAAACACTGTCTGTTAAAATCATCAGTCACTATTAGAATTGTTAGAGGTTCTCCCTTATGAGGCTTGAAATGATGAATAGGTCATAAGGCCTGCTGCTACCTGCTCACAGAGGCAGCTCATCTCTCCCCAAGAATGAACAAAAGATCCATATCACAGGGGGGGTGGAGCAGATAAGGACCTTCACCCCTTCCAGGTCCAGGCCCCACCAACCCCTCCCACATTCCAAGAATACTTCACCTCCTAGCCCACTACCCCCAGCCATACACAGGAAGAATTCACTTTTACAGCCCCTTATTGACCCCAGGCTGTACTCGGTCTCTCCCCCTCCCCACTGACTAATGTTTCCCCTCCTATTGGTGTCCTGTATAAAGTCATATCCACCTCCTTCCATGGGTGGCCTGTAGTCTATTCTTCAGACTCCCTTCACTGGGAGAGCTTCTCAATAAACTTCCTGCCTGCAATCAACAGTCTCCGCGTCCCGGTGAGTGCCGCCTTTTTCTCCAACATTTGGTGCCAAAAAACATGGGTCTGGGATTGCTGAGACTGACTGACTGGTGAGGGATCTCCACCCTGCCGCTGCTGAGAGAATCCATCCAACACCAGACACCGAATCATAGCTGGCTGAGTCAAGGATTTCTCCACCAGAGGATCCTGCGCGCTCTCTCTCTCTCTCTCTCTCTTTCTCTCTCTCTCTCTCTCTCTCTCTCTGTCTCTCTCTCCTTTGTCCATTGTCCAGGACTACCCACCAAAAACGAAAACCCTAGTGCTAGGTCAGTGATCCTCACTGACCCCGGGGGGACAACAGGTGGGAGGCCCATGTCCTTGTTGGTAGAGACCCCTTGGCTCTGGAGAGGTCTGGTTCCAAGTGTGGTCTCCTGTTTCCTTGGAGATTTCTGACTGATTCGGGGATGGCTGCCTCACTCAGAATCTCCCCGTTTTAAGAATCCTTAGTCTCACCCATGCCATCTAAAATGGGGAATTCAATTTCAGCCCCCCCGGAAAACCACACCTCTAGGCTGTCTCTTTCACACTTAAAACACTGTACCCAAAAGGAGACATCAAACCTAAAAAACTCATTTTCTATTCAACTCTGTGTGGCTGCAATACAAATTAGACAATGAAAGTCAATGGTCAGAGAACTGCACCTTCGATTTTCAAATTCTCCAAGACTTAGAGAATTTCATTCAGCGCAACGGCAAGTGGCCAGAAATCCTTATTTATGCTCATTTTTTTTTCTTCGTAATTGTTCCTCACTTTGCCAGTCCTGTTCCTCTTATCAAATCCTTCTTTTACACCAAAAACCCTCTCATAAACTTTCCTTCTCCTCCTCTCTCACAACCCCTACAACCTCTGAAAATCTTAACTTCGATCTGGCAGACCAGTCTCCTCCTGCACCTCCTCCCTATGTACCTTCATCCTCGTCTCCATCCTCACCCTCCATCCCCACTTCCACTCTCCCCTCATCATCACTGCCTTCCCATCCCCCATCTTCCACTGTGCTGCTCTCTGTTCCCCTTCTCTCTCTCTCATACTCATTCACGAGGACTATGCTCTTCCCCTCCCCCGTCGATATCCTCCACTTGTCTTGATACAAAGCCCTTCTCCACCTCTTAGCTCTGACCCCCCTCTTACCCCTCCGAGAAGTGGCAGGAGTGAAAGGAACAGCTAAGGTACATGTTCCTTTCTCACTCTCAGATTTGTGTCAAATAGAAAGCAGACTAGGATCTTTCTCTGAAAACCCTGCCACATACATTAAGGAATTCCAAATTCTCAAACACTCCTATGACCTTATCTATCAGGACACATGCATTATCATTACTTTTTCAACTACTCCAGAAGGAAAAAACCACATTTGGACTGCAGCTACTGCTTTCGCAGATTCCATGCATACTCAAAACCCTAATAGACACAGAGCAGGCCCGACCATAGTTCCCACCACTAATCCACCCTGGGACTATCAGCCAGATTCCCTTGACCTTCCCTGCATAGTCCACTTTTTAACCTGCATCTTAGAGGGCACGAAAAAGGCTGCCCTTAAGGCAGTTAATTACCATAAGATTAAAGAAATTTCACAGAAACATGATGAAAATCTGGCTGCTTTTAGAAATAGACTGAGTCTCTCCTCAAATACACTAATTTAGACCCTGAATCAGAGTCTGGTCAACTATACCAACATACCGCTGTATCACTCAATCCTATCCAGGTATCAGGAAGAAATTACAAAAATTAGAGGATGGCCCTCAACCCCCTCAGAAAGACCTAATTAAAGCAGCCTTTAAGGTCTGTAACAATAGAGAAGAGGAAGCTAAATTAGAAAAGCACAAACAGGAGCGGGCTAAAGCCTCCCTCCTAGCTGCTGCCCTCGGGTCCGAGTCTCCGAAAACTAATTCTTCTCCTTCCCTCCGGCCACCCTGGGACCCTGTTTCAGGTGTGGAAAAGATGGGCATTGGGCACGCTCCTGCCCTGATCCCAGGCCCTCATTCGGGCCTTGCCCAGTGTGTCGCTGTAAAGGTCATGGGAAGTCTGACAGAACTGAAAACCCTGTTTCCAGGAAAGTTCCTCCAGCACACCCTAAAGACCTGGAGCCAGGATCCTCCTTTCCAGACCTCCTCGGATTAACGCAGTTTGACTGATTGGTCCCTGGTTAGAGACGGCCCCACATCGCCATCAGTAAGTCCGAACTGAGGCTTATCATCAAGGTCGGAGGTAAGCCGATCTCCTTTTTAATTGACACAGGGGCCACATGTTCAGTCCTCTTAGAACATTCAGGACCTTTATCCACTTCCTCAATCTCTATTGTGGGGGTTGATGGCATTCCTTCTTCCCCTTTAATTACCAAGCCACTCAATGCTCAATAGAAAATCACACCTTCTCCCACCAATTCCTCATTATCCCTACCTGTCCCTCCTCACTCCTAGGTTGAGATATACTGTCTAAACTCCACTTCTCTATTTCCTTTACACTTCCTCCCAAACCAACATCCTTCTTCTCCTGCCTACCACACCCACGCCCTCCCCATCCCTACTGAAATTCCTCCTGTACTGCAGGATATACTTATTCTCCGTCAGGCCTTAAACATCTCTCATTCGGGGGAAAATTTAAATTCTATTGGTATGGTCAGAGTCATAATGGACAGACTTTTTTTTAATGCTTTAAATACCTATCCATACGACCTTATGCAACTAAGTTAGGACATATACCCACTACATCTTGTAATCACACTCTACTCTTTAAAACTACTACACTGCACTGGCAGGCAGATTTGAAAGTGCTAAACAAACATGTTAATTCAACCCTATTTTGGAATGACTCAGGCATCAATTAAACACTACCTACACAAGTAAGCAATAAAAATTATAGTGAAAATGTAACATGCTTCAATAGCTCTTATAGACGAACCAAATTATTTGGAGTAGGAACACAATCGGGACAATTCTACAATTTAACCAGGTTAAAACATAGAAAAAAAAACACAAAGAATTTCTTCATTTTTCTTTTCCAAAATCTCCTCTGTCGGACTAAACTAACATATGATCCTTCCAAACCCCATTATTCTCCTTTATGTGTTAATGTAGTATATGGCGGAATCCAAATATTCAGCATTCCCAATCACTCGCATTCTTATTTTATTCCCTTGGACCCCCCAACGGCACTAACATCTGCGGGAACAGGTTTCTATTTTCTGTGTGGTAATACTGCATACCTAACACTTCCTACCGTATGGATGGGAACTTGCACTATAGTAAGTATTATTCCTAACGCCACCATTCTAAAACCCCAAGATACGGCCTCCTCTGGGCAAATACCTAATCTTGGTTCTTTTCTTGAAACCTCACTTCAGCCTCAACAACTGAGTGAATAAAAAAAAAAAAGGCATTCCTTAGGAGACCCATAATATGGATATAACACCCATGATAATTCAATCCAAGAAAAACCTGGCATAGGACACACCGTCTTTCCCAGTCTGTTCTGCTTTGTAGGTATTCCAGTGTTAGAACAAGCAATTCTAAATATCTTGCTCACATTACAGCTATTCTGGAATGCAACCATACAGGCCATAAACAATCAACAACTGGAAGGTAAGAGTCTGGCATCTGTTGTCATACAAAATAGAAGAGCATTGGATGTCCTCACCTGCTGTCGCTGTCGCAGGAGGCACTTGTGCAATCATAAATGATGCTTGTTTGTTTCTATATCAACAGAATGGGGCAGGTAGAAGAAAATCTCAAAATTTTAAAGGAAGACATAGAAATCTTTAAAGGGCCCGAGACAACAGCTATGGAAATCAATCATGATTATCCTCATTTCTTTCTTACTTCTCTTCACCCCTAAAATCAATCCTTTTACCCATTATAACACCACTACTGTTATTATTGCTGCTGCTTCTATTTGGTCCTTGTCCCTTACAGCCTCTTATCCGATTCACATGCCGAATCGTACAGTCAACAACTCAGGAATATGTGGACAGCATCTTCTTGCTACATGAATACCAATACCAGCCTCTTCGAGGCCAGAAATCAGAACCCACTGGACAGAATGGAAGGGAACCCTTAACCGCCCCATAACAGCAGGAAGTAGCCAGACTGAGTTGATGTCCCGAATCCCCTCACCCTTCCGTTCTGCCCAGTATTCTCATTACTTAGGTCCTTCATCATACATATACAATCAAAGAGTTAAGAATGTTGGAGGTTCCCCCTTATGAGGTTTGCAATGATTAATAGGTCATAAGGCCTGCTGCTACCTGCTCACAGAGGCAGCTCATCTCTCCCCAAGAATGAACAAAAGATCCATATCACAGGGGGGGGGGAGCAGATAAGGACCTTCACCCCTTCCAGGTCCAGGCCCCACCAACCCCTCCCACATTCCAAGAATACTTCACCTCTTAGTCCACTACTCCCAGCCATACACAGGAAGAATTCACTTTTACAGCCCCTTATTGACCCCAGGCTGTACTCGGTCTCTCCCCCTCCCCACTGACTAATGTTTCCCCTCCTATTGGTGTACTGTATAAAGTCATATCCACCTCCTTCCATGGGTGGCCTGTAGTCTATTCTTCAGACTCCCTTCACTGGGAGAGCTTCTCAATAAACTTACTGCCTGCAATTATCAGTCTCCACATTCCAGTGAGTGCTGCCTTTTCCTCCAACAATAATTAAAATATTGTACTTTCTATAAATCCTTTAAAATAGATCAGATCTATTATTTTTCAGTTTATAAAACTATCACATGCTCATTTTAGAATATTTCAACACAGCAAATAGCAATCACTGGGCATCCTGACTCTATACTAATAAAATTGGACCTTGTTAATGAAAATACTAACCTGGCTCCATATTAATGACAATAAAATTAAACAAGCAATGAAATAATCACATAGGTTTGGGTCCTTTATGCTTTCACCCTTAAGTGCCCCCCCTGTTATTCATGGGATCAGTTAATTAACTAGGTATGATAAAAATTTAAATGCATTTTGCACTAACGAAATTGAAGTAACTATAGCATCTGCTGTTATTCTACTTTATGGCTGGCTCCACATTAAAAAAAAAAAAAACTTTATTTTTTAACAATTATTCCTGAAATTATGCTGAAGTAGAACTCAAAAACTTTGACATGATTACTGTCTTTTATAGAGGTCCAGACTGAAGACATGAATGTTAATATTTGTTTAAATGAGAGAAATGTTTTAATTAATCTCAGGTATAGATCAAGGTACAGCACAAATATAGAAAAACAAACATCATTTGTTTTAAAAATATAGATGATTACTGTCTAATAATATATCAGCATTAAATCTCAGTTATGTTTTTTTATTGTACTATACAATTATCATAACTATGCAATTATCTGTAGTTTAAATAACTGAGATAAATACTGTAATTATGTAGGCTTCATTACTTGAATATTTAAAAACAATTTTCCTCACAGAGTTGTAAAATTTTATATTACCTTTATTTATTATTTTAATTTCCCAATTTCATTTTTAGATTCAGATAAGAATATTAAATGATCACATCATAACTTGGAGCCATATTGCTTATTTTTAAAATCAGCAATAAGTTTAAAAATCTTTAGCCTAGACCAAATTGCTTTTTTTTCTTTACAATTTTATAGCACAAATATTAATATTTAGACATGTTTCTTTCCTCTATATAGTTTTGGGTATCATCTTTTTTTTGTGTATAGTAGCATTAATACAACATAACATTTTCAATTTTAACCACTTTCAAGTATGCAAATCAGTGGTGCTAATTATATTCATATATGTGCTACCACTACCACCATCTATTACCAAAACTTTCCATCACCCTAAACAGTAACTCTGTATCTATTAATCCTTAATTCCCCATTCTCCACCCCCATCTTTGTTATCCTGTCATCTTTTTTCTTTCTCTATAAATTTGCACATTCTTTTTTTTTCATATAGTGAGATCATACGATAGTTGTTCTTTTGTGAATGGCTTATTTCACTCCACATGTCTTCAAGATTCATCCATGTTGTAACACATTTCAGAACTTTATTCCTTTTAATAGCTACATAGTATTCCATTATACAATGTAAATGCAACATTTTATTTATTCATTCATCCACTGATAGATAGTGATAGACATTTGGGTTGCTTTCACCTTTGTGAATAATGCTGCTAAGTACATCAGTAGTCAAAAATCTATTCAAGTCCCTGCTTTTAATTCTTTGTGTGGGTACATACCTAGAAGTGGGATTACTGGGTCAAATTTCAGAGGAACTGCCAAACTGTTTTCCAATATGGCCACACCACTATACATTCCCAGCAAGAATGGACTGGGGTGGGGTCGGGGAGAATCCTATTTCTCTGCATCCCTGACAACACATGGTATTTTCCTTTTTAAAAATAATAGCCATTCTAGTGGTTTAAGGTAGTACTTTATCATTTTGATTTGCATTTCCCTAATGGCTAATGATGTTGAGCATCTTTGCACATTCTTATAGGTCACTTCTATACCTTCCTTGGAGTATATTTGCTTTTTATGCCTGGGAATTAAAATATTTACATATAAACTTTGGTTTTGTTATAATAAACATTAAACATTATGAATAATTTGAGTACTTCCGGAGAAGTTCAATTACTGGCAGAATAGCATTGCCCCAAGTGAGGAAATTAGGGGACCTAAAGACTGTACGTGATATGGACAAGATAATTTATTAATTAATAGCAGTCTTTGAGAGCAAGCAATAACGTCTTTAAGCCTTATATTCTCAGTATTAAATTATATTTTCTGACCATTTCTGCTGCGAAGTTTTGAGTCCATGATGTAATGCTAAGGATGAACAAAGTTGCAATAGAATTGCAAGGTTTTTATGGCCCATGCTGAAGAACAAAAGGCAGAATTTTAAAGACAGTTCCCAACTTTTTTGTTTCAGTTCTGTCTCTAAATTCGCAAAGGTATAGTTTATTTAAGATATAGGGGGGACTATGGGTTTCTTTAACTATAAGTAACAATTTATCTATTTTAAATATAATGCATAGTTGTTTTCCCTTTTATCCACTGTAAACAATGATATGCTAATAGATATGCTAACAGAGTAGAAAACATCCTTGAATAGTTAATTTGTTTTCCAGGTACCCCTTTACTGGGTATAATATATACTCTTTTGCTATTATCTGGCTAGACCTTTGCGCATGCAAGCAAACACACACGACCTCTTCCTTTCCTTTTTCGCTCTGCAAAGCGAAACACACTAGATGCGGTTCTTGAGATGCGAGTAACGTCACTCCCCACTGGGTCGCGTGACCGACACTCAACCTTCCTACTTCCCGGCCCCCACAGCCGCCGCCGGAACAGGAAATCTCGCGAGAACCCGTCTTACTATCAGCATTACTGAGGTTAGAGAGTTTACTCTGAAGAGGAGGGAAGGTGGGGCCCCGTGGTGGAGTTTTGCTTTCATTCTATAAACATTCATGGCCGAAGCAAAGGCCTTTGGGGAATGCCAGAGTCTGAACAACTCAGCCTGGAAAACAGCGGGGGCGGTGGAGAATGAGTTTGCAGTCAAATCGGGAGTGAAATGTGGCGCACCGGACAGTGTCGCCGTCCCTAACAGGGTTGTGGGGGAGGGAAAAGTCCCGCGCCGAGCACCTGTAAGCGGGCGGCGCGGTGAGTGCGGCTTCCGCTGGGGTGGACCAGACAGTCGCTGGGAGGCTGTGGGAGGTTGGGACCCTGCTCTGGAAGCAGCCATCTGCCCACATCCGGCCCCCGTGTCAACCCCGAGCGGCGCCAAGATGTAGTAGTTACGCTCATCGCTCACCCAGCGCGGGCACCCGGCCGGGCAACTGGCCTAGAGGGGCCTAGAGTGGTCTCTAGTGCTTGGAGCCCCAATTGGGTTGGGGGCTTCCACGATCCCGGCAGACAGCTGTTCACGAATTGTCCCGCATCTTCCAGCTAAATTTAGTCCCAGACTTGGGCAGGAGCCTTTCTGCGGGTTTAAATGGGTAATTTAGACGTTTGGCCTCAATTCACCTAAGCCCTTTTCGGGGCCTTTTCCCAGCACATACTCTTCCACCCACCTCGACTCTCTCTAGACTGGTGTGTGTGTGACTGAGAGAGAGAGAGAGACAGAGGGAGAGGTGTGTGTGTGGGAGAGACAGAGAGAGATCCGCGAAGGGAGAGGGTTGAAGTCGCTAGAGGGAGGTGTGGGACTAGCGAGGAGGGGGCTTCGCGAGGGAGGGGTGCTGCCAGGCGAAGGGCGCGGCGGGAGGAGGCGCTGGAGGAGGAGGCAAACGCAGAGGCGGCGGCCTGGGGACGGCAGAAGAGGTTTCGCCCCACCCGAGCGCTCTTTCTCTCCGGGCGCAGTTCTAAACCGCGCGGGCTCATTTGGGAGCGCGAGGACGCCGAGGTGCCGGGCCCAGTCCGCTGCTGCCCGCGGAAGGGAGGCTGGTCCCAGGCGCGCGCGCTCCGGGAAGTCTCCGCTCGCCCCGCGCCAGCGGCTGCTGACAGCTGCAGCTGGACTGGAGCAGTCCGCTACGCGCTGGGCGGCCTGGGCCGCTTGCACTCCGCCCCCCTCGGGCTCCCTCCCCTCCGCCTCTATCCCTCCTGGCCCTGGAGCGGATCGTTTCGCAACTACTGTCGCTCGCCCCTTGCCCGGCTGTTTTTTGTTTTGTTTTTTCATTCCCCGGCACCCTCTTGAATACTTTGCGCCCTGCATTTGGGGAGAGGGTTTGGAAGAGGGGCGGTTGGAACATCTACTAGAGAAGAAGGAAGCGAGCCCGGGGGGAGGAGGCGGAGGATCGGCGGATCGTGGGGAGGAGACCCCACGCCACCCTTTCTGGTCATCTCCCTTTCCGCCCCGCCCCTGCGCACACTCCCTCCGGGGCGAGCTACTTTCGGACAAGAAAAGTGAGGACGGCCCTGCAGGGGTGACAGCGTTGCGGGGCCAGTCCCAGGGAAGCCGCGCGATTGCTTGCGTCTCGTCCGCCGCGCTCTCAGCCAGGCGCACAGCCCGGACCGAGGATGGCTTCGACGACAACCTGCACCAGGTTCACCGACGAGTATCAGCTTTTCGAGGAGCTCGGAAAGTAAGCGCCTTTGCTCGGCATCCGCGCGTCCCCTTTCCAGCAGAGGGCGGGTGGCGATGACCCCGACCCACCCGCCCCGAAGTAGGGCGAGGGACTTTGGGAGACCAGGGGAGAGAGAGGGGGCTCCTGCTTTATCAGCTCTGGTAAAGGTCGTGCCTTAGGAAGGGACTGGGGAAAAGGAAGGCTAAAATCCCCATCCTGGCTATAGTCTCTTCTCGTAATCCCAAGCCAACCCTCGCCCACTCCTCCACCCTTTTTCACAGAAAGACTTAGTGAATTTACGATCTCTGCAGTTGTAGCTGTCATCCTGAGAAGTGTGTGTGTGTTTGTGTGTGTGTGTAGAAAACAAGAATCCATTTAAAATGCAATATAGATCACGTTTTGTGTAAACAGAGATGCCTCTGGGTTAGCCGGCGTGTCGACGGTGTGACCCACGTACGGATGGGAACTCACGGCCACAGACGGGGCCATATTTATTGATGCCGAAAGTTCAACTTGGCGTAGAGTCTATTTTGCATCCAGTAGTTCTGTCCAGGAAAAGAGCCATCCACCGGAACCCAGCCCCCAGCCCAATATCAACAATTATTCTTTGCACTAGATTAGTCGCATATTATCATCTTTTCTACCATGTAATTGTGCATCTTTACGTTCTCTGGGAGGATTTATTTCTACAGGAGCGGAAAAGCCCTCTGTAGATCCGGAGAGCGCTTCCCCAAAGGTAGCCTAGTATTGTATAAAACGACCTCCTACAACCGCCGGCAGAGCTGCTAGGAGATTTTCAAGGAGGGGGCAGAAGACCTACCCAGTACCTGTGCAAAGGGACCTAGGAGCCGAGCCCTGATTGTTGATTTACGTAGCAGCAAACCCAAACCCAATTCCTCTTTCTCTAGTTTTGATTATTACTCATGAAAGGGGTGCGTTTATGTGTATGCTGCTGGCTTATACCGTTTAAAGGACATGTAAATATCTTTTGAATGTAATGAGAATCATGTCCTTACATATTGTCTGCGGACGAAAAATGGAGAATATGTCGGAGGAGCAGCTTAATTCAAATGTCCCCTCCCCCAGCCCCAAACAGGGCATAATGAAATGATCACATCAGGATTTGCTAAACCACACAAATGTGCTCAAGATTTATGTTTTAATGAAAAGAAAGGCCATATTTAATTACTTGGAGCCACATTAATTTTTCCCTACCAAAATAAATAGGCAGCAGATTTTTGCTGCTCCTCCTCAGCTCTGCTCTTTGCAGTGTTTTCTCAGAGCATTTGGTGCTGTGTGAGTGTGAGTTGTAAAATGTTTTCCAATTTCATGTGCAAACAAGAGCCATCATAATTGGCAGTTCCTTTCATTTTATTGATTAGTAATGTGTTCTCTCAATTAAATAAAATTTACCTTTATTCTCTGAAATTGAAGAAGATCTGGGTTTCCAGGCAGAATTATTCCTTTTCTGGACATTACTGTAGTGCACTATTTGCTAATCCACTGAAATCAACAAAAATGCTTAGATTGTTGTAATTTTTTAATAGACTTTCAGAGCTGATTATATTGACAACTTGCTAATTATTGGTTTTCAGGGGGGCATTCTCAGTGGTAAGAAGATGTATGAAAATTCCTACTGGCCAAGAATATGCTGCCAAAATTATCAACACCAAAAAGCTTTCTGCTAGGGGTGGGTATTTTCAACCACATATATATGTTAATTTTCTGTTTGTCATGTTGATTGTTCATTCTGTTATATGTAAATATGCCATGTAGTTTTAATTGAATTGTAGAGTTAGGTATCTTATTATACGTATTGAGATTATTTCCTTCCGGAATGTCTCTTGGTTTGTACAGTTTAAAAGTAAATGAATTAAATTCGTTCTCCATTTCACAGTTCTAATTGTTCCAACCCACTTTCACTGCCTCCTGGGTGGGTCAACTTGACCTAAACTCTTGAATTGTTACATTTTGAGATGTTTCATACCAAAATGTACCAAAAAGTGCACAGGATGAAGGTAATTTGTAGCAAGAAACAAATATACAGACATTTCATTTTTTCACTTTATATAACCATATAAGCAGAAACTTGTTTAATTCATTACTTTGGTTGATTATTACTTGGGTGATGTCTCACACATTTTTTGACTAAAAATTATAGTCAAAATATAGTCTATATATTCTGTATAGGCTGGGGTAGTCTTAGGGGTGGAGATATGGGGATAGCAATATTACCTTAGATTTAAACTGTCATCACCTGTATGCCTGGGTGGAATGAGTCAATTCCTTTTTATAGTTGAAATACAAATTTTTAAAATTCACCATTGCACAAATCCTTGAAAATAAAATTTCTTTCCCTATAAAAATAAAAAAAAACAAAACAACTAAAAGAAAATGGAAGAATATAATTATTATTTATATTATAAATAATAATTGTCATTAAAATTCTATCCTATGAGCACTAGCATAAGCAACTATATTTTAAAGCACATAAGTGCATTTTGCCTTTAGCGCCAATGTGAAATAACTTTAGAAGGACCTGGAATGGAAAAATATGTCTCACAACTGCTATACTTCCCTTTTACTTTTCATAGGAAAAACAGGTTATAGCTCAGTTGCATCATATATTTCAAATGTAGTTACATATGAACTTAATTTGCCAAGGCATGTTCAGCAGTAACAGCTTTGGGAGGAAACATTTATGTTTGCTATAGGAAGTTTGGCTTGATTTTGATGTTTCTGTGGGCAGTTTAGACCTTTATTTGGTCTCCTGCATTAAGACTTCTCTCACACTCATGTAATATATTAAAGACATGCAGTTTATTGCCACAGAGATAATTCATACTCATAACACAGCTGTTGACATCACTAAAAAACCTTGGAGGGCCCTCACTTATTTTGTTGAACTCCTGCAAAAGCATTTATATTCAAATGTTAGGTATTCCATTTATTTATGAGCATGTGCCTAAGGTACTTCCATGGGAATTTATGGTTATGAAATTAAAATGGACAAAATACCATAGTGTAAACCCATCCCAGTGACATGGTTTATTTTAGATAATGAGAAGAAATTCCATTTGGATTAGTTTTCTTCACCCTATATTTTTACAAAGTGCTTCTTTCTTCCTGGTATCATTGCCTTTGGTCTCTGCTGTGATTAGTTTATCTCTGTTTGTTGCACATTCTAATTTTAACATGTACTTTAGTTTTAGATTGGTGTTTCATTTTATTCGTTTGAATGGGATTTTGTTGTAATACTTTTTTTTTTTCCTTTTTTTTAATTATTTTTCATTTTTTTATTTTATTTTACCGGGAGGTCCCGGGGATTGAACCCAGGTCCCTCCATATGGGAGACAGACGCCCAACCGGTTGAGCCACATCCGCCCCCTGTTGTAATACTTTTTACCTGATTTTAATATGACTCTGAGGAAGATTATATTTTAAAATAACCAGTACCATAGAATCATGGTATGGGAACAAATGTGAATTACATTATGTTCAATTATATTCCCCTCTTCATGTATATTCCACATGAAGATTTTAACAATGAAAAGGAGTTGGTAAACTGTAAATGCTATTTCAGTTAAAAAAAAAAAAAAAAAAGGAAAGGAAAAAAATGAAAATGTATAATTCATATTCTTTCAGTGGTTATATTATTTCTTCCTATGTGCTAGGTAGATTTTTTTAAAAAATTAGAATAATTGTAGTTTTACAAAAAATCATGCAGAAAGTAGAGTTCCCATGTATCTGCCCCCACAGTTCTCCCTATTAATAACATTTTGCATTAATGTGATACCTTTGTTACAATTGATGAAGCAATATTGTTATAATTATACTAGTAACTATAGTCTATAGTTTATATTAGGGTTCGCTTTTTTGTGTTGTTCAGTTCTATGGTTTGTTTTCTTTTTTAAATTTTTGTTCTGGTGCTAGGTACTTTTGTCAAGGATGGGGGTATCAGTTCTTTTGGGGATGTCACAATACTTTTTCCAAATCTTTAATTGGCTTTAAATTTCTCTCAAAACAAATCAGTCTTGAGCTCCACTTTTACTAATTTCCTTAATTAGAGTAATCTGTCTTCAACCACCCAAATTCATTTTCCCTTCACCAAAATGGTAAGTACACTTGTCCCTGCTCACATACATTATACTCTTCTGGTTCCAGTCTATGGAAAAGAAATCTTCCCTCAGATGATAGAATTCTTTCTCCCCTTCTCCCACTGTTCTCACCTGTTCATACCCTGCTTCAAAGAATGCTCTGCACCTAAAGCCATCTAACCCCTTCTGGATTTAATGATTCAAATTATTCAAACTACACTTATGAAAAGTAGCTAGGGTGAAGAGTTAGAAGACATTCTTGTTTTTTCTCTGCAGTTTTCTTTCCTTGTGACTTTTGGCAAGATTCTTTACCTGCTCCATGTTAACCTGCCAGAGTTGGTGGTAAACAGTATCACTGGCACTGGAATCAGATGCCTTGGGTTTGAATTTTGATTTCCCTCCGCATTAGCTCTGTTATGGTGGGAAGTTTACATATGTTCTCTGAACTTCAGTTTTCTCATCTATAAAATGAGGTAATAATATAACCCTTCCTTACAGGGTATTGTGAGGAGTGAATGAGTTAATATAGTATAGAACAGTGCTTGCTACATAATATACTCTCAATGAGTATTAGCTGCTATTTTATCTGATAGCGTTGTTATAAGGATCATATATGATTTACTAATATGAAAGTACTTGAAAATTATAAACCCAGTGGCAGTTTTGGAGAATGTGATTTGAATCTTGATTCTACTCCTTTATGTATAAACTTGGTTCAGCCTTTTCTGGATCTCAGGTTCTTCAGTAAAAATGGGGAAAAAAATACCTGTCTCATTGGGGTGTTTTGAGTGAATTTGATGAGAAGCACTTCTTAAATTGCAAAGTGCTGTATCAATTTCAACTCTTACTGCTGTTCACCTGTAAAATTATTAGAGCACTTTTCCTTCAGAATGATCAACAATTTTATTTTATATCATCACACCAATTAGGTTTGGTTATAGAATATTTGTACCTTTGAAGGTGTACATTTATTTTACCAATACTCATATTAAATTATAAATTCCTCAAGGAAAAAATGTTGTGCTTTTTTTTTATATAACATTCCTTAGCAATGAAGACATAGGAAAGGCTCACTACATAGTGACGAGGATCAAATGTGGTTATTAAATGGCTTATGAAGGTGTTAAGTACTAAATTTACTTCTAAGAGCAAGCAAATACTGGAAGCATTCACAAAGTAGTATATTAAGAGCATATGCTTTAAAATATAAATTCTTTTTAGAAAACACTTCAGAATATAATGTTCTAAGAAAACTGTCTTTGCTGAAATTTTTAAAAACTATCAGGTATATTCAAAGGGAACTGTAGAATGACAGGCAGAATTGCTTGCTTATTTTCTTCTAAGGTTTGGATATTTTTGGCTATATATAGCAGTTTCTGTGGAACATGTAATTTTTTGTACAAATTCTTGTTTCTTGTATTATTTGAAATGCCATGTCTTTTTAAATCCCAGCCTTTAAGGCTATTTATTTTAAAGACCAGACAGGTCCTCCAACTCAAATAATGTTTTTGAAATGTAACATTACTGAAAAAGAAAGGGCCATTGTCAATACATCCAAGACCATGAGGGAATTGCCAAAAATTTGGCTTCATTCCTGCACATATTTGCACATCCAATTATACTGTCACCCAGACCTAGATTTTAATGGATCTCTAACAGACTGTTTCAGTTACATTTCCTCTCAGCTGTTAGTCACTCACATACCATATTTGGGAGATTCAGAGTCTATTGAAGAATTCATTATACAATACTGAGCAGGTTTATAAGTACACTCATCATACATAATTTGACTTCCTTTTAAAACAAAAAATAGTATAGAGACATCTTTAAAACATTTGATATTTTATATGTAATTTCTGTCTTCTAAAAAGTTGTTTCTTGTTTGGTAGGGATAGAGAATATGCTTAGTAAATAGTGACTAGTGATAATGTAATTTTTTGTCATATATTCTCTACAAGAATTAGCAATTATATAATTTGATCCCAAACAATTAAGTTAGTACTTAACAAATTAAAATTTGCTGTGTTGTTTTGATGTTATGTCTATTTGACATGGTTATAAAGGTAAGCTGTTATCAGATTATGTAAAGTCTATGAAGGACCATGATTGCAGCTCAGAATCAAGTGGACTGATGATTATGATGACAGAAGTCATTAGAGATTGTACATGTGATTTATTTTGCATTTTTAAGCCTCCCTGTAGTAAAATATTTTATGTGGTTTTAATGACTTCTTGGGTTTCATCTTGGTCATTAGAAAACACAATATTGTATAAAGTCTGATATGTCACAAGTCAAATTATTTTTGTAGAACATAATAAATTGCAATATAAGCTTGAAATGATATATGCTATTACAATTATATTTGGTATGTATTCCATTGCTAAAGTAAAACTTTACATATAATGAATTCAATTACATCATTTTTTAAACCTTTTATTTTGAAATACTTTCAAACTTACAGGACAGCTACAAAAATAATAAAAACCCCACACAGAGAATTCCATCATATTCCTATCCCCCCAGATACCCAAATCCATCAATTTTAACATTTCTCATTTCATTCTAGCTATCTATCTATCAATCCATCTATTTTATCTGATGTCTGTCTCTCCATCTATTTATCAATCAATTTTCTGAGCACTTGAGAGAAGGCTGTGTATATCATGCTCCTTGAACCCTTAATACTGCCATGTACATTTCCTAAGAACAAGATATTCTTTTATGTATCAACCTTAAGTGGAGTAATCAAGGACAAGAAATTTAACCATTGAAATAAATCTTATAGTCTATATTCCATTCTTTTATATGTCCCAATAATGCCCTTCTGAACCTTCTCTCCTCCCTTGTTACCATCCAGGATCTTGTATTGCTTTTAATTGTCTCTTTAGTTGCTCTTTTTCTTATCATTCTTTCTTTTTTAATTGTGGGAGCATATATACAACATAAACTTTCACATCTCAACCACTCCCAAGGATACCATTTGGTGGGATTAATCACATTCACTATGTTGTGGTACCTTCACCAACTTCCATTACTAAATTTTCCCATCTCCCCAAATAGAAACCCTATCCCATTTTGCATTAATTCTACATTCCTCCTGCTCTTAAGTCATTTTGATTCTTTGTTTCACTGTCTTTGTTACCTTCAAATTTGGTGATATTAGTAGAACATGAATCAGAACTTTGTAAAACTTTGATGCATGCACACAAAATTAAGTGTCAACTATAAAATCTGAATGCTGCATATTTGTCTCTAAGTATTCATTTTTCTATTCTAAAAGGGATGTCCAAAACAATCTAATTCTTGCTACTTTTTTTTTCTTTTTTGGCAGTCCAAGCAGACAAGAAATTACTGTAATTTCTCAGCCTCATGGTAACTTGTTTTGAATTAGAAGTAGAACTTAGACTATAAAGATGAAAGGAGTTTTTCTGATAATTAATGATTTGGCAGTGTGAACTAATTGGCAAATTAATATTACTTTTTGAAAGTTTCTAGAACAATGTTTTGTGAAAAAATAGTAAAATCATCTGTTTTTTTTTTTTTTTTTTTTACATATAATCTCCACAACTCTTCAATTATTGGGTCCCAGAGTGGCATATCTCATCCTTATTATTTTGTGTTCTTTAGTTATGTGTAGTGGATTTAAATTCTTCCTGAGGCCTAAATTTTAGACATTTATTTTCCTCTTTTTTTGTGAATGAAAATTTTGATGTTCAAAACTATTTAAGAGATAAAAATAATACCAATATATATCCACATTTCCAGGAAATAATAAAAACCCTTTTTGTATTCAGAATCATTAAATAAGATAACATCAATAAAGAAAGTTGTTGTCAAGTACCTCATTGTGGTGTTAATAACCAGTGACAATCTCTACCTGGTGGATCATGTGATAGGAATTTGACATCCCAGAACCTTGATTATAAAACTGGATTAATACTTTTAATTTCCATTGAAATAATCAAGTAGATGTAAAAATTACAATTTGATAGTTAATCACCTGTTGGTGAGTTCTTTTAAGGTTAATAATCATGAATTACCATAAAGTACATACTAGGATTATCTTGGATATTTAACTTTATTTGCCAACTAAAAAATCTTTTAAATTTTCCTTGGGCCAATTCTGAGGCAGATTCCTAGTATCTCTAGGGCTGGGTTGGTAATTTTTTTAACATCTGTCCCTTCCCATGTATCAGGGTATAGTGTATATATTGTTTTTTACAAATCATTGGCAATCAATTAATTAGATTGCTTATGTAGAAAACTATACTTTTAAAGTACAATAGTATCATTTAATAAATTGCATTGTGGTATATTAGATAGAGTATTAGCATACTCTGGAGTATGCAATATTTTAAATGGGATATTATATATACTCTAAAACATAATACCTTTGTAGTAATAATTTATATTTTACCTTGCTTTATAGATTACTGAGCATATTCACATTTGTGGCTTTATTTTATAGGATTTAATAAACAACTATCGGGAAGTGGCTGTGGCTCAATCAGTAGGGCTCCCGTTTACCATATGGGAGGCCCCGGGTTTGGTTCCCGGGGCCTCCTGGTGAAGGCAAGCCCGCCTGCACGGCGTGGTTAGCTGACCCAGCGAGCACAAGCAGCAAGGGGGGGATAAATGAATAAATAAATAAAATCTTTAAAAAAATAAAAATAAAAAAATAAACAACTATTGAATGATTCCAGTGGGCAGAGTATTACGAAAAATAAGGGTATCTACAAAAATAGACATAATAGAAGACAGAAGTCTATCATGAAAAAAGAGTATCATGTATTTTTAAAGGAGGGAGAGATTATTTCTGCCTTGATGACAGTAGGCTTTGCTATAGTATGGATTTTCAAAAAAATTTAAACCATAATGTTGGTGGGGTTGAAGTATCAAAAATAAAAAGTCTAAAATAAACAATTTTGAGGGGGACTATTCAAAACAGTTCAAATATATTATTATAATGAAAATACTAGTTCATATGGTAAATTTGTTGCAACTATCAATGTAAAGTTATTTTTAGAATAAAATAATTTTAAATTAAGTGAAATTTTCTAGATGACAGAATTCTTAGGATTCCAGTAGAGGCTATACCAGTACTTCTTAAGGTGAATTCATAGACTTTTCTGCTACCATGACCTGTCTTTTTCTCTAGGACTATGAAACTGGTAGTTTTAGAGAGGGTGAGAGGACAGCTGTACGTTTGTTTTTCTTTTTATATATCTTAACTATTGTGTTTAATTATACACAGTGACACGGCAGCATCATCATTTACTTTTTAGTTGGGTGAATTCTTTTTCTGGTACTGTAATTCCTTTTACCTATTTAGAACTTTTATTTATTACTATTAAAATCAGTAAGGCCATCTTCATTTAAAAAGATAATAATAATTGTAATGGAAATCTTAATACCCATTTGTATTAGTCAGGGTTCTCTAGGGAAACAGAACTGACGGGAAATATCTGTAAATAGTATGAGATTTTATAAAATTGTCTCATGAGGACATGGGGATGCACGAGTCCAAATTCTGTAGGGTAGGCTGCAAGCCAGAAACTTCAATGAAGGTCCTAGATGAGTTTCACAGGAGAAGCTAACTGTCTGAAGTTGAGGTGGAAATTCTTTCAGAAGGCTGATATCCCTTCGCCCTTTAAATCCTTCAACTAATTGGATTAGACATCTCTCATTGCTGAAGGTAATCTCCTTCATTGATTATGGATGTAATAACCTATAGATGCAAATAACTCACTGATGATTAAAAGTCCAGCAAATATCCTTGCAGTACAATTAGCCCAGTGATTGCTTGACCAAACAACTGGGCACCATAACCTGGCTAAGTAGACATATTAGCCTATCACACTATTATTTAAAGAACACCTTCTAAGTGACAAGTATATACTTAGAAGACACTTTGTTTTATTTTATTTAATCTACACTGCAGTCTCTCAGACAGATAATATCTCCATTTTAAAAAAGAGAAAACTGACGCTTTTACATAAGCCATCAAAATTAGTAGTTGTAGTATCACTATTTCAACCCACGTTTCTCTGATTATAAAAGTTCAGGTTTTTCAACTGTTATACCCTGCCAATTGCTGTTTTGGAGAATTTATCTTAACCTTTCTGTAATTATCTAATGTGTTTTGCTTTTTCTACCAAATTTCAGGGCCCTTCTAATAAAAACTATGCCTTATGCATCTTTATATTCCTAATGCAGCTTGTGGAATTGGATGTTTTTTTTTTTGGGAACTACATTTAGGGTTCTAACTTGGGACAGAGGATAGTGTTTTAATTGCTGCAGTGAAGTGTAAAGATAAATTGAAGTTTCACATAACCCCTTTCCACTAATTTCTGGAAGGAAAATATTATTACAGTGTGAGGAAAATGATTACAGAAAAGTTCAGTGTTTTGGTAAACCTCATTGGTTAACTGATTAAAAATATCTCACTATATAATAAGTTCCTAGGATTACTTCTAATTGATTCATTTGTAACTTTGAAGAAGAACAGTGCTTTTACCAAAGCGCAAAGGAACATACTCAGATAGCTCTTCTACTCCTGTAGCTCATCTTGACGGACTAGTGAAGAATGAAAGGCAAATTTTTGTTGTTTTATTTCTTCTTGGACAATCTGTTGTGTGTGCCAAACTCATAAAAATGTGACAGTTGAAGGAAAAATATAAAATTGTCAAGTTCTGTATTTGTTGGAAAAATAAATCTTCAGTACAGCAATTAGTACATGTATACAGATAATATTATTTGATATAATATTTATCTATAATTATTTATATTACCTAAGATTTGCTACTTTTTTCCTGAGTTAGAGCCTGGTATTTGTCCGCCAACGGGTTGTAATATGAAGTACCAGAAATCTGTTGGTTTTTATAAAGGGTATTTATTTGGGGTATATGCTTACTTACAAGGCTGTAAAAAGTCCAACTCTAGACTGCTTTCTCACCAAAACCAGTTGCCATGTGTTGAAGCAAGATGGTCGCAGATCTTTGGCTGGCTGGTCTCTGCCTTCCCCTCTAGGCTTCCTCTTCCTCTTGAGGCTCCCCTTCCTGATTTCAGCTACATGCTGATATTAAGATTTGTCTCTCCAGGTTTTCTATATCAGTCAGGCTGTCTTCCCTAGGTCAGCTGTAAGCTATCAGGCAAAATGGGTTTGTCTGTAGCTGTTTGAGCTTTCTTCTTTCCTTCACGTGACAGGATCAAGAATGAAAGAGCTCTCCTTTCCTGTCTGTTCTTGAGTGAGCATCCGTTTATATCAGACCCAGCAAGGGGGCAGTGACTCACCCTGAGTTAAATCTTAATCAGAAAGCTCTAATCTTAACATGTAATCTAATCAAAGGCCCCTCAGCTGAATTTAATACAATCAAAAGTTATCACATCCAGAGGAACAGATTAGTTTACAAACATACTCTTTCTCTTTTTGGGATTCAAAAAATAAATCTCAAACTGCCCCAGAGTCCTTAGGGATTTAAATAATTTTATTATGTAAAATTTGATATATGATACATTTATATATATGTTTATACACATAGTAATCAAACAAGCACCCAATAAACTGCCACTTGGTAACTAGAACATTCCCTCTACTTTCAAAGCTAGCTGTGTGTTCCTTACTGATCCTCACCCCTTGCCTCTCTGCAAGAATTAATCACTCCCTAACATTTTTAGGAGAGAAACTTCTTTTTATTTCCATGGTATACTGGGATTTTTGATTAACTGTTTGATCTCAATTGACCAAATAGTTAACAATGGAAAATCTATATGTACTCATTATCTAGAGAAATTGTATTTTATATTTCATGTTTTGTTTTTTGTGTCATATATGTAAATTCATGGAATAAATTGAATTAATTCTCTTATATTGCTATATAATTTAATCCTTTTTTGAGATTTTGGAAGGCTTAAATTATTTGGAATTTTTTGTTAACAGGAAATTTTTTGAGGGGAAGAGCTTGCCTTTTTGAAGAACTTAATGTTGATCAATATACATTTGGAAATAAAGCAAAAGTAAATTATAGAAAACTATTGTATTAAATTCAACAATAGGGAACATTTATTGGATTTTTATTCCATCTTACAGAGAAGTTATGGATATTGAGATACATCACATTATAGCATTAGCTTTTAAGTTAAAATTTTGATATTTTGGTGAGGAAATACATGATATTTGGAGACTGTACTCTGGACACGTTAAATATCTGCTGAGTTGTATTTATTAGTAATCTAACCCCAAACTTTGCATGTCCCCAGTGGATTCACTGACTAACCCCCTTCTGTGACTGGCACCATAATTTTCCAGGCCTTCAAACTTCCTTGATTCTTTTCTTTCCCTTACTCCATTTTAACACCTTTTCCATCTCTTCCTTGTTTTCCATCATCCTAATTTGAGTTCTCTTTTTTTCTTGTTTAGATTATTTTAAATAGTTTCCAAAATAGGGTTTCCAGCTGACAGTTGCCATATTTTTTATTCATTTATTCAGTTCCTCATTAGACCTTTTAGTACCCACTGTGCTGGGCATCTTGATAAGTTCTAGGGATACTGAGGATATAGATAGGGATACAGATAGAGCTTCTGCCCTCAAGTATTTTGTGGTCTGTTAGTGTGGATGACAGCCTGGCATTGTTTCGGAGAGCTGTAATAAGAGAATGCACAGGACCTTTAAAGACCATGCAGATATTGGCTTGGGGAAGCTGGTATCAGGGAAGAGTTTCTGAAAAATTTACATGTGAGATTGTGTTTTGAATGACAAGTTAAGTGACCCTAGAGGAGAAGGGAGATATGAGTGTACCGACAAAGTAAGCAGCATGTTCAAAGAATGGGAGAACATTCTTGTTTTATCCTCCAGATGGAATGAGTACACCTAGAACCATTGATATCTTCCTTCAGGTCCCAGTTCAGGTGCTGCTGCCTCCATGAAGTTGTTTCTAATTTCCTCTCTGCCTCTCCTTCCATTTTTTTTTAAAGATTTATTTATTTATTTATCCCCCCGCCCCGCTGTGTCCATTTGCTTTGCATTTTTCTGTGTCTATTTGCCTCCATTTTGTTGCATCATCTTGCTGCGCCAGCTCATTGTACCGCACACGCCGACTTGCCTTCACCAGGAGACCCCGGGAGCTGAACCGGGGCCCTCCCATATGGTAAACAGGAGTCCAACCAATTGAGCCACAGCCGCTTCCCCCTCTACTTCCATTTTTTAGCCAGCAGTGATTTATGTCTTGTCCTTTGAATAGTTTTTATTGTTTCTTGTAGTGCTTATCACATGTATCCCCTTTTATAACAATTATGTATGTTGTAGTTTTTAAGCATCTATGGACATATCTTAGCTCATCTTTGAATCTGTGCCTGGCACAGTAATTGCAATATTGCAGATACTTGTAAATGTTTCTTGAATGAATGGACAAATGAATGAGTGAGCAAATAAGATCTGTCTCTCAAAATAGACATACACTTCTAAGAGAAACATATGACAGGTAAAGTAAATGAAAATTGACCTGAGGCTTCAATGTCAAATGGCATATAACTCTATAGATTAATTTCTTACTTGCAAACTTTTGCCTTTGTTTTCTGATGATAAATTCTGTTTTGTTGGAAAGAGTTTTGTATAATTCACTTTATTTTTTGAGTAACTACTTGCAAATTACTATTGTCTTTATTATGTATTAAAAAGTAGCTCATTAAAAAGGGGTAACATTTTTGTGGTCTGTGTGTCCCTCAGCACCACTTCAGTAATGCCAGATTTATGCCAACAAATTGTTTAAAAATGTTTGGAATTTTAAGTTTTTGATCCATTCTTCAGAGGTGCTTACTTTTTCATTTATCTTTTAATGAAGTTTTTTTTAATAATTTTATTTTATTATTGTTTTTAAAAATTTTTATCCTCCCCTTCCCCCCATGGCTCCCTCGCCTGTCTGCTCATCTTCCTCAGGAGGCACTGGAAACTGAACCCGGGAGCTCCCATGTGGGAGGCGGGTGCCCAATTGCTCGAGCCACATCCTCTCCCCCATGAAGTTTATTTTTGAAGCACGTTTGGTGGCACTTTATAGACTTTTGGATATATAAATCATGGATATTATTTGCTTATAGAAATAATTTGATTTTTTAGTAAAGGTAGTTAGAGGACAATGATCATAATTGCTATGCTTATCAGTTCAGAAACTTAGTAAAAATGACTAGAGAGTGTACTTGTTGAAATAGTAGAAGGCCTTTAAAACAGAATTCATACTGAAAAGGGAAATTTTCTTGTTCAATATATGGCAGGAAATGGGAGGCTTCACAATTCTATATCTTTACATACTAATATTTTATTTTTTAGAAAATATGCTTATTGTTATCATGAAAGCATACCAAACATTTTTTAAATGGTGCCTTTAAAGGCTGAAATCATGATGACTAAAGTGATTTAGAAATCACTTTTCATGTGACTATTTTTGGGACCATTTTGTGAAAACTCTGTCCATGATAAAATCTTTTCTTATTTTAATAAAGCAAGTATGTGTGCTTTTATATTAGAGATTATACATTAATACATTATACATGTATTAATATTTGTTAGGGACAGAGAAAATTGTACATTTTAGACATACTTCTGAAATACATTTTTGATTATTATTACCAGTTTGTATAAATGCATTTAAAAATGATAATATCATAAATATATATATATTCCAATTACAGAAACTGGGGAAAATATAGAAAAATAGAAAGAAGGAATAGTCATAGTTCAATTCCCCCAAACAATCACTGTTAGCATTTGCCATATTTCTTTTTGGTTCTCTGTAATAATACTAGTTTAAAATATAGAATTTTGAGTCCTGTTTTTAAATTTTTAATGTTACAAAGTTTCCCCATGTTATTACAAATCCTTTGAATTGTTAATAGCTGAAGTGTAATGTACTTCTCTGAGTGACTAGGAGCACAGTTAATCATTTTAGTATTGTTAGTTTTAAAATTTGCTCTTTACTGTGACAATTTACATGCCAGTAAACATAGTTTTGTAAAATTTTTTCATAATTCTGATTATTTTCTTTGGAAATATTCATAGAGGATTGTTAATGGGAAAGGGGATTGAATATTATCAAAATTCTTCATAAGTGTTGTCAGATTGCTTTCTGCAAGTTTTGTACCTTTCCACCAGTGACATTTAAGTATGCTAGCCAAAATGAATTTTGAGAAGCATGATTCTAAGTCTCAATTTCAATTTGTCAAGCATTTGTTTTGGACCCTCTGCTAGGTGTTGGTTAAACAAAGCCTCAAAGATAAGATCCTTCCTCTCAAAGTAAACATATGTAGAGTCAAGTATGTTATCATACATATTGATAAGTGTCACAATGGAAGTGTTTACTGGGTATGAAGGTACAAGGAGATAACTCTTGGTTTGGTGAAAGGTAAGGGAAGACTTCTTGAAAGAGCTAATGTCTGAACTGGGTTTTGGAAATAACCAGGTTTGACTAGATGAATAGAAAATAGATGAATAGAAAAGGATATTATGAAAAAAATATTTGTGAGGCCAGGAAATTGGGAGTGTCATTAAGGAGTGAACTTGAGAGTAGATATGAAACATTTTCTAACCCAGGGTGATTGATTTGTCATGTATAGCATTTCATGAAAGGATGTAAAAACCGATTAAAAGAGATAGAATTTTTTTCTTCCAATGAATCATTAAGTGTGGCATGTTCTGTTGAAAGTATTAAATAAGGTGCAGTGTGGGATTTTATGGCATTGAGTCATTATGGATGAACAAATGAAAAGAGAAGAATTAGCTTTAGGGCAATACAAAAACAAAATTGAGTGACTGTTCTCCTAAAATAAAGGACAGTACGATAGAAAATTTTAAAAAAAATCTATCAATATTATAAAAGTGCCTTAGAGAATTCTGTTTATATTTATAAACAAGAAAAGCTAAATAGTCTCTGCATTTTCAATATTGGTTAACAACTGTTGCAGAAAAAATTTGCAGATTTCTGTTACCTCAAAACCAAAAGTAAGTAAGGTATCCAAAAATGATATTGACATTATTCACTGCCTGAATGTCCAGTACCTAGAATAATGTCTGGCACTGATATATGTTGAATAAATAAATGAATAAATGACTCCAAAATTATATCATCATATGATTAATGAACACACAAGCATAGAACTTTAAATAGTAAGGTTTGAATGCATTTTCCCAGCTATTGCCTTTTTTTTTTTTTTTTTTAAAGAAAAGCTCAAAATTGTACTGTCAGATTAATTCTGTGATGTAATTTATAATTCAGCACAAGCTAGTGGTTGGAAAGTAGTCACTTTATTCTTATTACTTAAATAATGGGAATCGCTTTCATTCTCTTAGAAAACAATTTCATCTTAAATATTTAATCTTCCTAAGCTCAGCTATGGAATTATTTTTCCTGTTTTTGAAAGGGTCTTAGCAGCTATAAAATTTTTTAATATGTAAGATCTCTCCAGTTTTATTAGTGTTAAGGAGTGCATAACTTGTATTTTAAAGGGAAAAAAAAGAAAATTGCTTTGCTCAACATGAATTATTAATATTAGAATTTTTTGGAATTGAGGTAGGAGCTTTGGGAGTAGAGCAGAGAGTCTTCTGATACCAAAAGCAGTGACTCAAAGGTGGCATATTTATTAGAAAGCAGGTTCGGAAAAATCCTAATTCCAGACCACAAGCAGCATTTCAGTGTTAAAGTTCTCCCCTGCTCTCTGAATTTAGATCTAATTTCAGACCATTGCACTTCTATTAGAAGAAAAAAATAAAGCCGTCAAGCTTTTTACTACTGTAAGTGGGATTGAGGTCTCCTTTTTTCTAACATTTACATGATTTGGAAATTATTTTGGAAAAAACATTCTTTGGGTTGAATTCCCCCTCTGCTTCCTAGGCCTCTGCATGATTAGGAAAAATAAAATTTAACTGGTACTCTTATTTAAGTCTACCTAACTCCCTTATATTCAACATTAATTCTCTTATATTAAAAAGGGAATCATGAAGGGGAGGGGTGCAAGGAGAAAAATACATGGAATGTCTTATATAGACAGAGAGAACCAATTACTTGATTAGCTATAGCACTGTTTCATCCATTTAGTGCTGATTATCATGATGGCTGTAATTTGCCAGCGACATAATAAAGAGATGGTGCTAAAAGATGAACAAGGATACCCAAAGGGTTACTGAGATTAGATTATTTTTTCAAATAATGATTTTAAAAATCATTGAGTCTCACTACACTCCTGGGGTGTACATAAGGGAATTTCAGGGATTCCAGTACCTGATGCTGTAAGGCCTGCCATCTCCCAGTACAATATTGTACCTTTTCATAGTGCACATCACATTCCCTCTCAGTCCAGGGAATTGGGTGGGAGGGATATCATTAGCCAGCTGAAATATCAGAGGGATTTTGACAAATGGGAGTGAATTATCTGGATTAGGATCTGGCTAGGTCTCTGTCAGTAACCCTATTCCTATAACAATGTTCTCTCTTTAAAAACCCCTGTTTTATCCTTGAGAAAATAAACTCTTCCTCATTTTTTATCTGTATGAATATGTACCTTTGAAACTTAACATTTAGTAGTGAGGAATATGGCAACCTATACCTACTGTTGATAAGGAAATAAAGCAAAGTTGAGCATCTTATCTACCATTTTCATCCAAAGTATGCTGTGGGGCATGAAGATTAACAAATATGGCCAGTTAAGAAAGAACAGTTACAACCTGGTTTGGAGAATAGGAGACACATGACGAACTGTAGATGAGGTACAGGTGAAAGAAGAAAGAATTCAGTATGCCTAGTGATGTCATTTAGTTGTAGAATCAAGATAAGTAATAATGGAGGAAGTATAGGTTAAGATGGATGAAATGAAGGCAGAAAGACAGAGATATGGGGGTGTAGGGAATCACATTATGTTCAGGGAAGAACCCAAAGCGCCCATTTGCACAAAGGATAGAGAATCTGTGTGGGAAATCAGGAAAGAAATATTTAAAAACATATAAACATCTTTGATGGCCAAGTTGAGAATGCCTTAAATATAGTGGAGACACATTAAAGAGGGCCTCTAGAAAACTATTTGGCAGCGATGAATTGGTGTAGAGTGTGGAAGATACTACGATTCTATAACCTTAAGATATCAGGATAAGGGAGAGTGAGGACACAAAGGTTTCAAGGTTGAGTCATGGGGAGAACTGTAATTTTCATGTAACAAATTGAGAAGTCAGGATCAGAGACTGACTTTGATAAGGGGAAATGATGAATTGGCATACTGCATTTGATATGTAAGCAGTATATTCAGGTTGAAATATGTAAAAGACCATTGAAAAATGGGTTTGGTCATTGAGAAATGCCCTCAGGACACAGTGAAATGTTCTATCTATCTGTCTGTCTGTCTGTCTGTCTATCTGTCTATCTGTCTATCTTTCTATCTATCATTTGAGAGTACTGGTTCTGAAATCAGATTGCCAGGGTTCAAGACCTGACTCAACTCCTTCCTACTCCTGTGACCTTGGACAAATTTCCTAACCTCTACAACCTTGGTTTCCTTATTTATCTGTTATTGTTTGTGATTCATTAGCACAAAGTTGATACTAAAGCTATGCTTTTGAGTAAGATCATAAAGGATAGAGTATAGAAAGAAAGAAATGAGGGCCTAGAAGAATGGTGTGGGGAAATACCCCCATTTTAACGGATGAAAGGAGGAAGTACAGCTAGTTGAAGAGAAATGGAAGGATATGTCAGAAATATAGGAGGAGAACTAGGATAATGCAGTGCTTTGAAATCTAAGAGAGGGAAATTTTGCAAAGGAGGGGGTGGTTAGTAATACTAAATGTTATCAAGAGGTAGAGAGAAATAAAGATCAATAAAAGGCCTTGATTTTCCATATAGCAGAATTTCAGTGGTGTTTGGGAAGAGATCTTGAGTATTGTGCTAGTTTCTTTTTCATCTTTGCATCCTTGGAACCTAGCACATTGCTTGAGATATAATAGGTTTTTAATAAATATTTGGATAAATTAAAAAATATTGGATAATAAAGAAAAGAATGAGAGAATATTTTTTGGAATTAAGAAATAAATGGAGACAGCATGTAAAAGCTTGCTTGTTTAGGAAGACAGAAAAGCAAACAAACAAAAAATGAGAGACATATGCAAATAATTCCAGAGATTAGCCAGGCCAAGGAAATTAACTTTGGGGATAAATAAGACTGAATCTCATTTGGTGGAAGAGGGAAAAGAGTCAGTAAGAAAGAGGAGGGTAAAATTTGTGGGGCAGAGTCCTGGAGGAGGGTTGAAATAAGTGGAATCAAGGGATTAGTATGAAGAAGGAGACATTCTTCCTCAAAAGGGGCAGCAGGAAAGTGAGAAGTTAGCACAGTGAGGGTTTTGAGGGTAGAGAAGAGAGAGGAAAGTTACAGTTTGCCTGGAAATAAGAGAAATAGAAGTGGAATTGAGAGCTTGGAGAGAACAGATTTAGGATTGTTTTTAGGAATTGTAGAAAGGAATTAACCCAAAGTATTGTCAGTGGAACTAACGGCTTGAATTATTAGCAAGGTACAGTTAATTAACATGACCTTGAATCTAGTCCCAAAGTGTGCAGAGAGGGCTCTGGAAACCTAGGTCTTGGCAAAGTAAGACTATAGGGATTCTGGCATTTTTTAAAGACTTAAAGTGAAAAAAAAAAATTTTTTTTTAACATTAGTTTTCTTTAATTCATACAGCTAGTAAATAAGAATAGAGGTAAAATTTAAACTCAAGCCTAGGTAACAGCAAAGCCCTTGCTATTCTCATTGCATTGTGTTCTTTCAAGGTTTCATCTACCAAGATGGGTGGGGGGAGATGGGCAAGCAGTTAGAAAGCAGAAACTTGGAAAGAAAAGTTTATTCTCCAGGAATAGATATAGCCAGAATGATAGCATTTTGGAAAGCTTGGTAGCAGATTTCTTTATGTACCTGGAAGAGAAGCCTGGGAAATCTTTGATTCACCATCCAATTTAGTTTTTTCCTTTATCGCTATTCAATTTCATTCAATTTCTCTTCAAAAACAAAAGATGCTGGAGGCAACTTTTGATGGTTCAGGGTTGTATATAATCTCGAGTAGGAAAGTCCTGTTTGTGGAGAAAAATTATTGCAGACCAAGAATAAGTAATAAATAAAGACATAAGATGGTTCGTCCTAGATGCTCTAATACTAAAATTTAATAAGGTTATCACCATGAAAGACTTTTCTTTCTAAATACTCTATTTTGTATGCTTTGTTTACCTATCTCTGGTTCATTAACTCTGATGTCAGGGACATTTCTGGTTTGATAACTTTTCCAATAGCATTAGCAATCTTTTTTTTTTTAAGTCTTTCCTTTTCAACTTATATTTCTCAAGTTCACTACAAAGATTTTTAATTTTTACCAGCAATTTCTTTGCTCCCTGAGAAAAGCAGTGGTTCCATGCATTGTTATTGAGGTAGATGTGACCAGAATGAATTAGGTTTCTTTATTCTTCTCTTTACTTAAATTTTTTTTTCACTCTCTTATTCTTTTTACTCCCTTTGCTATTATACAAATGTTTTTTTTTTTTTTTTTACCGGGAGGTCCTGGGGATCGAACCCAGGTCCCTCCATATGGCAGACGGACGCCCAACCATTTGAGCCACATCCGCCCCCTACAAATGTTTAATATCTATTTACTTCTGGTTCAGACTTCTAATTTCTAGAAAATAATACATCTTCTTTATACCTTTCCCTTTCCCAGTAATTAGGTTTTATTTAATTAGTAGAAGTTTGAGATCCTTTATGCTGAAGATTTTGTAGCACCAGAGTTGGTTTCTCTAGTTCCCCAGGGATCTCATGTCTTATCTTATCCCCATTTTATCACTGTTCATTTATTCATTATTCTTTCATTCCCTCATTTGCTCAACAACTATTGATTGAGTAGTTACTATGTGCAGGCACCGTTCTTGAGTCAATGACAAGCAAAGCAGACATGAAGTTGACCTTTAGTTGGGGTGGGGGAGAAGTAAAACTTCATTTGGATAGATAGTTTTATGTAGTGCAATGAAGAAAATGAAACTGAACTATGGATTAGATAATGACTTCAGAGAGTTTACTTTAGGTAGGCCTCTCTGAGTATGTAGCATTTGAGCTGGGATATTAATGATGAGAACACACAAACCGTGAGAAAATATAAGGGAAGAATATTTTCATCTGAAGGTCCAAGGTGAACCTGCACAGGAGTAGAAAGAAAGTCAGTGTGGCTGCAGTGGAATTAGCAAGGGAGAGAGAGGTACTCTGATGTTGGGGAGGTAGACAGGAGACAGACTGGATAGATCTTTTTAGGCAGTGTTAAGGAATTTGGATCTTATTTTATTTTATTTTATTTTTTAAAGATTTTATTTATTTATTCATTTACCCCCCCCTTGCTGCTTGTGCTCGCTAGGTCAGCTAACCACGCCATGTGGGCGGGCTTGCCTTCACCAGGAGGCCCCGGGAACCGAACCCGGGGCCTTCCCATATGGTAAACGGGAGCCCTACTGATTGAGCCACAGCCGCTTCCCTGGATCTTATTTTAAATGCAATGGGAAACTACTTTGAGAATGTGGATCAGGGAAGTGATACAATGAGATTTTGTTTGAACAGCTATCTCCCTGGCTGCCATGTGGAGAATAAATTGTAAGAAAGTGAGAGTAAAAGCAAGAAGACCAGTTAGGAGACTCTTGCAGTCTGTGGGAGACATGAAGGTGGGAGTAGAAATAGTGAGAAGGATTTATTTTGGAGGAACGAAATATGGGACTGGCTGATGGAAAGGTTGTGAGGTATGAGGGAATGTGAGGGAGCATAACTGTCATAACTGTGAGATTATGGTCAAATCAATTGTCAAATGATGGTGCTGTTAACTGAGGTAGGGAAAAGTAGAGTAGAATTAGATTTGGGGTAGGAAATCAAGAGTTTTGGTTTAGACATTCATCACCCCCAAGAGAAACCCCTTACTTATTAGCAGTTACTCCCCATTTCTGCCTGCCTCTCCCTCTCCATGCCCCATGCCCCCCTACCCCCAACTCCAGGCAATAACCACTAATCTACTTTCTCGCTATAGATTTGCCTATTTTGGATATTTCATATAAATGAAATCATATAATATGTAGTCTCTGTGAGTGGCTTCTTTCACTTAGCATAATGTTTTCAAGTTCGTGTTGTAGGATGTATTGGTGCTTCATTCCTTTTTATTGTTGAGTGATATTCCATTGTATAGATAGACCATATTTTGTTTATCCTTCCATCAGTTGATGGACATTTGAATTGTTTCTACTTTTTTACTGTTATGGATAATGCTGCTATGAACATTTGTATCCAAGTTTTTGTGTGAACATAAGCTTTCATTTCTCTTGGGTATATACCTAGGAGTGGACAAAATATGACATAAAACATTTAACTGAGGTGGGGAAAAGTAGAGTAGAATCAGATTTGGGGTAGGAAAGCAAGAGTTTTGGTTTAGACATTCATCACCCCCAAAAATCTAATTCAGATCTAATTTAGGGAGTATGCCAGACAACCAAGTATAGTGATTTCATAGAAAGGAATTTATTGTTTCATCTAATTTAATTTTTCTTCCTCAAAATAATGATTTTCAAAGAAAATACTTTGATTACTCATTCTTGTGGATATGTAATATTTAAAAGCTGCTGTTTATAACTTCTTATTATAGAGAGTTAGAAACTTTAGTGTCTAACATCAGCAAGATGACCTTAGGCAATTTGCTTAATTTCATTTGGTTTGAAAAAGCCTAATTTTGGGTTCTGAGAAATAATGAAGGAACCTGTAAGCATATTGTCTTAGATTCATATATTCCATGTGACTGTGGCTTCCCAGATGGGGGGAATAAATTGTAAATGTGTGCTTCTAGGCCTTTTATGAATTCATTGTCCTAAACCTGATCCTCCCTCCACTCTTTCCCACTGCATATTCTAATTTATTAGAGAGATGGATGTTTTGTTTTGGATCTCTTTCCAATTTTAATTATTACTATAAAGAAATTTGACTTTTGAAGATACATATTTATAACTAGATGACATAAAATTATTGCTAAAGAATTATAAAAATGTCATTCTTTAAAATGAGAGTGAAGGATAGATACAATTAGTAAAGCTTTTTGAGAGTTCTGTTTGAAAAGCTAAATAGGATATTACACTGAACATTCTTACTGGGAGAAAGAGAGGGAAAGAAAAAGACTTAAGTTGTATTTTTTATAATTTTGATTTCTTTATTATACATAGGAATATCTGGGGTCATTTAATACCCAAGGTACTTTTATTATTTTGTAAACTGCTTATCTCGAATATTCTACTACAGGAATAGAGACATTGCAATATATATACATCATGATGCAAATTTATTTACCTGAAGGAATAGATGGAGATCTTCATAATTTGCATATTTGACATTCTGATGGGGTTTGCCAATTCTAAATTCTCGTTTCCATTTTGACTTCTTTAGTGTACAGTGACTTGATTTAATAAATTGAGAGGAGCCAGAGGGATATTTTTGCCTTTTCTTTTAACTCTTAGCTTTGCAATATATGGTTTTTCTTGCCTTTGGTCTGGTTTCCATAATTAACCTTTCATTTGACTAGTTTTATCATGTTAAATTTTTAAAAAAGATTCATTTAATTTATTTATTTATTAACCCCCCCTCGTTGTTTGTGCTCACTGTTTGTTCTCTGTGTCTGTTCATTGTGTGCTCTCTGTGTTTGCTCATCTTCTTTTTAGGAGGCACAGGGAAATGAACTCGGGACCACCCATGTGGGAGGGAGGTGCCCAATTGCTTAAGCCACCTCTGCTCCCTGCTTGTTGTATCTATCATTGTATTCTCCTTGTTGTGTCACCTTGTTGTGTAATCTTGTTGCGTCAGCTTGCCGCACCAGCCTGTCATGTCAGCTCTCTGTCTTGGCTCGTCTAATTAAGGAGGCACCAGGAACCGAACCTGGGACCTCCAATGTGGTAGGCAGGTGCCCAACTGCTTGAGCCACATCTGCTTCCTTCATATTAATTTTTATATAAATGAAAGGCCATGGTGTTTTTTATGTTTTCAAAACCAAAATGCCATGTGCCATTGTTGAAGAAATGTTGATTTGTTGAGTACTACTACATTGCAGTGATATGGAATGTTACCAATGACTCAAACTTGCAAGGTATCTGCAAACTTCATTAAACTTTAGCAGATAGTACTTTGAAAAGATATAAAAATGGAGTACATGTCATTGCATTACATGCTTATTTGTTTTACTTGATTTAAAATATTAAAACAAACTGAAATAAACTTTAAATTCAGCTGATTAAATTTGTAGTAAATTGCCATTCTAATTAGTATTTTTTAAATGCCAGAATATATTAAAATATAATATGCACAGTTTTAGTTCATGGAATTAACCTATGTGAAGAGGTTAGGGCTTAATATATTTCCTTGCACAGTCAATATTGAACACTAGATATAATGAAACTATATCTAAAACACACTAGTATTGAAGAACAGCATTTAAAAAGCCTTTAGAATAAATTGGTTGGTTTGGAAGATCAGATTTTATGTGAATATTGCAAATTAAAATTACAATTATGAGAGGGAAAGAAAGCCTTGAAAGGCCCTCTGCTTGAGGTCTGTTTTGTTCATTTCTGTATTTTTAAGGATTCATTTGACCAAGTGATCAGATCATGACGGTAGCTCCACTGCTTCTAGGTGACAGACTTGTTCAGAGAAGTTAGTAAAGTCAAATAAATATTCTGTTATACAACTATCGAGCTGTTAATGGGTGGAGTTCTTTTTATTTTAGTGGTGAATCAGGTGGTCACTTGGATTGAAAGTGTACATCTTAGATTTCAATTTCAGTATGGATTGAAGATGAGGAGTCACCTTTTCAGATATTCCCCATATCTGTCCTTGCTGAGTCTTCATATAATGTTAGTGGAGTCTTCTGTAAGTGCTTTTGATGTTCTTATCATATTAGGCTCAGATTAAATGTCAAACAAAGAAGATACAAAAGGATATTTTTCATTTTTATTTTTTCTGATATTCAAATTATTAGTTACTTTTTTCTTGGAAGTTAGGGCAACTCTTATTTTCTATTGCCATTTGCAAGGATTGTACTAATGCATTTCTGTAAATATATTTTCTTTAATGCCATTTGGCTTTTATCTGTTCACACTAGTTTCCTTTTTGTTTTTCCTTCTAATTGTTTTACACTAAATATAACAGTTTCTTGGCCTTATTGTGTCTTAGAAAATTGCTCTTAAGTGACTTACTATAGCTGTCTTTTTAGTTTTTCTGAACTTCATTTTCTCATTATTACAATGGTAATAGTAACTCTTGTCCTGTATATCTCTTAGGATTATTGTGAGAATCAAATGACTTAATAGGAAGACACTTTGCAGATTGCAAAGCACCATATGCATTTTATTTATCTCTATAAATCATATATAGTTGAATATTATGCAAGTTTGTTTTTTAAGGGCAGACTTTTATATAACACTGCCTGTATCGTGTCCTGCTTGGGTCCTTATATGCTACTAGGGTTGCAATTTCTCTGATAGACAAATAATTTTATGGTGTTATATTTTGTTTTGTGTGTGTAAATATATTTATGTGTTTTGAATAATTTTTGGAATCTGCTTTATTAATTTGGCTATTATACATTATGACCTAAAGTTTGCTATATAAAATATAAAAAATTTCCAGTTCATTTAAGTTATTAGCTAATTTTTCCTTCATTTTTCCAAATCTGTTAAGAGTAAAATTGGTGAAATTTGTTTTTGAGGTATACATTTCCCTTTTTATTAATGTAAATACATATATTGCATTTAAAGAAATATAATCACAATAAAATATGTTTTCCAATCAAATGTTCAAATTTGTTGTATTTGGTGAAAGCTGTAGTCATTTTAATAACTAGTCTTTCTAGGCCATCATCAAGTTCTTGAATTGGTGAAGCTGCTTTAGCATAAATGGTTGGACCTATCAATAATATGGTGTGAGTAGAGAATATTGAACAATTTGAACTGTTTGATTGCATATACTCAATAAGTGATCTGTAAATAGATAAATCAAACAGCTTACTATTATAATGAAAAAGAGCAAAATAAAATATTTTGTTAAAGTAGAATATTATTCTGTAAATTTGTAAGTCATGATTCTATAGTTCAATGCCCTGTCCTTTCAGTTGTAAATTCTGAACTAGGGCAAGTAAAAATCACCACAGGTTTCTCCATGGTTCTCTTAGAAAGAGCAAAGGAAAAAAAGGGGGGGGGGGCTGGAGAGGGGGGTTGAAACAACTGAACTAATTTCTTGTAACCAACATCCAGAACCAGACTTTAAATAACTCTTGATTTTCTGTTTCTCAGGGATTTCATGTCCAGATTTTATGTCCTCAGCTGAAAGCTAAAATACATCAATTACTCCTATTAAAAAAAAAAACAAAAAACAAAAGATTGTTAAACATGAAAGTCTAAAACAGAATTCCTGTTCTTTAATTACAGAACTCAGGTGAGAATCCTTCTCATTTAAAAATGGAAGTTACTTTTTTTCTTGAAAATAACATTTTTCTTGTCAGTTCTGTTTAAAGGCAGAATGGAAACTTGTACTCATTTGTACATATTTGGCCTACCCTTTGGCTTACCAATGGTTGAGTCATGAAAAAGTTACTTTGTGAGTGTATTTTCAAAAGCAGATGTCAAGTAATCACATTATAAAGAGGCCTATTATAATTAGATGTGTGCATCACAATTTACTCATGAAGAAAACGGTATTTTTCTAATTTCGTACTTTAAAAGCTACATGATTGAGCAGAACCTATATTTCTATATTTAAAAAATGAAAATGGCTTTTTGCCTTTTTGTAAATAAAACATGTTTAGCAACTGTATCTTTTTTCCATATCTCTGCTTTTAGAATGACAGTTAAACTTTCAATAGTGTGACAAAAATTTCTGATATTTTCAACATTATTGTATTTTATTTGAATTTACATTTATGTCTGAATACTTGACTTGTCTTCTCCAATTTGTGGATTTCTTAACTCATTTAAAACCAAAGTGGCTGAAAAAAAAGTAGAAATAAAACAGATGTTCAGTTTAGCAATTAAAAAAGGATTTGTACTTGCTGAGAACTTTTTTTTTTTAATCAGACAGACATCTAGTTATACTTTGATCTTTCATTTGTGGTGTTCGTACCTAGATTTAACACTAACTGAAGGAAAAGCTTAGAGGGGAGAAAAGACATTGAACAGAGACTCCTTCCACGAATATAAGGCAACTGTTATTACAGGTACATAGGACAGACAAAAAGATTTCTTTTGAAATCATTTTGAAGCCTCACTAAACGGTGCTTTTCCCAGTTCTTGTTTGCTGAATAACACCTTCAGTCATTATTAGCACATTGCTTCATCCTTTCAATCTCTGTTTCTTTGCACATAAAACTCTCACCTTCTAAAGCTCATTTCTAACTCCTCTCTACTCTCTATATCATTTTCCCTGCAAAATTTAACTCAAATTCCTTAGCAGGTAACTTCTTGTTACTCTGTCCTACTTGGGCTCTTTTAATTTGTATTCATTATATATTTAAAATATTTTTTGCCTTAAGTTCATTTGAAATTATTTGAAAACTGTGAAATAGTTAAATGAATAGCTTGTGCTCATGGACCTTTTTAGTCTTTGAATCTAGGTAACCCTCTGTTCTATTTTATGTCCATTATTTGTGTTTCAATTTTGTGGCCTGTCTTTGCTTTTCTTTGTTCCTTTAGAAAAGGGGCAGATTTAAGAGAAAGAGGTTGAAATGCAAGTCGGTCAATTTGGCTTTTTGCTAGCACTTCTTAAAAAGAATCAGTTGATGAATGTATTGAAATGGATGGCTTAAATAAAATCTGAGGGTTATATGTGTTGCATATTTTAAGTTCATGATTTGAAATATGTTCTACAGTAATTGCTACATAAATGACTTAAGATTTTTTTTTCTTTATTATAGAAGTTGTGGCTTTACGGAACAATCATGCATAAAATACAGGATTTCCATATACTGTGGAACATTTGTTGCAATTGATGATAGCACATTTTTATAATTGTATTATTAACTATAGACCATGGTTTAACTTAGGGTTCACTGTTTGTGTAGTGTACTTGCATGGATTTTTAAAAAAAAATATACTGTTACCATATGTACAAGCTACCATTTCTCCTTTTAATCATATTAAAAAATATATTCCAGTGCTGTTAATTGCATTAACAATGATGTGCTACCATTATCACCATCCATTACCAAAACATTCCCATCATTCCAAATAGGAACCTGTACATTTTAAACCTCAACTTCCCATTCCTTATACCCATCCCCTTCCCTGGTAACCTAAATTTTAGATTCTGACTCTATGAGTTTGCTTATGCTGTTTCAAATCAGAGAGATCATACAATATTAGTCCTTTTGTGGCTTATTTCACTCAACATGATGTCTTCAAGGTTCATCCATGTTGTCACATGTATAAGCACTTCATTCATTTTTACAGCTGAATAATATTCCACTGTATGTATATATCACATTTTATTTATCCATTCTTTAGTTGATGGACACTTGTGTTGCTTCTACCTTTTGGCTATTGTGAATAATGCTGCTATAAACATTGTTGTATAAACATATGTTTGAGTCCCTGCTTTCAATTCTTTTGGGTGTATGCCTAGTAGTAGAATTGCTGGCTTATATGGTAGTTCTGCATTTAGCTTTCTTGGGAACTGCCAAACTGTCTTCCACAACAGCTGCACCATTTTACATTGCCACCAGCAATGAATGAAGGTACCTATTTCTTCACATCCTCTCCAACACTTGTTATTTTCCATTTTTTAAACTAGTAGCCATTATAATGGGTGTGAAAAGCAATCTCATTGTGGTTTTGATTTGCATTTCCCTGGTGGCTAATGATGTTGAGCATCTTTTCTTGTGCTTTTTGGCCATTTGTTTATCTTCTTTGGAGAGATGCCTGTTCAAGTCTTTTACCCATTTTTTTAATTGAATACTTTGTCTTTTTGTTGTTAAGTTAAAGGATTTCTTTATATATATTAGATATTAATTCTTTGTTGGATATGTTGCTTCCAAATATATTCTCCCATTGTGTAGGTTGTCTTTTTACTTTAATGATAAAGTTCTTTTTAATTTTGATGAGTTCCCATTTATCTATTTTTTCTTTTTTTGCTTGTGCATTGGGTGTAAAGTCTAAGAAACCATGGCTAATGCAAGGTCCAAAAGACGCTTCCCTATGTTTTCTTCTAAGAGTTTGATAGTTCTAGCTCTTATATTTCAGTTTTGATCCATTTTTGAGTTGATTTTTGTGTATGGTGTGAGGTAGGGGTCTTCCTCCTCTTTTTTATGCAAATGGAGATCCAGTTTATCAGCACCATTTATTGAGGAGACTTTTTTTTTTAAGGAGATACCAGGAATTGAACCCGGGATCTCATACGTACGAAGCAGGAACTTAAACCACTGAGCTACATCCACTCCACTGTAGTAAGTTTTGAGATCTGGAAGTGTGAGTGCTCCAACTTAATTCTTATTTTCAAGGTGGCTTTAGCTGTTTTGGGTCCCTTCCTCTTCCAAATAAATTTGATGTTTGGCTTTTCCATTTCTGCAAAGAAGATTGTTGGAATTTTGATTGGGATTACATTGACTCTGTAACTTGTTTTGAGTAGTATTGTCATCTTAACAATATTTGGTTTTACAGTGCATGAATGTGGAATATCTTTCCATTTATTTTGGTCTTCTTTAATTTCTTTTCACAGGGTATTATAGTTTCCTGTGTGCAACTCCTTTACACTCTTGGTTAGATTTATTCCTAGATATTTTATTCTTTTAGTTGCTGTTGTGAATGGAATTTCTTTCTTGATTTCTTCTTGAATTTGCACATTGCTTGTGTATAGAAACACTACTGGTTTTGGGGTGTTGTTGATTTGTACCCTGCCACTTTGCTGAATTCATCTAGGAGCTTTGCTTTGGACTTTTCAGGGTTTTCTGTATATAGGATCATATATCATCTGCAAATAAGGACATTTTTACTTCTTTATTTCCAATTTGGATGCCTTTTATTTCTTTAGCTAGCCTAAATGCTCTGACAAGAACTTCCGTACAGTGTTGATAACAGTGGTGACAGTGGGCATCCTTGTCTTGTTCATGATCTTAGAAGGAAAGCTGTCAGTCTTTCAAGTAAGTAAGATGTTAGCTGTGGGCTTTTCATATTTCATTATGAGGAAGTTTTTTTCTATTTCTGGTGTTCTAAGTGTTTTTTATCACTTTTGTTGTATCTTGTTATATGTCCTTTCTGCATCGATTGAGATGTGTTTTCTTTTTTTCTATTCATTCTGTTAATGTGGTATATTACGTTATTGATTTTTTCATGTTGAGCCATCCTTGGATACCAGGGATAAATCCTGCTTGATCATGGTGTATAATTCTTTTTAATATGCTGTTGGATGCAGCTTGCTAATATTTTGTTGAGGCTTTTTTGCATTTGTATTCATAAGAGATATTGGTGTGTAGTATTCTTTTCAGCCTTTGGTATAAGGGTGATGTTGGCCTCATAGAATGTGTTAGGGAGTACTCACACCTCTTCAATTTTTTTTTTTTTTTTAAGATTTATTTATTTATTTACTTTTATCCATTTGTAACCCTCCCCCCCCACCCCATTTTGGCTGTTTTTGTGTCCATTTGCCAGACATTCTCTCTGTCTGTTTCCTGCCCTCTCTTCTCATCCTTTTCCTTCTGTCTTCACTGGGATTCGATCCTGGGAACCTCCAATGTGAAAGAGAGGCATCCTACCACCTGTGCCACCTTAGTTCCTGGTTTTTCGGCACGTCTCCTCTTGGCTTTCCCTTGTGTTGCACTCCTGTTACGTCATTATCTTGCTGTGAGTCTCAGCGGGGCCTGGCATTCCCACACACAGGGCCTGGCGGCACTCCCGCTCGCAGGGCATGGCGGCCCGTGCTCCTTGTATATTTTTCTTTATTTTTCCAGGAGGTCCTGGAGATGGAACCCAGGGCCCTCCATATGGGAGCTGGACACCCAACCATTTGAGCCACATCCACCTCCCACCCTTCAATTTTTTAGAAAAGTTTGAGAAGAATTGGAGTTAAGTCTTCTTGGAATGTTTGGTAGAATTCTCCTGTGAATCATCTGTTCCTAGGCTTTTCTTTGTTGGGAAGTTTTTGATTACTGATTCAATCTCTTTATTAGCATTGATTTGTTTTGATCTTCTATTGCTTCTTGAGTCAACCTAGGTAGTTTTTGTGTTTCTAAGAATTTGTCCATTTCATCTAGGTTATTTAATTTATTAGTATACAGTTGTTCGTAGTATGCACTTATAGTCCTTTTTATTTCAATGATGTTGTAGTAATGTCTCCTACTGCATTTCTTTTTTTTTTCTGATTTTCTATTTTATTATTTTATTTTATTTTTTAAATCCTACTGCATTTCTGGTTTTCATTATTTGTATCCTCTTTTTTTTTTTTTTTTCCTTTTGTCTCTCTTTCTAAAGATTTGTTGATTTTACTGATCTTTTCAAAGAACCTACTTTTGGTTTTGTTGATTCTCTCTATTGTTTCTATAGTTTCTATTTCATTTATCTCTGCTCTAATATTTCTTATTTCTTCCTTCTGCTAGTTTTGTGTTTAGTTTGCTCTTCTTTTTCTAGATCCTCCAATTTTGAGTTTAGGTCTCTGATTTTAAGTCTTTTCTCTTTTAGTGTAAGCATTTTAGAGCTATAAATTTCCTCATTATTGCCTTCATTGCATTCCCTAAGTTTTGGTATGCTGTATTTTCATTTTC
This sequence comes from Tolypeutes matacus, assembly GCA_026826555.1. Classification (NCBI taxonomy): domain Eukaryota; kingdom Metazoa; phylum Chordata; class Mammalia; order Cingulata; family Chlamyphoridae; genus Tolypeutes; species Tolypeutes matacus. The sequence goes on along the minus strand of JAKSZT010053767.1, from coordinate 10,666,426 downwards.
ATTCTCCTCAAGATATTTCCTAATTTTGCTTCTGATTTCTTCTTAATTCATTGTTTTAGAGTATGTTGTTTGATTTCTACATATTTGAGAATTTTCCCTTTCTTTCTGTTATTGATTTCTAGCCTCATTCCTTTGTGGTCAGAGAATATGTATTGTATGATTTCAATATTTTTCAGTTGTTTTGTGACCCAACACATGGTCTGTCCTGGAGAATGATCCATGTTCACTTGAGAAGAATGTGTATTCTGTTTTTGTTGGGTGCTGTATTCTATGTATGTCTCTTAAGTCTAGTTGGTTTCATTTATCGTTCAAGCCCTGTACTTTATTACTGATCTGTTGACTACATGTTCTATTCAGTATTTAGTGATGTGTATTAAAGTCTCCTCCTATTAATGTAGAACCATCAATTTCTCCTTTCAAATCTGTCAGTATTTGCGTCATATATGTTGGGACTGTGCTGTTAGCTGTTTATAGTATAGCCACCCCAGCTCTCTGTTGGTGACTACTTGCATGGTATATATTTTTCCATCCTTTCACCCTCAACCTTCTTCTTTCTTTCACTTGCAGGCAGCATATAGTTGGGTCATGCTTTTTTATCCATTCTGCCAATCTCTACCTTTTGACTGGAGAATTTAATCTATTTACATTTAAAGTTATTACTGATAATACAGTACTTTTTTCTGCCATTTTTCTATTTAGCCTTTGTAAATCATGCCTTTTTTGTCTCTCACTTCCATTAAAGCAGGGATTCTTAACCTTTTTTGTTCCACAGACCCCTTTGCCAGTCAGGTGAAAACCATGGACCCTTTACTAAGTCAACACAATACAGTGTATTATTTAATAAATATATCACAATCGCAGCAACACATCCCTACAAGAATATGTTTTTTTGAAATTTAAATTCAAGCTCATTGAACCCTTCTTGTTAAGAACCCCTGCATTAAAGCCTTTTATATTTATTTGCTTTCTTGTATTGTACCCTATTGAGTGCTTTCTCATGTCTCACTGGTATATTTTTCATCTGTTTTCCTTGTGGTTTTCATACGTTTGAAATTTAACATCCTAAATATGTAACAATTATATTTGGTTTGATAACACCTTAACTTCAATAGCATGCCATATACTCTTCCTTATACCTCTTTGTCCTCCACCATTTTTTTTGTACTTTTAATCACTTATATCTGTACATTGTATGCTAAAAACCTTGATTTATCATTACTTTTTATGCATTTGCATCTTAACACCTGTAGGAAATATGAAGTAGAGTTAAATACTAATCAATACAATACAGTAATACTTGCTTTATAATTACCCAAATGGTTACCTTTACCACAGGCCTTTCTTTATGCTGCTTTGAACCTCTGTTTAGTGTCTTTTCATTTTGGTCTGAAGAAATCCCTTCACATTGCTTGTAGGATAGGTCTAGTGGTTATGAGCTCTCAGCTTTCGTTTTTCTGAGACTATCTTGATCTCTCCCTCATTTTTGAAAGAGAGTTTTGCTGCATATAAAATTCTTGGCTGCCAGTTGTTTTCCTTCAGTATTTCAACCCATTGCCTTCTTGCCTCCATGGTTTCTGTTGAGAAATTGGCCCACAATCTTATTGAGACTCTCTTGTATATAACACGTTTTTCTCTTGTAGCTTTTACAACTCTCTTCTTGTCCTTTGCATTTTTTAGTGTAATCAATATATGACGGAGTGTATTTTTCTTCATGTTTATCCTCTTTAGTGTTCTTTGAGCTTCTTGGATGTTCATTTTCATGTCTTTTGTTAAGTTTTGGAACTTCTCTGTCATTATTTCATTGACTATTCCTTCTACCCCTTTCTTCTCCTTCTGGGATTCATAAAATATTTTTATTGGTACGTTTCATGGCAGCCCATATCTGTCTTAGACCTTTTTTGCTTTTAATATTTCTTTTTTCTTTCGTTCGTCAGCCTGACTCATTTCAAGTGTCTTGTCTTCAAGTTCACAATTCTTTCTTCTGCCAGCTCCAATCTCCTCTTGAAACCTTCCTGGGCATTTTATTTCAGATATTGTGGTCTTCACCTCCAGTAGGTCTGTTTGGTTCCTTTTTAAAATTTCTATCTCTTTACTTAAACTCAAATTGTTTGTTCATTGTTTTCCTGATTTCCTTTGGTTGTTTCTCTGTACTTTCCATTATCTCCTTAAGCAGTTTTAAGATCTTTTTTTCCCCAAGGCTTTGTTTGGTATGTTCAAATTCTCATCTTCTTTGTGGTGTTTTCTAAAATTTTATCCTCTTTCTTTGGATGGGCCATCCTTTCCTTTTTGTTGTTATTGTTGTTTGTCTTGTACTCTTTTGTTGTACATTGTACATTTTAATATTTTAAAATGTTAAGTCTGAGATTTACTCCCTGGGATGTTTGTTTCCTAGTTTTATAACTAGCTGATGATAAGATGGAGATTTTCTTGAGCTTCAGCCATCCTGTCAGGAAGATGTGCCCAAGGTAAATGCAATGTGCAGGGTTTTCTCTGTCTTTCTGTGCCTCTATCTTGTCTTTGGTTTTGTTGGTTAGTTGTTTTGGAGTTTCCCTCTTTACAGTAGTTTTGTTGTCCTCTATGTTTCCCAGGGTCCAAACCTTCCTCTCCTGGGTATCTGAAGCCAGAAAGTCTTTTTCCCAGATTGTCTACCCTGGTAGATTTTTATTCTCATTTCATTGACTTATGCTCCTTTTGCCTTGACGGAATATCCTGGGAGGAGGGTCACCCTGGTGAGGAATTTCCCAATTTGGTCTTTCCCAGCCAAAACAGGCCCAGGGACTCACAATGGGGTCTCAGACCTCCAAAGTGTCCTGTGGAGGGAGATCAGGAATGGCACCAAAGTCTTCTCTGACATCTCCCCAATATGAGCTTTCCTGGCCTGCCCTCCAAACCCAGCCCTTCAGTTAACTTTCCTCTGTAGCCCTGACGAAGCAGTGCATATTTAGATCTCCATGTCCCTTGCCCCTGTCCAGGGAGGGTTGAAACAATAGCTGTTGCCTTTGTCCGGGTTGAGCCAGGATCCAGTGATCTGATTTGCAAATCAAAAGCTATGCTAAGTGATTGGGTTGCCCACCCACCCCTCTTTTTGGGGAAGAGGATTTTTAATTCCCTTTCTGTCACCAGCAGTTAGCCAGGGACTACACCATGCCAGCCTGCTGTGAGAATGGGGGATGAGTAGCTTCCACGTGGAGAAAGCAATTTACAGTTTTTCACTGTAATTTATCAACCATTTCCTCCTGCTCTTTCTCGGGCACTGTACAGTGTTCTCTATATAAGTGACTTTCCTGTTTCTGGTTAGAAGATCTGCCAGTTCATTGGTAAGTCTTATAACTATAACAGAAGTTGCTGAAAGATGTAGGTGTGATACCTTGCACATTGTGGGTATACAAGTGATAGAAGAACAAACAAGGGTAGAAAATTTCAGTCATGGTATATTTATTCTGAAAAATGAGGGACAGGTTGGCAAATTGAACCAGCAAGCAAGTAAAGGAAAATTGATACAAGGAAAGTGATTTCAATAGCAATACTTTCAATCCTTCCTATTTCTGGCTGAAGGAATTACAATAAGGCCCTAGAATTCCACAGAATTGGGATAAGGCTATGTCAGGTAATGGAAAAAGCATCTAGACCATAGACCTGACTCTCTTAATAATATGGTTTTGGTACTCTTGTAGTTTCGTCCTTAATGAACCTGATCAAGGTAAATGTTCTTCTGCAGCCTGTGTGTGCAGCTTGGAAGAAGTCTTTCTACCTCTAGCAAATAAAATATAACATATATGTCTAATATTCCTCATGAGTACCTTGGTAAAATATCTCTAAGAAATAGAAAGAATTTCTGCCATTTTTATAAAACTTTTTACTATTAGGAGAGTTTGTATCATTAGTACCCTCATCATTTTAATTCATCACGTTGCTTAGAAGATGCTTCCATAAAAACAAAAGACATGAGAATGAGAAGTGAGGAGAACCAGAGAATGATGAGCTTAGGAAAAAAAAACCTGACAATAACTATGTGTTGAAATGAATTTGATATTAACGCCAACCCAAAAGTTAAGAAAATTAGAGTTGCCCTATAGATTCATTAATATAACAACTTTTTAATTGAGCACTTAGTGTCTGTTAGCAACTTAGGATGCCATGTGAACAAAAAGACAGCTTCTATCCTTATGGTAGGAGATGGACAATGAACATATACATAAGGTACACACAGGAGTTTATAAGTGCCCTACAGGTGATGTCATAGAAATTGACCCAGGAAGGCCAACTTTAGATAGAGTGGCCAGGAATGGTTCTAAGGAACTTATGGTTTAAGAGATGAGGAAAGGCTGGGCAAGAACATTTGTGGCATAAGAAATGGCCAGTACAAAAGTTGGGAGATTAGGTGGAATTCGGCATGCTGCAACAACAGAAACAGCCATTGTAGCTCAAGGGTAGTTAGTGAGGGTAGAGGGACCTGAATTGTGTTGGATAAATAAGGAAGAGCTATGTTGTGCAGGGCCTGGTGAACCATGGTAAGAATTATGGATTTTATAAAAGCAGGGGAGTGTCATGATCTATATTATAATTTTGAAACAATCCTCTGACTTCCCTAGGATAATAGATTAGGAAAAGGTACAAGAATGGAAGTTGTGAGGAAACTAATGAAGGGATGATGATGACTTGGATGGTGGTTTTAATTTAAAAAATGATCTCTAGTTATTTCCATTATCCATTGAAAAGCAATTTTACAGTAATCACTGTTTTTTTTTTATCATAACTACAATGCCATAAGAGGTTTTTTTGTTGTAGCCTTTTGTGGCAAGAAATTAGTTTTAGGTGGAGAATTGTGTTTGCATTTAGCTGTGATTGTATTAGGCATGTTCTTTGGAAAGCTTTGATTAATAATGAGTTAGTTATAGTGAAGGTTTTGTGAGCCGAGTCTATACTTCATATACTGTATTAAGTACTTTGTATCCCTTACTTCAGTTAATCTTCAGAATAATCCTATGACCTAAGTGCTGAAACAATGACTGCCATCGCCTCTATGCAGGCAGCTTTGAAACAATGCCTGCCACCCCCCCTTGTCTGGGTGGGGTTGAAACAATGAACCAGGCCTCCATTGATTAGTTTGCTAATCAAAAGCCATGATCAGTGATCAGCCTTGCCCAATCCTGTTCTTGGGCAGGAGGATTTTTAAGTTTCTTTCTGTCACCAGCAGCTAGCTAGGGACTGGACCCTAGGGCGACCTGCCACAAGAGCAAAGGATGGGAACTGGGGGATGGGTTTTGGCAGCTGCTGTGCAGAGAGAGCAAGTCGCTGTTCTTCACTGTAGTCCATCAGCCTCCTCCAGCTCTTCCCTGGATGCTGTAAAGTGTTCCTCTGTCCTCTAGAGTCCCAAAACAGTTACTTCTGACAGTTCCTACGCTCTCAATAGTTATTTTGGTGGAAGTACTATGTGCCTGAGCTCCCTACTCCTCTACCTTCCCTGGGAATCTCCCCCTCATTGTGGTTTTAATTTGCATTTCCATAGTGACTAATGATGTTGAGCCCCTTTCAATGTGTTTATTGATTATTCTTATCTTTTTTGTGATGTGTCTAAGACTTTTGCCCTTTTAAAAAAAGCATTATTTGTCCTTTTACTGCTGATTTCTAAGAATTCTTTATATATTGTAAATACAAATTCTTTGTCAAATATATGTATTGCAAATATTTTCTCCCAGACTGTGGTTTACCTATTCATTTCCTAGCATTGTCTTTTGATGATCAGAAATGTTTAATATTGGTGAAAGCCCAGTTTATCAACTTCATAGTTACTGCTTTCTGTGTCCTAAGAAATCTTTGACTGCTTCATGGTCACCAATGCTTTTTCTTGTATTTGTTCTAGAAGATTCTTTTAGCTTTTAGTTTTTGGTGTTTGATCCATTTAGAATTTATTTTTTATATGGTTTAAGGTAAGGTTCAAGTTTCTTTTCTTTTCTTTTTTTTAAATGTTTTTCTAGTTGTTCTAGCACCTTTCTTGAAAAGTCTGTTTTCCTCTACTGAATTAGTTGGGTGCATTTGTCAAATCAATGACCATGTATGTGTTGGTCAATTTTTGGACACTATCCTATTCCCTGTGTTTATCCTTAGGCCAATACTATATTGTTTTGCTTACTGTGGCTTTATAGTAAGTCTTAATCAGATAATTTATGTTCTCTAAATTTGCTCCTTTTCAAGATAGCTTTAGCTATCATACAATGTTTGATTTTCATATAAATTTTAGAAACAGCTGTCAATTTCTTTAATAAATAACCCGCTGGGATTTTGTTTGAATGGTATTGTATCTACAGATTAATTTTGGGAGAATGGACATATGAATTTTGAGTTTTCTAGTCTACATGCATGGTATTTTCTCTCCATTTATTTCATAGCCTAGACTCTATGATCTACTACTTCCACCTAAATATGAACTTTTCTCTCTTTTTAAATAGATTGAAATATCAATTCTCAGAAAGTATATATTTGGTGTTAAGAAAGGCTGTCTCATGTGAAAGTGATTATGCAGAGTAGTTAAAACTTCACCTTTATGTTTTGTTCTAGAAAAAACATTGCCCCCCCCCCAAAGTGTAGTCTTTTGACTAGTAATATGTTTTTTAAGCTAGTGAAAGCATCATCTCTTGTGGTTTAATTTCCTTGCCTAATCAACTGGTGTGTGGTGACTGATATTCTCATAAAACATCACATATAAAGGAACAATCATATATGGAGGCAAAGTCTTTTAAAGTAACTAGTGTGTATGGCTGCATTTTCTAAACCCAGGGAAAATATGTTTGCCTTATAAGTACAACAGAAGTGATGGAAATAACAGCTTTTGGGACTTGAGTTTGCCAGTGGTAATAAATAAATAGTAATTCAGAACGTTCACTTTTCAATAATTCATATTGGAGGAGTTACATAATATGGACCTCACAGGGTTATTACAAGGGTTAGAGCAGAAAATGCATAAAGTGCTGAAAACATTGCTTGGTATACTGTAAGCTCTCAATTAAAAAAAAAACAAAACTCCTGTCTTTTTATTTATATCTAGATCCATGACACATTCTGGGTGCAGGTGTTCAAACTGTTTAATTGCTTGTGCTTTTCTTCTTTTGCTTTAAAATGCTATTGTATAGCTTACTGTTCAAACTCAGTAAAAGTGCTGCTTTTCTCATATATTAAAATGGTTTTGAATCCGACTTTCCAACCAAGTAAATAATACCTTATTAGGTGTCCATTTTACTTAAAGGATTTTTCTTTTTCCAAACTTGAAACTATTTCTAATTTAGAAGACTGAAACTCCTAAGTTTTTCTAAATGCAGTGGTAGAGATTAATTTATGGACTCAAGGAATTTATTATCTCAATACTAAAATATTTATTTATTTATGTTTACTTTTAATCCGTATGTTATAGTTGTGTTTTACCATAGTTCATTGTATGAGATATTACATCAAATGATCTTGATGGTGTCATTTGGAATATATAATATATATAAATTGTTGCCCATCCATAAACACAAGAGATTTCAATCCATCTATTAATAGGTACCATCTATTAATATGTCAGAGATGGAATAGGGAGACTGTAATGGAGGAAGGAATGCATGAGAATATAATTTAATGGTTTTTTGTCTTTTATTTATGCAAACACATGATCAACATGGAACTAATTTATTTTAAATATTTATGAAAAACTAAATTTCATTCCAAATACTTTGCTTAATATTATGCATTATTATTGGACTCTGTAACCTTTTTTTCCCCCACTCAGCATAATTCCCTTAACATTAATCAAAATCATTGCTTGTATCAATAGTTTACTCCTTTTTATTACTGAGTAGTATTTTTGGTATGGATGTGCCATAGTTTGTCTAACCATTCACTCATTGTAGGACTTCTTGTTTTTTTCCAGTTTTGGGTTTATTAAGAATAAATCTGCTGTGAACATTTGTATATAGATTTTTGTGTGGTCATAAATTTTCATTTCTCTGATGTAAGTGTCCAAGAGTGCAATTGCCAAGTATATTGTAATTGCATTTTTAGTCTTATAAGAAACTGCCAAACTGCTTTCAAGAGTGACTGTAGTATTTTACATTTCCATCAGCAGTGTCCGTGTGATCTAGTTTCTCCACATCTTCACAAGCATTTGGTGTTTTCATTCTTTTTTATTTTAACCATTCTAAATATATATATTGATATCTAATTGTGTTTTTTCCTTTATTGTTGTAATATTATATAACATGAAATTTGCAACTTTAATCATTTTTGACAGTAAAATTGAGTGTCATTAATTATATTAACAATGTTGTACTACACATCAACACCATCTATTACCAAAACTTTCTCATCAACCCAAACAGAAACTCTGTATCCCAGTGATTCCCCATTCTGCCCTCCTACCAGCCTCTGGTAACCTGTAATCTACTTTTGTCCCTATCAGTTTTCTTATTCTATGTATTTCATATGAATGGAATCATACAATACTTGTTCTTTTGTGTCTGGCTTATTTACTTGGCATAAGGTTTTCAGGGTCCATCCATGTTGTACCATGTATCAGAACTTCATGATTTTTTTATGGCTGAATAATATTCCATTGTGGGTATACCACATTTTGTTTATCCACTCATCTACTTATGAACATTTGGGTTGTTTACACCCTTTGGCTATTGTAAACATCATTGTGGTTTTAATATGCACGTCTTTCACAGCTAATGATGTGCCATCTGTTATTTCTACTTTAGTGAAATGTCTGTTCATGTCTTCTGCCCATTTTTCTGATTAGATTGTTTGGTTTCTTTACTGATCAGTTTTGAGGTTTCATATCTCTTCATTAGGAGTACTAATCTTTTGTTGGATATGTGGAAAATTTTGAAAATATTTTCTTCTATTTCTGTAGCTTGTCTTGTCATCCTCTTTACAGGGATCTTTCATAGTGCAAAAGTTTTAAATTCTGATGAGGTCTAATTTATCAGTTTTTCCTTTATGGATCATACATTTGGTCTTAGACCTAAAACTCTTTGTTTAGTCCTGGATCCTGAAATTTTTCTTATTTTTGTTTATGTTTTGGAATTTTACATTTTAGTTTACATTTTGAATTAATTTTTGTATAAGATGTGAGGTTTAGTTTGAGATTCATTTTTTTTTTTTTTTTGCCTATGTATGTCCTATTGTTCAAGCACCATTTGTTGAAAAGGCTATCCTACCTCCATTGACTTGCTTTTTGCATCTTTGTAAAAAATTACATGGGCATATTGTGTAGATCTATTTCTGGAGTCTCTGTTCTGTTTTGATCTATTGTCTGTCTCTTCGCCAATACCATATTGTCTGGATTACTCTAGCTATAGTAATCTTAACCTCATATAGCATGAATCTTCCCATGTTATTCTTCTTTTTCAAAATTCATGTAGCTAATCTAGTTGCTTTAGATTTCCATACAAATTTTAGAATACTTTTGTCTATAGCTACAAAATAACTTTCTGGGATTTTGACAGGAATTGTTTTAAATCTTTAATTTGATAAGAATTAACATATTTACTCTTTTGAGATTCCAATTCATGAATACAGTACATCTCTCCATTTATTTAAATCTGTCTGTGGTTTCCTTCATCAATATATTTTTCTTTTTTTTCTTTTTACTTTTTCCATCAATGTTTTATTTTTAGCTTATAGATCCTATACATGTTTTCTTAGATTTTTACTGGGTAATCCATTGTTTTTATTGGAGTGATTGTAGATGATATTGTGTTTTAAATTTATGTTTCCTGAAGTTTGATGCTAGCATGTAGAAATATGATTGATTTTTGTGTGATGATCTTGTATCCTGTGGCCTTGTTTTTTTTTAATAGATTCCATGGGATTTTCTATGAAATAACATGTTTTCAAAAGATCACTCTGGCTATCACCTAGAAAATAAATTATATAGGACCAAGTACAGAATCAAAAAGAGCAGTTAGGAAAGACAAGAGATAATAGTGATTTGGAATAGAGTAGTCATTTGATAGAAATGGTTGGATTTTGATATATTTTGAAGGCAGAACCCATAGGAGTCTTTAGTTAGGAAAAGAGAGGAATTAATGCTTCTCTAGCAGTGCAGATTTTTAAAAATTATAGTATCATTATTATCTTAAAATGTCTTCTCTAGAGATAGGAAAACATTGATGGTGTATAAATGTTATAATGTATAAGGAGATTATCCTTCAGTAGTTTGAGTGTTTTGAACCATTTAAAAAGAATTAAGTTATCAGAAATGCAAATGCCAACACTGTACTCAATGTTTAGTTGGTACTCCAGAAATATTTGTTGAATATACATTTAAAAGTGATTTGTTTTAAGTAGATTAAACCTATTAGCAGCTATTAGAAGCTACTTGTGAACTATTTAGGTTAAGAGAACTTTACTTACATTAATGGCTTAGAAAGGCTTAAGGACTTGTTCCTTTTTAGAGCAAAGTTTGTTTGATGAAGAACAATAAGTTTGCAACCACTTATTTTAAAACCGATTTTTCTATTATTAAGAATATTTCATCTTCATGAAACAAATTCAAAAGACTGCAGTTATAAAGTGAAAACTGAAAGACTCCTCATCAAATCCTGTCACTCTTCAAAGGTAATCACTATTACCTTTTAGTAGTTACCTGTGCATTCTTCTAGAATAAAGGTGTACATTTATCATTTTTGGCCATTAATTTTAAAAAAGTGTAGCTAGATTTACATAAGATTTTAATTCTATTCAATCTGAGACCCTTTCCCCCTACTTTCTATCTTCAGAACTCTTAACCTAATTTATTTTCATTTTGTATAGTTCATTACCAATCCCACAATTAAGTGTGTTAAATTGAAGAGTATTTTAATGCATTCTTACTTTTAAATTTTCTTAGGAATGGGTCTTTTGGAAATTAAGAACCCTAAGGGGGGATTTGGAGGCATAATCTTTATAGCTAAACACAAAATAGAATAAAATGAGTGGAAAAACAGATTTAGAATGCCGAAAGTCTGAAAAGCAAATAATTTTGAGACTGCATTGATAAAGAAAGGAAATTAAAGCAAAAAGAATTAAATAGAATAATATTTATATTGACTAAAGCTGTTATAAAAAGAAAAATTTAAAATAGTGATGAAATGCATGTACAAAATAACCTAATAACAAAAGGGAAAAGCCTTGGGATTATATAGTTTCAGTTGATAAAAACTTCTCCTATTATATATGTATATAATTTTTTGCACAATTTTAAAATTAAGTATTTGCTCCGAATTTCCAATTCTGGCTAGCTGAATTAGGTGAGGTGAGGAGGATAGCATGAAACTTTATTGAGTTGTTGCATTTTATAGAAAAAGTAGTTATGATTGTTTTTGGTAAAGGCTATATTCAGTAAGCTTGGCCTAAAGACTATAACCTTAATAATTTAATAAAAATGATAAAGCATTTGTAAATTTCTTTGACACTCAAAAATTTTTATACATGCATTCTCTTTAATCGTCATAGCATCTCTTATTTAAAAGAGACATTTAAGTTAGGATATTATCTTCATTTTGTATAGGAGGGAACCAGCTCAGAAATAATAAATTACAAAATTGTTAAGAAGAAAAATTCTTCCTTATTCTTAATATTTCCTTCAGTGTGAAGGGAGGTTAGTTGGTATAATTACAAGTTTTTCTCTTCTCTCTCTGTTAGCTCTGCTTCAATGAAGATGAAATATTTTAAAGTGGTCGATGAATTTGGGAAGAAAAAGTTGGGCAAGGGACTTAGGAACAGACTTGCCTAGTAGGAACACCTTGTTTCAATTCTGTGGAAGGAGAGCTGTCCCAGTCCTGGCTCAGAAGTCCTAAAATGACCAAAAATCCTGGTTTGCCTAAACACTTCCAGTTTATGTTTCTGTCCCAGTATGATTATTAACACCATTTTACATTCTCAAACGTATCCTAGTTTGAATGATAAGTTATATATTCATCCTAATAAATCTGCCTAATTCCGGAGTTCACTGTTAGGAAGCACAATGCCTGCATATAAAAAGCCATGTCCTTTATTTATTTTTTATTTTTTTTTAAAGCCAGGGTCATCACCGAGGCTGTCATTTGCCAGCTCTTTTTTTTTTTTTTTTAAATTTATTTATTCATTTATCCCCCCCCCTGCCGCTTGTGCTCGCCGGGCCAGCCAACCATGCCGCGCGGGCGGGCCTGCCCTCACCAGGAGGCCCCGGGAACCGAACCCGGGCCTCCCATATGGTAAACGGGAGCCCCACTGATTGAGCCACAGCCGCCTCCCTAGCCATGTCCTTTAATCCAGGATTTGTAAGTGATATTTTGGCCTCTATCTGTCACTCCATTGTCTTATTTCACAATATCATCTGAATCTGGGCAGGAAAGTGGAACGTTTTGAGACCCAGCAACAGTTTATGAGCTACATTAGATTTTAGGTCTGCTACTGCTTTAGTAAATAAATTTTCTAACCTAACTATGTGATGTCAAATTAAGGGTCATTTTAATTCACTTAATTTCAAAACAACTTTTTGTTTTAAATTGTTTGGCATCATGAAGACAAATAGCTGACTGGTTATTTTCACTTTATACTTTTATTTTAGCTTTGAGTTTGAGACTTTTGGAGGAATAGAAAGCTTGAGTGCTGAATAAATCTCACTTATTTACTGAAACACTTTCATTTTACAGCTTAAGAAAAGACCTAGAGAAGTGCCTTTGATAAAGTCACATGTTAAATTAGTGGTACAAACAGTCCTAGAATTTATCAGTTTTCAGATTCCTGGGTAAAATGTTTTAAAATATCCTCTCTCCCTCTTTCAGGGAAGGAGTAAGTGACAAGAAATAAGAATTTTCTTTAGTTATACAGCCGAGTTAGAACTGTAAAGCTGATATTTTTTTAATGACTTCACCGATTTCTCTAATGTCACCTTTCTAAGTACCTCACCTTGATCTGTAAAATTTTGATTAGTAGACATATTGCCACCCTCTTATTACCAGTATTTAAATTTAACCTTCACTTCTCTATTATTGTCACAACCTATCATAGATGATTGCCTCTAATAAGCTCCTTAGTCACATAGCCTTTCGGAACTGCTCACTAATGATATTTATAGAAGTAGCATTAAAGTGAATGAGATAGATCATTCTTGTATATTTACACAAGTCAGATTTGACTCTGTAGTTTCTTCGTGTGCGTTTTTTAGTGCCTGTTTATCTCTGTACATATAACTGAATTATTTCATGACATTTGTTTGTCATAAATAGGACAGAAGCAGAAAATATTTGTTTGTACTCAAAATGTAGTAGTAATGGGCTTATTCAATAAAATATGGCCCTGTAATTTAAATGGGCATTATATCTGGTGGGAAGAAGACTATGGTAAATATGATCATTTTTCTATCACAAAATTTCAAATTGAGAATAATATCAGGTTTTTTTTGTCAATATCATTTCTGAGGTTATTTGCCTCTGTTTTGAAATAATAGTTGAGTGTTCTATTGTCCACAGTTTTTTAAAAAAGATTTTTTAAAAGTTCTGTTTTGTATTTTTTTAATGGTTGCTTAGTTTCCTTACTGAAAATTATGTGATGAGGGATGGGAAATACCTTTGTATTATTTAAAAAAAATAAGTCAACTTTTATTACTCCCACTGAGTTATTAAAAGAACCCTCTAATTGGTGGTACAGGATAAGTCATCCTCATAAGCTAATGATTTGTGGCCCATGTAGATATTCGACATTTTAGGTGTTACATGGAGACTATTAGTAGCCTCAGCTTCTAAGCTTCTATTCTGAGTAGTGACAATTGGGCTATAAATTTGCAATTCTCTCAGCTAACCCAAAATTTTTCAGTTGAAGTTTCTACCCTCCTTAGAATTTAATTTAGCATTATTCTTAGCACCTATAGTTACTATGTGCCTTAAGGTTTTGTTGGTTTGTTTAAAGCAACAGATATTTATTGCCTCATAGTTCTGGAGGCTAGACATTTGAAATCAAGGTGTCATTAGGGCTATGCTTCCTTTGAAGCCAATAGGCAAGAATCTGTTGCAAGCCTCTCTCCTGGCTTCTGCCAGTGGCTTGCCATCAATCAAATGGCATTCTCTGCCTCAGTTGTCACATGGTGCTCTCCCCTATGCTTCCTGTGTCTCTTCATCGCTCTCTCTTTTCTCTTTATTAGAAGAATTGTGGGTTTACAGAACAGCCATGTATAAAATACAGGAGTCCCATATACCACCCTATTTATTAACACCTTGCATTGGTGTGGAACATTTTTTACAATTGATGATAGAATATTTTTATAATTGTACTATTAACTATAGACCATGGGTTAGCTGAGGGGTCACTATTTGTGTGGTGAAGTTCCATGAATTTTTAAATTGATTTTTATTCTGTTACCATATATATACCCTAATATTTCCCTTTTTAATCATTCAGATATATATTTCAGTGCTGTTAATTACATTCACAATGTCGTGCTACCATCACCACTGTCCATTACCAAAACATTTCCATCATTCCAAAAGGAACCCTGTACATTTTAATTTTAAGCCTTAACTTCCCATTCCGCATTATTTATTTTTTAAAAAATTTTATCGTGGTAACATAGATAACAAAACAAAATTTCCTATTTTAATCACTTCATGTGTACATTAATTATATTTGTGACATTAATTATATTTGCAATATTGTGCTGCCATCATGCATTACCAAAAGCCGCAAGTGTTTTTTTTTTTTTTTCTTTTTATTATAATTTTTTAATTTAAAAAAAGATATTTAGACTACATAGATGTTACACAAAAAATATAGGGGATTCCCAAATGCCCTGCTCCCCACACCACCCACATTTACCCCCATTAACAACATCCTTCATTAGTGTGGTACATTCATTGCAATTGATGAACACATTTTGGAGTATTACCACCAAGCTTGGATTATAGTTTACATTGTAGTTTACACTATATCCCACACAATTCTTTAGGTTATGGCAAGATATATAATGGCCTGTATGTGTCATTGCAGTGTCATTCAGGACAATTTCCAAGTCCCGAAAATGCTCCCGAATTACCCCCGTTTTCCTTCTCCCTGACCTCAGAATCTCCAGTGGCCACTGCCTGCACGTCAATGATATAAGTTCTTCCATTGCTAGAACAGCAATAAGTCTATAGTAGAATACCATTAAGTTCACTTTAATCCATAGTTCATTCCCCAATCCTGAGGATTCTGGGATGGTGATGCCCACTCTACCTCTAATTGAGAGGGTGCCTCAGTCCCATATGGCTGATGGATGGGACACTTGCTTGCAGTTGTAAGCTCTCTCGGTTCCTTGGTATGATGGTTGTCCATCATCACCTCCTTGTAAGTTGTCCTGGGTGAGTCCAATGAACTGGAGAGTAGGTGTTGCAACTCCGTTGAGGCTCAGGGCCCAGATGGCACAAGGACAGCCCAAAGATTCAAGTCTCTTGGATATACACATACCAACTCCAGCACCAACTATAGGTTCAAATAGAAGGGGCCAAAGAGCCATGTGAAGGGAAACTACAACTGAGTCCATTCTGTCACACTGGGGAGCACAAACCCCAAAGTAGGGCCCACTGTCAAGGCACCAAACTCATGAGCTATCTGCCCTGACCATAGTGCCTGGATGTCTCCAGAGCCTTAAGGAGCCCTGTTATTTGGGATAGTGTCTAATTTGGCAGTCAATGAGATCCTGCTGAGATGTGCATAAAAGTACCCTCTGGAATGACTTCCCAACTTACTTTGAGGTCTCTTAGCCATTTAAACTCATTGTCTTTACCTTTTCCCCCTTTTGCTCAAGGTCTTTTTCCAGTTGCATTGCTAGTTGGTGCTTGGCAGTAATCCCTCTGTGTCTGGGAGACTTATCCCTGAGAGTCATGTCCCATGCTGGGGGAAAGTTATTGCATTTATATGCTGAGTTCAGCTTAGAGAGAGGCCACATTTAAGCAACAAAGAGGCTCTCAGGAGGTAATGCTTAGGCACCCTATAATACTATTCTAAGTTTTAATTTCAAGAGTAAAGGTTCATAAGCACAGTCATCAATATCAAGGGCCCATCAATGGACCATCCTCTTGCACTAGCTATTGCCTCTGTACTTGGGGGATTCTTGTTGTTCCATCAGAGAATGTCACAGAGCTCCCCAGGATGGGAATTAAGTATTCTTTCAGTTGTTGTGTGAAACTCCACCCACTGTGACAATGCCCCATGAACATTTATATTCCTTATAATGCTCCTCCCATATATCCCCTTCACTGACACCCCACACAAATGGTCCTTCCCTGCCACAGTTGTAACCCTTCTGTGATCTAAAACTTCTTCAAAAATGAAGCCAATAAAATAGCCAAATACAATTGAGCCAGGTATTCCTTTCAGATTCTTAGATACTTCTCTCTGAGTTTTCTGAGAACTTCTCTCTGGGAAATTAATATATATATATATTAATATATATATAGTTTTTTTTTCTATTCTGTTACATTTTTAGTGATGTTTTAGATCCCTATATAGTTAGGTCCTTTGAATACATGCTTGGCTGGTTCACACTTTTATTCAGTTTTAGGATCTTATAGAACACAAAGTGACTAAACTTCAGATTTGAACTAAATATTAAAAAATGAGAACAGGGAACTTAGAGGTTCTTCTTCTCCCCTTCCCTCAAGGAGGCCTTAAATATTTACAGTTAGCTTGGTAAATTTTTGTGAATGGTATGTGCTTTATTAATCAACTATGAGTTGAGTTCCATTCTATCCTATTTCATAGTAGTGTTCTGAGGATTAATGGCTATAATATGCTTTAAGGCTCCAAGATGACAGATGTTTGAGGTATGTAATCATTTTAATAGTTCATACACAGTTTGTGCTTATATATCCTATATTTATTTATTTATTTATTATTTTTTTTAAAGATTTTATTTATTTATTCATTTATCCCCCCCTTGCTGCTTGTGCTCGCTGGGTCAGCTAACCACGCCGTGCAGGCGGGCTTGCCTTCACCAGGAGGCCTCGGGAACCGAACCCGGGGCCTCCCATATGGTAAACGGGAGCCCTACTGATTGAGCCACAGCTGCTTCCCTCCTATATTTATTTTTGTATCACTCCATTTTATATTAAGGATAAAAGTTAGCATGCAGTTTTCTTAACTTGATATCTGTTCCTTTAATTTTCTTTTAATTTTGGTCTTCATTGGCTTTTCTTGGTATTTGGTGCAATTTTGTTTTCTTTCTAAAAAGAAATAATTTGTCATTTTGTGCTTTTGTCTAAAATTGTATTTATATCCATCTTTTGTTTCCACTCTGCCTGGAAAATAATTTCCAGAGATTTGCTTTATAATTGTAAGCCTTCTGCAAGCTGTTCTCCTAATACCTTTTTTATTTTATTTATTTATTTATTTATTTTTTAAAAGATTTATTTATTTATTTATTCATTTATCCTGTGAAATACCTGACAGTAACAATCAGGCCAGTGTTTGCTTGACCAAACAATTGTACACCACAATCTAGTCAAATTGTCACATGAGCTTAACCATCACAGATAGGAAGAGTAAATATGTTTAAAATGAGAAGTATCCCCAAATTAATCTATAAATTCAATAAAATTTCAATTAAAAATGCCAATGGAGTTTTTATACAACTTGATAGATAAGGTGATTTTGAAATTCATGGAGAATAATAAAGGTTCAAAAATAGCAAAGATAATTTTTTAGAAGAAGAATGATGGGGGAGAGGGGATAGGGAATAATTGCATGCAAGATATCAAAACCTACTTGTGCTAAATAAAAGAATGTGGTATTGGTAGAGGGAAAGAAATGGACCAATAGAATGGAATAGATAGCCTAGAAACAGATCTGCCTATATGGGAAATTGGTACTTGACAAAGGTAGTGTAATAAATCCAGGGGAGAAATATGGACCATTCAATTGATGATGCAGACACAATTGGCTCATCCATTGGGGGAAATGATAAAATATAGACATGTTTTCAAACAGTACCACAAAATAAATTCCAGATGGATTCAAGGCCTAAATATGAAAGGCAAAATGGTAAAACTTTAAGAAAAAAACATATAGGAGCATATCAATATGACACAGGGCATATAAGAGATGTCTTTGTTTAAAAAAGGCAAAAAGCAAATGCCACTGGTAAAGACTGATAAAATTTGACCACATTAAAAAACAAAAAGCGGGGCCCTACTGGTATGCCAAGGCATGCACATGTGTCCCGGAAGAAAGTAAGATCAACCCCGCAAGTGGAGCAACCCCTTTGTGGCACTGGGGTGAAGGTGCTCCAATGACATCATGTCTTACCTACTATGGAACTCTTGTGCAAGAAGATCAAGAAGCTGAACCTAAAATTGCAACAGCAAAAGCTAAAGCTACAGGGGCCTCAGATGTGAGCCTATCAGAATCAAAATGGAGATGTCTGAAGAAATTTTGGAAGCTGGACAACTTAAAAAGTCCCTAAAACAGTCATGGATATAGGCTTATCAGAAACCTGCAATGGAGACATGTCTAATAAAACAGTGAAAAATGTTAAAGTTTAAAAATCCCCAAAGAAAACTGCTCTGTTAACCAATGGGGAAGCAGTAGCACAGTCACCCAATTCAGAATCAAAGAAGAAAAAGAGAAAAATTGTATAAAATGCTGGGTCTGATGCAAAAAAAGCAAAGAACTGAAGATGAGTCTGTAAAAGAAGGTGCCGGGGCTCGTGAAGAAACAGAAAATACTGTGGAGAAGCCACATGATGATGCCAATGAAGTGCCCAGCTTGCTGCTGGGACTGACTGGAGCTTTTGAGGATACTTCATTAACATACCTAACTAATCTTGTCATTGAAAATTCCCTGAAGACAATAAAAGAAATGAGCTTTATGAACATGACTGAAATTCACCCTAAAAGTATCAGGCCACTTCTGGAAGGCAGAGATCTTCAAGTGGCTGTAAAAACAGGTAGTAACAAAACCCTGACATTTCTCATCCCTGCTGTTGAACTCATTGTTAAGTTAAAATTCATACCCAGGAATGGAACAGGAGTCCTTATTCTTTCACCTACTAGGGAACTGGCCATGCAGACTTCTGGTGTGCTTAAGGAGCTAATGACTCACCATGTCCACACATATGGGTTGATAATGGGCAGTGCTAACAGATCTGCTGAAGCACAGAAACTTGCTAATGGCATCAACATCATTGTGGACTCCTGGACTATATGCAGAATACCCCAGGTTCATATATAAAACCTACAGTGTGTGGTTGATGAGGCTGATCTTGGATGTTGGCTTTGAAGAGGAATCAAAACAAATTAAACTTCTGCCAATATGCAGGCAAACCATGCTCTTTTCTGCCATGCAAACTTGAAAAGTTGAAGACCTGGCAAGAATTTCTTTGAAAAAGGAGTCATTGTAGGTTGGTGTTGATGATGCTAAAACCAGTGCAACAGCGGGTGGTCTTGAGCAGGAATACCTGGTTTGCCCCTTTGAAAAGAGATTCCTTCTGTGCTTTACATTCCTAAGAAGAACGGAAAGAAGAAAATGATGGTATTCTTTTCTTCCTGTAAGTCTGTGAAATATCATTATGAGTTGCTGAACTACAGTGATTTACCTGTCTTGCCATTCATGGATGGCAGAAGCAAAATAAGTGGACAGCCACATTCTTCCAGTTCTGCAATGCAGATTCAGGGATACTGTTGTGTACCGATGTGGCAACTCAAGTGCTGAATATTTCTGAAGTCGATTGGATTATTCAATATGACCCTCCAGATGACCTGAAGGAATATAGTCATCATGTGGGTAAAATAGCCAGAGGCCTAAATGGGAGAGGACATGCCTTACTCATTTGTGCCCAGAAGAGTTGGGTTTCCTTCATTACTTGAAGCAATCTGAGGTTTCATTAATTGAATCTGAATTTTCCTAGTCCAAAATTTCAAATATTCAGTTTCAACTTTAGAAACTGATTGGAAAGAACTACTTCCTTCATATCTCAGCCCAGGAAGCATATAAATCATACATTCGAACATGTGATTCCCATACTCTGAAACAAATTTATAATGTTAACAACTTAAATTTGCTTCAGGTTGCTCTGTCATTCGATTTCAAGGTGCCTCCTTTTGTTGATCTGAATGTGACCAGCAACAACAGCAAACTTAAAAAGAGAGGAAGAAGTGGCAGATTTGGCTACCAGAAAGCCAAGAAAATTTGGTAGTTCAAAATCTTCAAAAACTTTAGCGAGAAATCATCTGACAGCATTCAGTTCTCTCACTGAAGGCACACCTTCCTTTCCTCCAGAATAACTTTGTCCTGAAATGTATTTTTTTCCCCTTATATTAACAAAGGAACTTATTTCTATGATTTGGACTGATCTAATAAGCGTACTTGAGTTGCAAGCACTGTACATTCTTTATGTCCAGCAAATCTCTTTTTAATTTTTTGGCTATAAAGCAGTTCAATTTTTCTTGGTTGTCCAAGGACAAAGGTAGGGATATTTTGGTCTTTGTTGTGATGATACAATATTTTAATTTAAAATCTTTCCCCCCTACGTTTGTCATTGTTGTTAATAGAATTATTTCTGTACCTTTCTTTCCTGCTGCTTGAAAAATTTTATGGCAAAGATGGCGGTACTAACTCACTGTAAAAGCCAGGTCAGAGCATGTACTGGACAGGTGGTAGCAATGCAGAAAATAGTCTTGGTTTATTTTTTGGTTTTGGTTGTTTTTTGGACTTTCACAGCAGTTCTTGATCCTTCTTGGAAAAGCTGCAGTATAAAAAGGCAGAGCTATGGGAAATACCTTAGAAACACTTTAGGTTAAATGTGGTATCAATTTTTATATACTGCTTGCTATTTGAATAAAGCTCTCCTTGCAGGCTTAACTTTTAGGGAGAAAATCTGGGCTTTTTGAGCCTCATTTACACCAAATAGAGGTGTAATCTGCTGTCACTATATTTGGTAATGCAAATACCCTTTTTAAAGACAAAGAATGGGACACTCCTCATTCAGATTTGTTGATTTCAAGGAATATCAAGGTTTGAATTTTGATATTCCCTTTTGATTTTGCAGAGTATTTAAACAGCAAGATCATGTATCAGTAGACTCATAGCAAGGTCATCAGACTGTCATTGCTCAGTGAACATTCATGTTAGTGCTTTGTGAGAAAAATGACCTATTCCAGAATCCATGAAACAAAAATATATTGGCAATGAAAGCTAAAAATGAAGGAAGGTGAGAGAAAACCAGCAGTCGGTGTTTTAGTCAAGTGAGTTTTCTGTGTTTCTAGTGTGTTTTGTATAGCATGGTGGTTCTATTTCATAGCAATTCAAAACCAAAGTTGCTAGTGTCATTTTGCACTTATGCTAGTGAACCTTCATAGAGTCCCATGAAATATAAGTACACTAAGAATGTCACGTGTAGGGCAGAAAGTCTTAAGAGTAGCATTCCAACAGGAAAAGAAAGGAACAAGTTTCCAACAAGGACAGGTTGGCCCTGTCCTCCTGGGGATTAGACCTTGGCTGCTGGGCTCCCAACTCCTGACATTTAATAACTTCCCCTCCAGTAGCTTGTTTTGTTTATTTGTTTCAGAAATAATTATGTTTCAAAAAATACACAAAAGCAAAAGACAGAATTTTAATCACTGAACAGAACTAAATACTGTTGATATTTGAGTATCTAATTATACAGTTTATTCAATGCATGCTAATGCTTTTTTACTTTTTTTTTAACCAAAAGTGAAGTTATTTTCCTGTAGCTGGATTTTGTCTAGGTCCTTGGCTAAACTGCAAGAAATGAATTTCAAGAGCATGCCACGTTGATTAGGCCAGTAATTTATTAAGGTAGGGAGGGAAGGGAAATGGGAGAAAATAACAGACCATGGGTCCCAGAGAGAGGAGGGGACGTAAGAGTGATAAAAAGGGCCGATTTACAGACTACAGTTGCCCATTATAGATCGTAAATGCCCAGGTTTTACTTGCATGTTGATCCATGCAGGGGTGAAGAAGGCCAGAACAGGGGTCAAAAGGCAAGAAAGAGAGCAAAATGCCTTTGTGCTTGATTTTTGAACCATTAATTATTCTGCCCTGTGCTAATGGCCTGGGAGGAGTTCCAGCTGTTTGCTGTTTTGATTGATTACCCCACCCATCAATGCCTGGGGAAGGCCCAATGATAAGGCCCCTGGAAAATATCTGGGTCTTCCCCTGGCTTCTGGAAGAAATCTCATTCTGAATAGGATAATCTTGTGAGGGTCTTCCAGCAGCCATCTTAGGGGTACTAGGGACACGTGTTAATGGTGACAGTTTTTCTGCCAGGTTCCAGATCCATCTATTGAGTTCCTATCTATCCTGCTTCACTCCACCCATTACTTTGTAATAACCAGCGTATTTCATAGCATTTTTATTTTCCTATGTCATTAGGTAATTACATTAAAAAACAAAACAAAAATAGAAAAACAAAAGAATAAAAACCTTCCATATTACCATGAAGGAAAAATAAGCTACATGTATAAAAATAATCCAGAGCCTGGGAAAAAATATTTATATCACATATGTAGTGGATAAAGAATAAATAGCCAGTCTACTGAAAAAATCTTATAAATCAATAAGAAAGGACCAAAATCCTTGTGGAAACAGTAGACAAAAATACAAACTGTCAAAAGAGATCACGCAAATTGCAGTAAACATAGGAAAAGATGCTCAACCACACTAGTAAACAAAATGCAGGATTTATAAAAAAAGAGGCTATTTCACATCCATTAGATTGGCAACTGTTAATAAGTCATGTAATGCCAGGTTTTGGTAAGATCATGAAGAAACAGAAACTCATAGTCATTTCTGCTGGGAATATAAATTTGCAAAATCACTTTGAGAGCCATTTGATAATATCTAGAAAAACCAACAATATTCATACCTACACTCAAGAATTTTCATGCTACTTTACAATTTAAGGAAACTCTTACAATTTTGCATAAGGAGACATGTACAAAGATTCAGCACTCTTTGTAAAGGAGGGGAAAAGTAGAGACAGCATAACTGTCCCTCAGTAGGGTAATGGTTAATTAAGGAGTTATTTGCTAAAACATTTTACAGCAGTTAAAATGATGAAATTTATTTATTGTCTCTAATTATCAACATAAAATCTGCAAAAAACAGTGAATAATACTAGTTTCAAAAGCATGCTTATAATACCATTTGTGTGAATTTTTAAACACAAAACAATAGTGTATGTTGTTTATGGATACATATATGCATAGTAAAAATCTAAAAACATGTATAGGGATTATACCTATCAATTTCAAGAAAATAGTTATCTCTAGGTGAGAAAGGAAGAAAAGATTAAGGGTTAGGCTTTATGTGTATATGTGATATTTCAGTTTTTTAAAGCCATGGAAAAATATGGTGAAATGCTCATGATGGCACGTAAATCTGTTTTTTTTTTTTTGTTGTTATATTGTTTTCTATATGACTAAATTATCACAGAATTAAAAATTTTAAAAGTATCCAGAGATTTGTGTTTTTGAAATTTTAGAATTAGAGAAACATAGAAGGAGTAGTCTTTTGCATTTTATAGCTAGTGCCTTGATGATGTTTGAATGCATTGTGAAATTTTCAAATTCTCCAATTTGAGGTCAAAAAGTGATGGCATATAGTTTTTGCTGGTAGTTATGTTTAAGTGAGTCAGGAATGTTTAATTTTAAAGTCTTTAAGTAGAAGTATACTTGTACAGTGAGAAATTTAAAGTAATTACAAACAACCATAGTCCTCTTGGGTCATTCTTGGGTACATTTTAAGTAGGTCAAAGTTAATTGTTGGTTACCCCAGGATTCCTTTAAGCTTGCATCTATCCCTTAGGAATTGGTGACTATATCCTTTCCTATAAAACTCTACTCTCATGAGAAGAGCTGATAAATTCATACACAGTTAATATAAGTGACTGAAGATACATAATGGGTATCATTTTCTAAAGATACTTGCATTTTAAGGAAGTTCAAGAACTTATACCCAAATAATGAATTTCTGATAGTGGAGATGAAGGGTGGACAGTAGATATTTTGACAAGGATCTTCATGTGACCTCTCAAATCCATCATCTAGAAGGTAGGTGTCTGCTTTACCTTAGGAGAAAAATGAATATTTCTTTTTCACTAGGAAAATAGAAAGAGATAAAAGGTACATTTATAATGTTCTTGTTTAATTACAAATTGGAAATCACAGGAACACTTCATCCTGAAAAATATATAGTATTCAGGTACTACTCTTTGTATACATAGAATGAGGCATGTGCTTCAGTGGAGAGTTAGTTAGGAACCAGTGGAAGGCTTCCAAGAAGTTGACTAGGGGATCCATTACACTGTGGTAACCATTATAAATAAGTTTCTAGATCATTTATTTTCATAGGTCAACATAAAAGTTTGTTCTGTGCTGATATAAAACTTTGGAGAATGACCATTTCATTGTAAATCAATATTATTTTATTATTTCAGATTAGTTTTGCAGTTGCTTTGAGGCCAAACTTTATCAACTTGTTTACATTTCTCTTAGTTCAGACAAGCACAAAATCCTATTTAGAAATATGTTCACATGTATACAAGTGGATATTTTAGCTTTTAGGATAGATTTTTAATTTATTTCTTTAGTGTTCAATATTTTCTCTTTCAATCCTGTTGTAGTTTCCATTGAGACAGCTTGTGTAAAATAGGGCAATATAATGGCATTATCCATCACTGTGGTGTTTTAAAACTGTACTGCAAAGGATAAGTTGGGAAATTCTAATGTCTGTGTGTCTGTGTATGAGATATGATAAAAATATATATTAATATATGTATTAGTCAGGCAAAACGGTGCTGATGCAAAATATCAGAAATCTCTTGGCTTTTATAAAGGGTATTTATTTGGGGTAGAAGCTTATAGTTAGTAGTCCATAAAGCATAAGTTACTTCCCTCACCAAAGTCTATTGCCACGTGTTGGAGCAAGATGACTGCCTTCGTCTGTGAGCGTTCAGGTTTCCTGGGTTCCTCTCTTCCTCTTCCTGGGGCTTGCTTCTCTCTGGGCTCAGCTTCTCTGTTTTCTCCACAAGGCCAGCTATAGGTTATTAGGTGAATGGCTCTGTCTCTCTCCCCAGGGCTTCTGCTGTGTCTAAGAGCCATCTCTGTTCCTCTGTGTTCTCCTGTTTATTCACTTCCTGGGTTCCAGCTCAAAACTCAGCATCAGAACTCCAACTCTGTCCTTTGCCATGTCTTTTATCTGTGAGTCCCCACCTACCAAGGGATAGGGACTCAATGCCCTACTGACGTGGCCCATTCAAAGCCCTAATCATAATTTAATTACACCCAGAGGAACAGACCAGTTTACAAACATAATCCAATATCTATTTTTGGAATTCATAAATAATGCTAAACTGCTATAATATATAATCAAATAATAGATGATGTGTATAACATATATTTGCATATCTTCATATAGCAATACCTATAATAAATCATCAATTATATATTTTTTTTGTAAATTCATTAAAGCCTGAAATTCCAAGTATATATTAGAAGTTGAAACTACTATGAACAAAATTTTCTGGCAGTTCCACAGGATTCAGATTTCAAACTGTGAGCTAGAAAATCCAAGGGGATGGAATTGTAGTCACACACAAGTTTCCAAGACTTGTGTAAGATTTTTCCAATACAGATACATTCTACTAAGAATGTATCTTAGTAGATACATTCTTTGCTGTATTTATTAAAAAATTGATCCCTTAATTATAATCTCTCTATTTTTCACTAACCTGAATAAATGATGAAAAGAAATAATTGTTTGACACTTTTATGTGTGTGTGTTTGTGTGTGTGTTTTGAACAGTAATTTCAGGTGGATGCCAAAGAGCAAAGTGTTTATTGTCTTTTTCAGGGTGCAGAAACACATGACAACAAATAGTCTGGGAGTTAGAATGTCTCTGTATTTATAGCTTTAGCTCCTTGCCTTTTGTTCCTCTACCCTTAGAGAATAGTATGCATATCTTGAACTTCTGCCAGATGCCCAATGTGAATAAAAAACCCAGGCAGGGACTTATTAGTTTTCATAGCCTATGAATTCCAGAATTGTCCTCTTCACCGGCCTTCATAATTGTCAGTTATAAAATTTAGTTATGAGTTTTTAGCTCCCTGTCTCCTAGTAAAGAAATAGAAATTTAACCTTATATATATGTCATTGAGATCTTTGGACCTTTTTAAAAACGACAGGAATTTATCGACAGATGTGTAAATAAGTCTTGTCAAAGTATCCTAGTTTTAAAATATTATAAAACATAACTGTCTCTGAAAACCTGTATGTCTAAGATGTGGTAAACTCAAAAAGCTTGGAGCTTTAAACAGTTGCCCTCCATATATCCTAATTTCTCTCAATACATTGCTTCTATTAGTCTCAAACTATATAAATAAATAGAGTTGAACATAAAAGTGTAGTTTGATCCTTCCTCCACATGGCATTAAGGTAAAAATAAGTGCCATTCTGAGATCTAGGGTTGCTTTTGTTCACAAATGAAAAGGGAGTTCTGCCTAGTTCAAAAATAAGCATTTTTTGGGGGAAATTTATGTTCAGATTTGAAGACTTTTTCATATATATCTAGCTATGTCCCATAGCTTATAGTTTTTCACTTCTACCCCACATGCAAGAGTCTCCTTGAAAGCAGGTAAGATTAGACTATTGTTTATTTTGGATCTAGAGACATGTAGCATTAGGAAAACTGTTAGGAAGAGAATAATGATTCTCTATACTCTCTAATAATCAGCTCCCAAAATATTTAAATCATTCCATCCTTTACCTTTTAATTTTTAGGTACACACACCATATTTGCAAGCAATCCCTCTTTCATCAGTATCTTTTCTTGTGTTTGAATTGAATTAGAAAATGTAGAACAATAATCCTAAGCACTTTTTTGAATTCTGAAACGGATACATTTTAGTGAATATTAAAATATTTAAAATATATACATAGCGTTGTTAAATTGAAAAAAAAAATCAGTTTTTCATTTTCCTGGAATTTAAAAAGACAGTAAATATATGATAATATATTATCATATATTTAAACTGTCCCTGAAGGAAATACTGGATTATAATATAGATATCTAGAGAAATGAGATGATTTTGAGAGAATGTAAGTTATTTTATAGATAATGGGAGTGTTTTATTCTTTAAAAGTGAACAGGAAAATGTTCTGTTTTTATAGCCAAATGCAGTTTCTGATATCACTTATCTTTCTGTCCTTAAAATTTCACTTAGTTTCATTCCATTAAAAACAATATTTTGACGGAAATAAAACATGCTAAATTTTGATAACACATCTTATTTGTAAGTTCTGTGACTGTCAGGAAGGCTTAGCTTCCTAAAAATATTCTCTCTTTAGTTATGAAGGAAACTTTTTCCCCCTCTTGATGTGAAAATATCTAGGTGATTTGCATTCTGGAATAATTCTACTGCAGCATCTGTGAAGTGGTCAGGGTGCAAAGGTAAACCCAATTACCAGGCAACGGATAGCAGGCTAGAAGAGGTAAGCAGTGACTAACGTTGCCAACTCCTCTTTCATTTAATTGTCAGTAAAGAAACTGTAGCCATGCAGCCCAATTCCTGGGAGTCAGTGTAGAGTTACTTGCTTCTGGAGGAATCTGTCCCCAAATTTTGTTTGCTGAATGGTAAAACACTTTGAAAGTCTTCCAGTTATACCAGCATACCAGCATTGACCTTGTTGTCGCGAAAAAGTGAGCCATGACAATCAGTAAAAGAAAATGTGGAGCCCTGTGGATTGCCACAGTTTGCCTATGATACAGTAACATGGTGATATTGAAATTAAAGCTCAAACTTTTGAACACCAAGGAGAACGTGGTAGACAGGGATGGGAGAGAGAATGAGAGGATGGGAAATTGTAGACTGGGGAGAAGTCTTTTTTTGATGATTAGTTCTTGAGTTTCCTGTTTTTTTTTTCAGTTGTGTGAATAATATGAGCAGAAATTCAGGGAACTTTCATGGAATTCTCTCTCTATACCTTATGCAAAATTCAGAATCTTGGGCATTGCATCTAGCAGGGAACAGAAGGGAACTAACATTAACTGAGCATCTAATGTCTAACGAATTATACCAGATCCTTTACACAGATTATCCTGTTTTATCATCACAACACTTTCATAAGGTGAATATTATAATCCTCTTCTTCAGATCAGAGAGCTTCAGTATGCCGAGTTTAAAAATCTTGCCCAATGTCTCATATTATGGTTTGATCCAAAGCAGTATTCTTTCCATTAGTCAGAATAATTGTCTGTGTTTGATAATATCTCATTCTCTTTATGCATTTTAATATATCCATCTTTATAAAGAATATTTCAAAATTAGGGTTAAAAGGATCTTATAAACCAGACTGTAGTTCTCACTCTTGTTGTACCTTCACCACCCTAGGTAAATTAAATATCTGCCTAGTTTTTAAATAATTCTGGAAAGGATTCCACAATATCTTTTAGTAACCTAAATCTTCCATTGCTTTGATGTAAGGCATTTTTGTCTGGTTTGTCCTATATTGAGATGGAGAACAACTGGTTACCATTCTCAATATAATAACCCATATATTTCAGGAACATTAAAAAGCATCCCCTCAGCTTTTCCTTCATAGCCTGTACACTTCTGTCTTTTGATCTTTCTTCTTTTTTCTAACCCTTTCATCATCATTATGGGCTATTTTCCATTTTATTTCTCCACATTCCCTTTCATATGTGGAGGTCATAACTGGGCATGGAAATCCAGTATGAGCCAAGCAGTGAAGAATAAAATAAGAAGCTTACCTCAGAGTTTCTAAACTAATTTTCTATTTATGAACCCCAGTAATGTGCTTGCTTAAAACACAACTAGAATGGTAACCTGCTATCATATTTCACTTATAGGTCTGCTATGATACAAGGTTTGTTTTTCTCCTATTGTATTTCATTTATTTCACATGGCCAGATATTACCTATGAATGTTATATCATGTACTCCATAATATATTATTTTGCAAAATGACAGAAAGGACCAGAATAAGCATGAAGAATATTTTGATGGGAAAAAATTCTTTGAGATTTTAATATCTTTAAAGTGCTGTGCATAGTTAAAAATCCTTTGTTCATTTTAAGTGTCACTTTAAGATATTTCATATATACCTAAATGGTTGATAATGCAACTGTGCCTCAATCATTTAATTAATTTCATAAGGATTTTCTAATATACCAAGCTCATTTTGAATACTATTCTAATACACTTAAATTGTCATTGTTTCTAATTTATTTACTGATGGGAACTACAAACAAAGCATTAAATAGTACTAAATACGAGGCAAAGTTTTAGCTATACCATCCTTTAAAATTCATTCCAAATGTACATTTTTTGTTATTGTTGTTGTTAATATAGCCAACCTTCTTACTTCTTGCTTCATAACATTTGTAGTTTATAAAATCATTTGTTTTCCTTGGAGCTGCTATTATTGTAGTACTGTTTTCAATTTTAAGTTTGCTTATTTTGTCACTCAATTTTATGCCAATAATTTACCTTTTCTGTTATGGGTGAGAGGTCAATGTTACCATTTTTATTTATAGCCCGAGAGTGGTCAGGAGCTGGGTAAAACAACAGCTTCCTGTCTAACTGATAGGAATATGTCAGATCAAAGAAAGACTCAGGCAAGGCTAGCTTGGCGAGTAATAGGCATTTGTTTAGGGGGCTTATGTGGGTTTCTCATCCTCTGTGGCAGGAGGATGAGATGGTTCCAAGCCTGGCCATGGCCTAGTCCTTGTCCTAGGCAGTGGGAGGAGACTTGGTACTTCGCAGATTTGACATCTGTAGTCACCACCAGAGGAGGGGGGTCTTTTATGGGGATGTGTCTATGTGCAGCGAGGGGAAAGGAGCTGCTTTCCAAGGAATGCAGTAAATTGCTCAGGAACCAAAAGGACAGGAAACAGATCCTAAAGGAACAGATGTTTTTGGCAAGGCAGGAAAGGTTTACTGCTATAGGGGTGACTAGACACTAGTTTACAACCAGTTCCTGAGCCTTGCCTTTTTAACTACTCAGGAATGCTGCTGCAATTTGGGGAGGAAAGAACTGGAAGGGTTGGGGGAGAAAATAAAAAGTCATATATCCTACAATTTAGCTAAGGAATGACCTGTTTTCATCCAACTTAAATAGGTTAGTATCTATTCATGGAATGTGATGTATGTCTAGGAAATCCTAGAGCAACTTTCCTAGTTCTCCTTTCTGTACTTCCCTAAGAAAAATACATACACTTTTTCTAATATGTGGTTCGTTTCTGAGAGATAAGCATGTTGTCACATTTACAGTGTTTCCATTTCAAATTTAGAAGTTGAGTCCTTATACATGCTTTTTAAGTTTAATTAAGAGTATCTTATAACTTAATGCTTACTCAGTAAGTGTTCCATATAGTAATTGAGAGCATGTTCATCACTGGCTTAATAACATCAAATTGATCCTTGATAGAAGTTAGCTTATCTCTATAACTACAAGATATATACCTAAAATTAGCCAGACATTTTGAATATAGTTAATTTGATTAGTACAAAAAAAATTGTGGCTCAGTGCAAGTACTGTAAAAGCACTTCAGAATCTTTTAACTTCTTGCAAGTTGATTAACATCTTGTTATGAATGGCCCATTACATTGGGAAGCTTTAAAAAAGTGTCATTTTTCTCTCTTTAGCCTTGATCTCCCATGAGGCATACTGCCTGCATCTAGCCGCCACTTCCTGTTCTCCTTGCCCTTTCACCACATCCAGCAGGGGTATACTATATCACAGGTACACATACCTTTAAATGCCATCACCAGCAATTTTTCAGAAAATTCAATCTCCAGTCTGAGCAGATCTATGTAGAAAACAAAAATTGCTACTGAATAGTCTCTCAGAAGAGCATCTTTATTAAAACTTCTTATTTTGAAATAATTTTAGACTTACAGGAAAGTTACAAGAATACTACGGTGTGTTCTCATGTCACCAAACTAAGAGCTAACACTTTTAAGGCAGAGTAACCTACAGGGTCTCTTGTTTAAAAGCCAGTACTAGCTGCCTTTTAAAGGCATGTGCAAAAGCCAAGCCTCCTCCCTGTCCTTTTTGGTGGTCTAGTGTTGTCAGTGATGGGAGTGTGGAGTATGTGACTGTTGGGCACTGGCTGCTGGCCTTGGGCATTGAGCAGGAATAAGAGGAGCTGATGCAATAAGCATGCTTTTAAACTCAGGACAGCTAGGATCCACCTACCACATTTTAAGGAGGAAATGTCAAAAAAATCTGTCTGTAATCTTTTGTCATATCAACAGTTTTGTTTGACCCTTGCTCTAACTTTTAGACAATTCTCTTTTATTGAGATAACTTATTCTCATGCAACATTAATTGTGTAGTATAAAAGTGTCATTGATAACACTTTCTTTTCAATTTCAGTGTTTATTCTTCCCTGATAAATTTGATCTACTTTTTAGTGGAAAGGTTCTGAACCTGGAATAAATGACCTTTTGTGGATTCACGACGGACTTTACAATGTATATTGTGAATTTGTCAATTTTTCTGAGAAGGAGATCTATAGGTTTTATGAGATTTCTCAAGACAGTGTAATCACTGTCTGCCCATCCCTTCCTTCCCCAAATTATTAACCCTCCAGTGTGAGAGAGAGAGCATAGAAATTTTTAAGTAAATTAGGCTGCTGGTCTACCTACAAATTGGATTTTAAATGTATATTTATTCTCTATCAGTATGTATTAGAATATTTATGTTTCCCTCAAGACTGAATTTTAGTTAGGGATTTGCTTTAAATAAAATTAGTTTAGTTTAATAAAACTTAAATTGTGAGTCAGGAAATTAATTTGCTCTTTTTCTTTTATTAAAACAGTACAGGAGAGTGAATGAAGCTCAAGTTGAGCGCCTGCTTCCCATGTGTGAGTCCTAGGCTTGCCGATATCTCCTAAAAAAACAAACAAATAAGGCAAACAAACAGAAAACCAACTAGGGGAGGGTGGTGTAGCTCAGTGGTTGAGCTCCAGTTTCCCACATATGAGGTCCTGGGTTTGATCCCCGGCCCTGGTACCTCAAACAACAACAACAACAACAAAAGTACAGTTTAAAAAACTTTTTTTTTTTTTTTTTTACAATGAATGAAATATACCAAAATTTGCTAGTTTACTCAAATAGCCTAGACCTATGAAATCTCAGTTGGCATAAAGAATAAAAATTCAGATTATGTTACTTTTGTTCTAGAATTATTAAGGACAAAGGTTTGGGAAGCTTGTTAGATCATTGAGAGAAAACTGATGGAAATGTTAATCTTGTATATTTATAGAAATTATTCAAATTCCATTTTAATATCTATCTTGACTCCCAGATAAATACCCTAGAGAAAGCAGGCCCTAGCTCTCTCTTTAAAATAATACTGTATTTCTAAGGCTATTTTTACCAATTATATTTTGGGGGGAATCTTCAAAGTTGATTGCATAAAAGCAAGGAAAATACCTTTCAACTATTTGACTGAGATTAGTAAAGGCATCATTTTATCATGTGAAGCACTTGGTCTTTTTTTAAAAAAGATGTTATGTGAAATACAAAGCTGCACCTGTGGCAGAAATTCAAAATATACTTTGGCAAAATATACCTTCCATTCTGTGCCTTCTATAAAATAGATTCATACGTTCATTGAGCAAGAATTGTGTTTTATCCAGTTGTCATAATGTTATTCCTGTCCCAAGACAATTTTTTTCTTTTGCCACTCAGATGGTGTTTACAGAAAGAAAAACATTTTTAAAAAGCTAAACCATTTTAAACTTAAAAAAAAAAAAAAATTCAGTAGTACACTGAAGAAGTTCTCAGGTTTGGTGGCCAGTTAAGACTTAGTCCCTATTCTTGTTCTACTGTAGTAACTTCTTCAGATCATGAAGTTACCAAATATTGTTTTATCACTCATCTGTATCTCCCACTAAACTCTGAACTTCTTGAAGGCAAGAATTGAATCCTATTCGATCTATATTCTCAGCACTTGGCAAAAATCAATCTGTATTTTGAATGGATAGAACTCAGTAAATGCTATTTATTTATTTATATTTTAATTTTAATTTTTAAAGAAGCTTTAGATTACATAAATGTTACATAAAAAATATAGGGGAGTCCCATATGCCCCCCCCCCCCCCCCTCCCACACTTCCCCACATTAACAACATCCTTTGTTAGTGTGTTACATTTGTTTCAATTGATGAACACATATTGAAGCATTGCTACTAATGGTGGACTATAGTTTACATTATAGTTTACACTCTATCCCCCACAATTTTGTAGGTTGTGATAAAATATATAATGGCCTGTATCCATCATTGCAGTGCCATGTAGGACAATTCCAGTGTCCCGAAAATGCCCCCATATTATACTATTCTTCTCTCTCCTTCCCCTTAGGACCTCTAGTGCCCACTGCCTTTATATCAACGATAAAAGTTCTTTCATAGTCTGTAAAAGAATAATAATAAGTTTACTTTAGTCTGTTGTTCATTCCCCAATCTTGAGGATTTTGGGATGGTGATACTCATTCTATTTCTTATTGAGAGGGGCCTTAGGTCCCATGGGGCAGATGGATAGAACTATCTTACTATTGCTATTTAAATGAACTACTTTACTATATATTTAAATGAACAAATCCATACACTTTTGTCTTATTTTTCATCTGTGCTGTCTAATACAGTAGCCACCAGCTTTATATAGCTATTGAACATTTGAAATGTGGCTAGTCTAAATTGAAATTTGATGTAAGTATAAAATACACATAGGATTTTGAAGACTTAGAATATAAAATAACTCATTAATATTTTTTAATTGATTCTATGTTGAAACAGTATTTTTGATATTTTTTGTTTAATAGAATACATCATAAAAATTAAGTCCATGTGTTTCTTTTTACTTTTCTAGTGTGGCTACTAGACAATTTAAAATTACATACAGGGTTTGCTTTTGTGACTCACATTAAATTTCCATTTAACAGTGCTATTCTAAAGCAGAAGTTGGCAAACCTTGGCCTGTGGGGCCAAATGTGGCTAGTTTTTTGTATGACCAATTAGCTAAGAATGGCTTTTACATTTTTAAATGTCTGTTTAAAAAGAAGAAGAGGAAGTATATACAATAGAGACCAATGTGACCTGCAAAGCCTAAAATATTTGCTTTCTGGCCCTTAATACAGAAAAGTTTTCTGACTCCTTTCCTAAAGAAGTTATGAGGTTATAAGTCATGGCCCTTAACCTCCAGCAGCTTACATTTAGTGGAAATAATATTTTTGAAATGCTAAGTAACGCAATTGAAACTTCATTAAGTGATAGAGTTATGAATATATTTAGGTATTCTGTGAAGCAGAAGAAGTGGACTGGAGTTGGGGCATGAAGGTTTGGGCAATCTGGACAGGAGGAGTATCACCATTTCAACTAAGCTGGGTCAACTCTGAAGGGCCATTTTAGCTCCTGAGCTCCTCATGGTTTTGACCGAGGCTGTCCTTGGTCTGCATCATGGCTCGACTTCTCCTTATTCCCAATTCTGCCTCCTTCCTCTCCTTTCCTTTTTGAACCCAAGAGCATTCCCTAATAAATATACTGTGCACTAAACTCTGTCTCAGAGGCTGCTGTCTGGAGAATCCATCCTGCAATAGCAGAAAGGTGAATAATATACCACTTATTGAGAGTGGAATAAACAAAAGGACGGAGGTAAGAATAAATAAAAAGCTCTTTTGGGGGACAGTGAGATTAATTACCTGGATAGTGCACAGTGCTTATGTTTGAGCTTGTAAGCTATATGTAAGCTTTACCCTGGGGAGAGCAGAAAGATTTTGAACAGGGATATGATATGAAGAAAACACTGCTTTAGGGGCATTAAGTAGTAAAAAGAAGTGTGGATTATAGGGAATAGAAATATTGTTAAAGGAAAATATATGCTTATTTTTCATCAGTGTCTGAATTCATATGTCATCAGTAAATGATGGCTGAATACATTGTTTACCTAAACCTTTATTAGTTGAGATTTGAGAACTTGAAATTATTCTGGCAGTGCAATTATTTGAATCTTTTCTAAAGGATCAGGTTCCCTGCTTTTAGTCTATTCCTGAGGAGGGCAGAAAGGGTGCCCTTCTAGAATATCCTGCTATCATCCAAAGGGCTTTCTGGCGTTTTATCCTTTGTTTTTTCCAGATACCAGCTGACACAGCTGAACTTACTCTTGCCAGTTGAGTTTTCCGTGACCACTTTATTCTCCTACTCTTTTACAGGGTAAAGAGTTGCCCACTGCTAGATACAGGAAGGAGAAAAATGAATTGTGTGGTCTTCCTAGATAGAAAGATGCAGTTTACCTGGGGCCCCATTTTATTACTTTAATGTTTTGTTTTTGTTTTTGTTGTTGTTGCTGATATTTCTTAATCTGAAGGAGTTGGTTGTTTGCTATTGTTATTGGGAGCTAAGGAGGAGAAGCCTTTGTTACTAGGGCTGGGTAGTGTGACACAGGACTGAGTTTTCAGTCCATGCAAACAGAGCCAATATTAGAGACTTTTCTGGAATTGAAATAGTCTACTGTCTTCTGAGTATTACAGCCATGAGAACCAGCAGGAAGAAGACATATTATGTTCTGTGTATGGTAATTTTCTCAACCTGAAAAGGTTTATTCGTCCTTGGTTTTTATTATGAATTAGTGGGACTTAACTCTACTTAAATTTCATTAAGAAAAGCAAAGATGGGCAACATACAATTATGAGTTTATTAAAAACAACCCTGTGACAGGGCAGTGAAATGGTTGCCTGTTTAAAGTTGGTAGATTTTCTTAGAATGTTTTATAAAAAGTAGACTCAGTCTTGAGTCTGCTTAACAGGTCAGTGCCTCTTAAGTAAATTCAGTTTCATCTGCCCATTGAATATTATATACTTGTGTTTCCACAGGAAAAAAAATACCTAAAATTTGATATTCAGAAAGTTCCAAATGGAGATATTTTGGACAAGCATGGATGTAGAATGCTTAAGTACATAGCTATTTGAAATGAAATAAACAAATAGTAGAACTAGCTTTTACCATGACTCATAATTCCTAAGCAATACTTGCATTATAAAAGTGCCTATCACTTTTCTTAAAAGAATTACTGTCTATTGCTCATAAATATGTTTCTAAAAGTTGGTGCCTTTGGTTTGTCAAAACACAAGTTAAGACACATACACATTTTAATGAGTACAAATGTATAGGAATAGCTTTCTGAATTTAAATTTGTGTCACAACATCTGCCCGATCAAGACAGCAGTGTAAGAAGCTTCAGGACTTTGTCCTTCCACAGAGGCTTTGAATAGCCAGTAAAAATGGGCAGAAACATCATTCTCAAGGCTTGGAGAAAATAGTTAAAGGA
This sequence comes from Tolypeutes matacus, assembly GCA_026826555.1. Taxonomy (NCBI): domain Eukaryota; kingdom Metazoa; phylum Chordata; class Mammalia; order Cingulata; family Chlamyphoridae; genus Tolypeutes; species Tolypeutes matacus. Next base: position 10,630,084 of record JAKSZT010053767.1, on the reverse strand, counting down.
TTGCAGTAACAGGGTGAGTGCCAAATCAAGGAAAGGCTACTTAAAAGCTGTAGGATCTTGTGTTGCCCCTTCCCCACCCTGCAGTCACTCAGTGCGGAGCTGGCCTGAGCTCCCAGTGTGGATCCCTGGTCTTGGTTCCAGAGGTAGTAGAGCAATCCTCGTGTACATACTGGGAGCATGTATTCCCGGCCCAGTGTGTCTGGTTGTGGCCTGAGGGACTCAGTGTCCCAGAATGTGCCTGGCATTTAGAAGGCTGCTCACAGAGCTCTCCTACAGAGTGCTGTGGGAAAGTAGTCAAGTCATGCTGCCTGGGGAAAGGCATTGTAGAACATATAGTACAATGTTCAGAACTGTGAAGAAACTGTTTCCTAGGGAAGAGGGTACATTTGGAACTGTGTAAATGGAGAAATTCCTAGGGCCACATGCACATGCATAAAATAAGATGCATGTGCAGCAAGTACCAGGGAAGCTCATATGCTTTGGCCCAGACCAGAGCCTTTCTCTAAACATTTTGTAAAGATTGGGAAACATGTTTTCTATTTGTTTGTTTGTTTGTTTATTATTTAGGTTAGCTCTTGACATTCAAGGAAAGCTCATTTATAACACTAGGTAGATACAAGATTAAGGAACAGATGCTTTATAGTCTAAATTCCAGCAATAATATATTAAAATATCAGATGTATATGTTTCAACAAAAAAATTACAAAACATAGATAGAAACAGGAAGTGAACTTGAATATAAAAAGATAAGATGATTGAAATCATCCAGTCTGAAGAGCAGAAAGAAGAAAGAATGAAGAAAAGTGCACAGAGCCTGAGAAACCTGGATACCATCAGGTTTACCAATATATGCATTGCGGGAATCCTAAAAAAGAAAGAGAGGAAGAAGGAGAGAGGATATTCAAAGAAATAATGGCTGAAAAACTTCCCAAATTTAATGAAAGACATGAAAATACACATCCGAAATGCTCAACAAACTCCAAATAGGATAAACACAATTAGACTCTTGCCAAAATAGTGGTTTTGAAGCTATGTACCTCAGAAAGCCATGTTCTTAAACTTAATTCATTCCTGTGGGTGTATGAAAAGTAGGACTTTTTTTTTTTTTTTTACTTCAGTTAAGATGTGGCCCAATTCAATAAGGATGAGTCTTAATCCTATTACTGGAGTCATACTTTATAAGCAGAAAGTCAGACAGGTAGAGAGAGAGCCACAGAAAGAGCAGCCAGAAACTGAAATCAATGGAACCTAGAAGAGAAGGGAGAGGCCAGGAGAGGTTGCCTTGTGCATAGCTTTATGACAGAGGAGCCCAGGCCCAAGGATTACCAGCAGCCAGCCCAGAACACCAGACTTAAAGAAGAAAGCATTGCCTGATGAGGCCTTGATGTGGATTTCTTCTGGTCTCAAAACTGGGAGCTACTAAATTCCCATTGTTTAATCCAACCCTTTGCATGTTCTTTGCTTGAGCAGCCAAGGAAACTAAACCACTTGTTGAGACAGAAAGTAGAGTACAGGTTACCAAGGGTGGGGAGTAGGGGCAATGGGGAGTTAATGCAAAAAGTGGGTATGGTTTCTATTTGAGGGGAAAGGAAAGTTCTGGTAATGGATTGTGGTGAGGGTACTGCAACATTGTGAATGTGATTAATCACACTGAATAGTATGGTGTGGAGGTGTTGAGCTGGGACAATTTATGTTATATGCATGTTTCCACAATTAAAAAAAAAAAATGAAAGAGAAACTAAAGAGATATTGACAATTAAATGGAATACGTGATCCTGGATGGCATCAAAGAATGGAGGAGAAAAGACTCCAAAGAATATTATTGGAGCGCAAGAAAAAGTTGGGAAAATGATTGCAAGCTTTATATCAATGTTAAATTTTTTGAATTTGATAAGTGTACTTAAGGTGAATAAATAAGTGAATACCCTTGTTCATAGGAAATGTACTTGGTAGTATTTTATGTTCAGGTGTATAATGTGTTTAACCTGATCTCAAATGTTCAGAAGAAATAAGTAAGAGGGAGGGAGGGAGGGAAGAAGGAGGGAAGAAGGAAGGAAGGGAGGGAGGGAGGGAGGAAGGAAGGAAGGAAGGAAGGAAGGAAGGAAGGAAGGAAGGAAGGAAGGAAGGAAGGAAGGAAGGAA